>JAWNNP010002290.1:4200000-4716921 GCA_035044805.1 Leucophenga maculata
TGCTATTCATTCCACGATAGTTGCTGTTGCTGGCACCCTTGCGACTATTATGGTGGCCACTACTACTACTGCTTCCGTTGTTGTTGTTGTTGTTGTTGCTAATACTTTTGAGTGGGTCACATGTTGTTTGATGTTGCAGTAGCGCTGATGTACGACTTCGACTAACGCGTTGCTTTCTATCTAAGTTTGGCTGCTGTTGTAGTTGATGCTGCTGCTGTGTTGCTGCTGCTGCCGCACTCTGCAATAGACGTGATGTCTTTGCTGACAGATCAAGTCGATCGACACCATCGAATCCATACCAGCCCAACAGTTCGTTCATTGTATTCTGCGCGAATTCCTGGAAAGAGTCAAAGTATTTGATAAATTATTAGCCACGCTTTATTGCAAAGAACTCCAATGATTTTATGTACATAAAAGAAACTTGATACCGAAGAGTCTGAACAGTTGGTTTTGTATTCGATTTTTTCGGGCAAATGCTGACCCAATTTCCGTTTCTTCATATGTAAGTGTTTATAAACTGAAACAGAATTCAGCAAAGCTCGACGTCTTCCAAACATCCAACATTGCCAAAAGTATTTCCATGTCGATTTATTTTCAAGGAACCGCATTGAGGTACTTGATAACTTTTGGATCCCGAGAAACTGTTAACATGGCAACTTTCTGGAAACGTAGTATAAATATTTCATGTTCGCTTAATTATATAGCAAAAATCTTTCTTAATGAATTCAATAGCAGCATTAGACAATAGTTTCCTTTTATAAAAAAAAATGAAGCATATACATAATTAGCTTATTGAAGGATATTCCATTCTTATGCAGCTTTTCTACATTTTTTTTTTTTGCCGATGACGACTTGACCTCGTTAAATTACGGCCCTGCTCCTCTGGCATATTCCACAATGAGCGAGTGTCCTTGTCAAATGCATAATACTTTACAGCACTAAACTAAAAGCTCCAGTAAAATAAAAATATATTTAATACAAATACAGTAGAAACTTGTATACACGCAGATACATCGAAACACTACCACAATAAAACGATATTAAATTACGAATATAGACAAGTGTATATAGTACATATGTATGTACAAAATGATATTCAATGACACAAAAATAAAGCTAAAGTACGTTGCTATATACCCGTAATAGAGGTTGTAAAGTCTAACTCATGGCCCCCAAGTAACAGCAAAAATGAAGACAACGAAAACAGCGACCAACAACAACAACAACAACAACAACAGCAGCAGCAAGAAGCCTGCTCAAATAACCAGTAGAACTTTAATAACAACGAAAATATTATATTACAAATAGAATAGAATATAAAATTTTACGAAAAAAAGACAATGAGTAATCCGAAGCACCCTGTATACAGCAGCGTGCCATACAGTACAGTCTGCTCAAAAAGATTGAATTTAATTCAGGAGAAAGCGAGCCGTGAAGAGGGGAACTGACAAGAACTAAGCAAGAGTAGTGCGCTCAAATTCAAATAATATTAAGTTGAGTTCATGCGAATGGTGCAAGTAAATCATCGTCAATATCTAGAAAAGCTGAGTCATGGTAGAAACTATAGTTGAGTTGAATATAGAATCACTCTTTGTGTAGATGGAATCAATATATTTTCTTGTAATTGACTGAATTTGACTGAACCTGAAGCTTTAGAAAACGCACATAATCATATTCTAGACGAAATATATACAAGCGTCCAGTTCATGACACGTGCTTCACTGTAAGCGGAGTTATTCCCTGTAAAGTGTCGCATGTTTTTACTATCGGTATGATAGAAAAGTCTCTTAATTGGTGTTTTAATTTTGATAATCAAACTATGGAAATTTTGATGGAAATGAGACCCACATTTGGACTTCATATTTCGTTTGATCATACGTTGTTAGGATGAGTATATTTTGATTGTTTTCCCTAAAAATTCTGTGAACAGATTTAGTCTCGCAAGTTTTGTGTTCATGGTTTTTTTATGTGTTATACAAAGCATCTGTTATATCATCATGTCTATCAATCTGTTATATCTGTTCTACACATACTGTTTATCCAACTATCATATCTGTTATACACATACTGTGTATCCATCTGTCATATCTGTTATAAACATCAAGTGTATCCACTTATTATATCTCTTATACCTACATGCGCTGCTGCCAATTATTGTAAGTTATGTGTATTAAAAATTATAAAAAACATTTGCATGCTTTTAGGCATCAAGGAAGTCATTTTATATCGGTTAACAAGTTATACTAAAATACATATGTAGGGTACTTTGCATCATCACATAATACAAGTAATTTAAACTGTAATTAAATATGCCATAATTAAAACTACATATGTATGATTTATGTGAACTGGCGAATGGGCAGCTACACTAACCGACTCACTAAAGTCAAGGGAAAATTCGCTGAGCTGAAAACATAAAACAAGAAAGCCAACACCATGAGTACTACCACAATGCGATGCATAATGAGATAGACGACACTAGTACATTGTATTTTAAATATATACTTACATACATATATACGATATATACAAGTATATGTACATATATGTATGTATGTATCTGGTGATGTTGTTGGTGCTGCTGCTGTTGTCATTCAACACCGGCGACAGAAAACGCATTCTAGTCATAAATTAAGTAAGTGTTGCCAAGTTGCTCATTCACTCACACGCTTGGTTTGCATTTCAGCTGGCAGTCGGATAGAGATCAGTTTCCACCAAAGCAAAACGACAATATATGCAAATAGACAGACAGACAGACAGACAGACAGACGGACATACCTGGCTTGACTTGCCTTCAGTTAAAGAGACGTGAGTACCCGCCCGCCAGCGTGTATGTGTGTGTGTATGTGTTTGACAATAAACGAATTAACAATTCGCACGATAAAAATCTTACAGTTCAGAAAATACCCAAAACAATTTATATATATGAAAAACATTAGCTTTGGTAGATCCGAAGCTTTAATGGCCTACAAGCGAAGATTGTACAGCAGAGTTTGTAATGGGAATATCTCTAAATTGGGTGATATACGTAAGGCCTCTATCTGTATTTCAGTATAAAAAACAGCATGTCACATTCTAAGTCGATGATGACCATTATAAAATCAGGCATAGGTGCAACCCCTAAAATCTGCCGAAACATGCTTAAATTGTAGCTGCTAACAAACAATCATCGACTTGTGTGGTCGATCGATCTAATTAAGATTAATCAAGTGTATAATTTATAAGTTCACCTTTAAAGCGTTACAAACTTTCCGAAAAAACGATAGTAGCATATTACACTTTGTGTGCAAGGTATGAAAATGTACCAAACACCCGGCCGCGTCATATGCGGCGTATACTTAATGCATCAGTAAGGCGAGCCAACCAGTCTCTCTGCTCGAGTTGAGCACCCGCGCGCGCCTATTTGTGAGTCTGTGGCAGCAACAAAAAATGATATCGATTACCGACTTTCAGGTGCGACCTCGTCATTTTGAACTCAAACAGACAGACAGACAGACATAAGTGAGAAGGTTTACTTTTGCTACCCTTGTGCGCCTGCTTTTTGGCTTCATTAGCTGCAGATGCAGCCAAAATTCTTCTTAAGCCGAAGAAGCTTCCTTCTGCTTTGCTAACACACTTTTCCCACTTTATGTGCCACATAACTTCGCACAGGCCCCGAAAACGATGCCCAGTTGCCCAGTTCGCCTCATTCGGTAATCGTATTTCAACAGCTTTTTACCTTTTAATTTATTTGCGAGCAAATATGTATTTTGATTTCTTTACCCTATATAGACGCAGCTATGTATGCACATATTTTTCCCATTTCTTGTTTTTGCATTCATTTCAATATCATTTTTCTGTTAATTTATGTACGGTTTTTAATTTCTGATTCGAGAGTACGAGCGGCCTTCGCATTCATTTCGTTTCATGGCATACCTGCTTTTCAAACGACATCCATGCCACACGATTCAATTTGCTGCGGCTCGATTCCATTCACTTTATTGTATATTCATTCTACAGTCTCCGTCCGTCTCATTCGGTTTGAAATTCTAAACCGAAATGCGTATAAAATCAATTAATTAAAAAATGAAATGTTATGCTTGCAGTCGCAACTCTCAACATCCTTCGCTACACAAACCGATTCAGTTGAAAATCAAACTTTTCTTTTCTGTAGTCTTGTAATTGTAATTGAGAAACTTCATACTAAGTATGAACGTGTGTCTGTCTGTCTGTCTGTATTGCTTATATACATACGAGTACATGCAAAAAATCATCATTAGACAGGAATGGTTTTAATATCAAGTGTAGCTAAAATTTGTATTAAGAGCTATTGATATGGCAGCAGTTTGGATACGATAGATTTTTAAATGTATAATTATGAACAAGAGAAAACGCTGCAGTCGAGTTTGCTCGACTTCGAGATACCCTGTGCTCCTATTGAACATTAAATATGTATTGAACATCAGGTTTTGATTCATTGAAAAAAAAAAGGAAAAATGAGGCAGGTCTTCATGAGTACTGTCCGTTAGAGAGCGGTAGGCACAATAATTAAATAATACTTATATGAAGAAGTAATTGGAGATATTAAAAATACAAAGTGGAAGGCTTAACCTTTTATAAACTTCAAGTTTTTGTTGTTCATACGGACAGCCAGGCCAAGGGACATGCCGATATCGACTCGAAATTCGAGGGCTCTTTTTATATTTTATTAATTAAATAATTTTCATAATTTATAATTTGTATAGAATTACAATGTATACATTTGGACGCTCTGTGTGCTCGATATTTTATGGGAGGGGGCGCGGGCCCAATAAGTATGTAAATATGTATATATTTTTTTAGATACCAGTCAATTTGCTGCCAATCACTCAAACGAGCTGCTTTGCTAGCATTTCCGTTTTCCATCACCAGAATCGAAGGGATTCACTGCGCGCAATAATTGTAAACGGATACCGCCAGACCGGTATGGAATGAGCTCAACTATTTTTAAACGTCACAAGCAAATCAAATGTTGATTTTAAAGGCATACTCGTACATTGTAGTGTAGTGCATATGATTCCCAGCATGAGCACTGCTACAGTATTCAGTAATTATAACCAATGCTGTAGACTCACATGTGTACATTTTCAAAAATGTTGATGTTGCCTGCCAAAAAGCTCAGTTTACAAAAACAGATCGAATTTACTACTTTATATTTCATTCGGAATTCGTAATAAATTTTTGCAATGTGGCCAGAACTCGGAAAGACACTGAAAGATACACTGAACAAATGGAATGCATGCATGAAGGTGAAAAGATTGCACTGGAACATGACTTTGGGAGGGTAAAACTAAAAGCCTTTCGAATCTGGTAAACAACAAAATGAAAAATTCAGTTGAAAAGTTTACATGTAGAGAATTCATCTTTATTTTATTAGGTAATCATTGCTCGACAAGGCTCTCGATAACTGAATGAGTCATATGTGCTATGTTCCAATTTATAGTAGCGAAACATCTTTTAAAAGCGATTCGCTGTAATCAAACGTGCTAACTAACATACATGCGTATGTAACACTTGCTTAAACGCTTTCAATGTTAATATTTTTTACAGTGTAAATACATTTTTTTTATTGAATACAAAATCTTTTTTGAAAAAACCATATAAATTGCTACAGTGTCGCTACCACTTCTCCGTCTCCCTGCTCTGAGCATATTCGATCGCAGTGTATCGTATGAGTAATTTAGTATTCTTAGGAACGCGATCTATGTGTGTACGAGTGTATATGATTGACGGCGCTGGATTGCTGAGGCAGATGGAGATGGCATAGACGATTTTAAATATGAGAATTTCAGTGTAATTTGATATGTTTATACATTTCGCAGGCGTTCTTCTCGATCTTGTTTTTGTTGTTGAATTTGTATATTTTCGTTTGTTTGCTTGAGAGCTAAAGAAATCGACAATCAGAATGATGATGTCGGCCGAACGAGTGAAGTTGGATACATTAATACATATAGCTTTGCATTAAGAGGGAGTAAATCGCATAGCGCAATATCTTGGACAGCGCTATATAGAAGACGGAGAGTGTGAGAGAGACTCTGACAAATCGTCGGTGTGTGGCATGGATGGGTAACAAATGCGATCAGAGTCGAAGGAAGGAAGTTGATGGAAGCAGTTGTCAAGTGTTCAGATGATGTTCAATAATAAGGTTCAATGAGCCTCTATGACCTATTTATCTCTTGATGGAAGCTGGACTGCGAATTTGCCGCACTTCTCAATTTGTGTGAACACTTTCCATTTATTATTTTTTATCGAGGCTAAGCGTGCCCCACCCTAAATTCGGTCCTGAATATAATGTTGTACTCTTGATATTGTTGCGTTGCTGCAGTTGTAGGTTTAATTTTAAACAGTATCATATGCAAAAAGAAAATACGCACATACGCTTGTACGAGTATGTATTTTTGCCTTCACATAAAAGTATTATATGACAATGCTGTGCGAGCTGTGAGGTGCATTCGAAAAAACAGCAGAGAAAAAGGATATAGCATTCCAGTGTGAAAATCATATGGCCGCAACAACAACAGCAACTTCCACAAGCATATCACGCATTTATAATGAAGCAAGCAGTTGTTCCTTTTGCATTGAATACTGCAGCCGCTGGTGCAGATTTATTCCATCGAACTCCTTTGGTATATATATATAATATATACAATACAATATATATATATATGTGCGTATAAGAGATTCCATAGTTAAATTTGTTTAACAAAACTTGAAATTCCTTGTTTATAAAAAAATATAATATAGAAATTAAAATAATGGTGCAGCGAGAAATACTTTCATATAATTTGGTCATTCTACGCATCTACGACCTTTTAAATTATTGTTAAATAAACAAAATCGGGTAATATTGTCCCTCAAAACGAAACGGAAGAGCATGAAAATAACTGACGATTAATATTCGACTATAGAAGATAATTACATTTAATATCGCTTTGGTGCAAATGCTCGATGGAATTTGCCATATTTTTTTCAACCGAATAGCTGCTGCTGTCGCCAACTGCGCTGCAACTCCTTTGGGCTGTAGTAAGTTGATACGATTACCTTGCCTTGCCTTGCCTTAACTTAGCTTGGCTTGGCTTCAACCAAACCAAACCAAACCCAACCCAACTCAACTCTACTCGGTTTGTCTTTGTCTATGCGACATTTTATCATCAAATGTGTCAAAGTTATCATGTTGCACATATATCGTGGACGCTGCGAGTATTCGAGTGCATTTAATTGCATGTGTGTGTGTGTATCTATTTATATCTATATTTACACCACGATATTGTATATGGTCTTGCCTTGACTTTACATAATTATCCTTTTCCAGACGGACAGACAGGCGTTAAGGCGAAGCGATGCTGTGTGCAGGTTGTTTGCTTGCTGTTTTGACTTTTGAGCTCATTAGTGGCGTAGTTGGTTCTTTGAGATAAGTTATCAGCGTTGATGAGGTAGAATACGCGGAATCGAAAAGTTATAGATAGAGAAAGAATATTAATAGATGTTAAGTTGCACAATTTTGGCAAGCCATTTGCTTAAATCGCTTTAAATAAGTACATACATATATGCCCTGCGAAAGCTAACTACACCACTGTCATAAGGACTCTCATTCATATTAGTTTGTGAATTTACGCTGTAACTTCTTTTGCATCTCATTGGCCTGTTGATTAAGTTGGGCCAAAGGCGCAAGCCCACTTTTCTCTGGTGTTGAAATAGAATGAGAAGTTGCTACACGAGATCTATGTACACCAACCAACACCAAGGCAAGGATGGTGCAGCAAAGATAAAGCTAGTACATTGTGATGTACGACATTTTGTGTTATACGAGAGTATGCCATGCATTAATATACGTCTACAGTTTCTCAAAGAAACCTAATAGAATAATGTAAAGTAGACAACAGCAACTGCAGTCGAGCAATACACAACAGCCAGTATAGAATTTAATACGCTTATAATATTCACCCTGAACCCGGAGCAGAGCAGGGCAGTGCTGAAAAGAGTAAATGAGAACTAAAACTAAACTGAACAGAACGAAACCGAACTACAATAAACTGAATAAACTGGGTAGTAGTACAGCACGGTAACATGCTGTACCACCCCCAAGAGCCCGCGAACCGAACAACTAATCCACCAATGGAATGTAATATTAATGGCAATAACAACAAAAATAGCAACCAACTATAGCAACAGCAGCTAAAGATTCTAGAATTACGCTAGTTTTCTCAGTGTGAATGCTTTCGCGACGTCGCACAGTGGTCACAAATCTCAAAAACGTGGCTATGAGTACAAAAATATAATTTTAAAACATTTATTACCATAAAGACTGGGCTTGTAAAATCAACTTCGGGCAGAGTGACCAATACAATGGAAACACATTTCTCTAAAATGTCTCATTTCCTTAATTGGTTTTAAGCATTTTGATAAGTAATAAGAATTGCTACATTTTATATGAGATCCTAAAATGATATTTGTATACTCTGCAATAAAAATATTTGTAGCATCGAGTTTGTTGAAATGTCAAATACATATTGTATGGGGAAGGAAACATCGAATACCCATAGTCGTGATTAGCACTAAGAGACGAATGGGTGTAGGTATTCCCGTCCGTCCGTCTCTCTCAACGTTTGTCAATATTTTGTTCAACTTCTGGAGGAAAATTAAGCCTACTCTGTACAACATATACAAAAACATCTCAGTTTAAAATTACTTTTTTTCAAATCTTCCTGTTTAAAAAAACTGATCCCAAAATACTCCATATACAAATGGTTTGAAAGATAAAATGCGTTGTTGAATTTTGACCACGATTTTGGAATACTGGACCACTGTGCATTTAGCTTGGCTTGGATTGAGTTAGGCTGCGCGTTGTGCTGTGCTGGGTATATTTTGTTGTAATCGAATATCGATAGCTAAGGATTGAATAACGCGTCCTTCTTTACAATTCTTATATGACACACGAATATGTATTTCGTGTATTTATTTGCGAATATATGAGTACATATGTATGTTTCCACGTATGTTGGTGTTTGTATTTTCTGCAATTCAATATTTTATAACTGGGTGGAGATATCGCGCTTCTTAGATAACAACACTCGACCACTTTAGTTTGCATGCTTTAAAGCTTTGCAACGAGTATGCTTTTAAGAGATAATGTTCTCAAATTAATCCCAGTACATATGTATATTTATGTCATATTTGAATGGTTGACCATGCGACCATCTCGGTCTCACTTTTCCATCATTAGCCAATGAGTTATTAATAATTTTCGTGGCATTTATGTTGTTCTTTGAGTTTTTGCCGCTTATCTTCTCAATCTTAAAGACGTTTGTTGTATGTGTTCGTTGTAGCTGTTGTTTATTATCCTTAAGGGTTCATTGTCACGTTACCAGAGTATGCGGAAACCTTAAAGCGTATCATATTACAAGATTTACCTTTGAGTTGAGGAGCAATATCGTTCAATGCGTGTGCCGCCTCAAAGAGCGTTAATGTTGCCGTGTCATAATTGTGTTCATCACATTTTTTTAGGGATTTTTTGTCTTACTTTTGAACGTTTGTAATTAATTCAGCACGAGTTAACTGCTTTTTTTTTTATTCATGTATGTAGCTTAAGAATATTAGCGCCTAGTAACATTTATTATAATAATATACGATTTAATAAGAGGGGCATCCAGAAAGTAATATTTTTACTCATGAGTTCGGTCGATACATAGCTTATACACACACTTACATAAAAGGTTCTCGAAAAAAACATGTAAAACTATTAACGTCGCAAAATGAGTCGTATTTCTAGCCGCCAACTCTAAGTTAACCCAATGCGAACATATATTCATAAGATATAATATTGTTCAATTTTGAAGATGGTTTTATATCTTCAACATCCTTCCCAGACAGCCAAACAAAGCCTATTTATTTGCCAACACTCTGCAAAGGAAGTTCTTTACATCGCAATAATAATAATAAACACATTAAAATTTAAATAAATATTTTACTTGAAATAGCTCAGGTATTGTACATATTCATCATTCATTGTCAGTCATTCTCTCTCACTCATGCATGCGTGCAGATACATACGAGTACGTATCCTCCATACCCGTCGCGCCAAGGCGATTTATTAAATTTAAGGTAAATTAAATACATTTTGTAAAGTGATGCCCATGTAAAAGTTTCACGTCCCTGTCAGTCCAACGAGCGGCAAATGCGAATCATTCATTATAATATTTTTATGCGATTCGTTATCTCTCGACACAACGCAATTTTTTTTCTTTTTTATAATTTTTGCTGCCTAGATACAATTTCAATTTCCTGATCCGGTTACACGTGCAAAATGCAACAGCAGTAAAATATGAAGAAGTCGAGTAAATAGGAGGAAGCAAGACAAAATGAGATGAGAAAGGGGCACCTTGATGTTGTCGTTGTTGTATGGCATTAAATTAATTTCACTCATTGGGCTGATATATATAGGAAAAATATACGTTTGGGAAAAGGAGATAATTACGTTGAGGAAAAGTAGGATGGATAAATATGTATGAATATCTTCTTAATATATCTACATATATAACTCTTTTGAACTTAGGTATGTCACTGAACTCCTTTTTAACGGCTTGACCGATTTTTAAGTGTTTGAGTGGTGATGTTCGTTCATAATTGTGTAATTCGTTGGCAGAGATGGACTTGACTGAAAACATTTCAACTACATACACGATCACTTTGGGTTTTGCTTATGCTTTTACCTACCATCGCGAAACAATGGACGCCACGTCGCTTACTAGTGTAAACAGATAGGCGAGACGCTTTCGCAATTCGTGTGTACGAGACAGACATAATAACTGGCTAAAGCGAAAACATTGTTCACTCATCCTAGACAATGTTCCAGGTGTAATTTCTATAACAACACTTAGTCCTCCTGAGAAGTTTTTATGCTAATCACTCTTACTGAGGCATTCTATAGAAAAACTTAAAATTGTGTTTAGCTGTGAGTTTGCTTATAATATTAAGTAACATCATTATAAACATCGTCATCACCATCGCCAATATCGATGTAAACCCACTCGTTTGTTAAAATTATTATAAAATTTTTCAATCTAAAATTACACTTTTTGCATCAGATTACAAAACAACAAACGGCAGTATCGAGTGGGCTCCCCGACACACAGTTTGACGTTATCTCACCGACACTTCTCCCCTTGCTCAGCCCGTGCAAACGGTAATATTAATCCACACTTTTTACTGCTCAATAACTCTAATTACAAGCACAACAAAGTTTCACTGAATTATCCAAACCGAACCAACCAAGCCAAATAGTCGTCATAGTCAACAAGCTGCGCCACATGCAAATTCTGCCTCGACAATACGTGTATCAAAACAGCCAACCAATACGTACGAAGGGGAGTGGACACAGCGCACTATTCCCAGCTTAGCTGACAGTTCGCTTTGATTGTCCAATTCGAGCACATTGATGACTGTGAAACTATGCAGAAATACTGAGTCTATATAATTAGGAGAGTGTGTGATGTGTGGATTCGCAGTGGGTCATATTGTATTTAGCTGGAATTAAAGTTTAGAATTCCATTTCGTATTTTGGTAAATGGACACTATTTGTAATTGGATTTGCTTGTTTCCTTTCGCTCTGCAAGTTGGTTGGAAAAATATTAATTTGAGATACATATTATGTACTTCTATAGCTTCGTATGTATAAATGGTTGCAGCGTTGCTCAGTGATTTTTGCACAATATTGGAGCCTAATGTATGCTCTTTTAAAAAGTTGACCACAGTCAAATAAATTATTGCACTTTGAAAACAAAAACACTTCAGTTTACGTTCGTCAACGGATGTTCTTGATTTCAAGACCATTTCTTTACTTCTTATATGAGAGCATTGCACATTTAACTGAATGTATTTCAATTTGATTTATATTCAATTTGATATATGTATATATATATATATATATATATATATATATATATATATACCTACATATTTCTATTAAGTTAAATGTGTCAAATCGCTGTTTTAATTTAATTCAGCAAAAGATCAAACAATTTTAATCCGCTTATGAATGAAAGAAACAAATTTTCATTACAAATGCAATAAAATTTGGCTGCGTAAAATTTAAAAAATGTTCAGTATACATTCTGAATATGCCTACATATATAATATTAGCTGTCAGATTCAATAACAAGGATAAGTAAATACCCATATATCATGCTGTTTCAAAGACCATTTGAATTCAAAAATTTGAATGCGTTTCTTAAGCATATTTCATGTGCGTGTATCTCCAACAATTGGCGTATTCTATATATCTTATTTATTTAATTTCATTATATATTTGTGTGTTTAAAACAAAGATGAATAAAACCTAGTTGATTTGATTTTCCAAAGAAAACGCGAAAAAAAAGTATATCTGACTGAAGTAAAAAGTTTCTAGTTATGTGTTGAGATATTGAGTGTGATATTGAGATTGTTTATAGATGCGATAAGTAGACAAAGAATGCGCTTTTATAAAATTAAAGTCAAATGTGCCAAAATTCTAAGATGCTGGATTAAACTCTGATCAGCAGAAGTTTACAAATTGAAAAAACGAGCTATTATGTATTTCATTTCATTTCAGTTACAAACAATACTCACCTTAATTTCATCACTCGGCAGTTCTTTCTTTATCTGAACCACTCCGCCACCAACTGTTGCACCTGCTGTAGCCACTCCTCCGCCACTATTTCCTGTACCGGCAGTAACAACTGCACTTGTATCTCTGGAATTTGCGGGTGAAGTCTTCGTGGACATGATTTTGTGTGAATTTTTTGGTATTTTTTATTTTATGGACTTCCCAGCTATTTCTCTATTGTTTCACTAATATTTTTTTTTATATTTTAACACTGCAAAGATATATGAAATAAGAAGGAATTATTGTTTTGCTACAACGACCGCCATACAAACAGAATAGTGGCATTAAAATAAAAAAAAAATTCTTTAAATGTACAGCATCATTTCGAGAGAACATCAAACGCTACGCATTTCACTACAGTTCATAATACAGATCGGATCGAATCGGAACATTTCATTCAAGAACGTAGTATTTTGTATATATATTTGTATAAAATATATAGAAGAATACGTATCAAAAACAGAGACAACGAAAATAGCTACATGCATG
Organism: Leucophenga maculata; assembly: GCA_035044805.1. Taxonomy (NCBI): domain Eukaryota; kingdom Metazoa; phylum Arthropoda; class Insecta; order Diptera; family Drosophilidae; genus Leucophenga; species Leucophenga maculata. The sequence goes on from JAWNNP010002290.1 coordinate 4,213,148, forward strand.
TATCTACAAGATATACAATGTTCCTTGGCGCGCTGCTGGATGCAGTTTATTTATATACATATGTATGTACATATGTAGATTGTTTTCTTTTTATTACATTATTGTATAATGGAATTTCTCAGTTTTTACTTTTCATTTGCAGTTTTTAAACTTGTCAAACTATTCAGGCTTTTCAATTATAGCCTGCAAAGATTTCTAATTATGAGTCAGCAAACGATTTTTTGAATAAACATTGTGAGGGAGGAATAGCTTAGATGCTTTATGAAGGAAACTTGTGCGATAATGAAATTTCATTTCAAAAACCTCGGATAGCACAATAAACAAACTCCGCTATATTCTATTGATCAGTATCAATAGTAGACTCGATCTAGACATGTCTGTTCGATAGACGAGATCTTAAAGACTTTAGATGGTTAAATTAATTTGGATATTTAAACTAAGCTAGATGATGTATATAGATTGCTACAACAATAAACGTATCTCTGATATGTTTGGACCGCTTCAGAATATGGCAGCCATACAATTGTATGGTTTAAAGGAGTCTTAGATACAGGGTATCTCGAAGTCGAGCACTCTGCACTGCAGCTTTCCTTTTTGTTTATAAAATGTTTTTATTTTGCACTCAGTTTCTTTGACATTTCTTTTATTTATGCCGTTGTATTTGCTTCGTACTTCGTTTCGTTTTGTCTACTGTTTCGCATCCATTTAGTTGACTCGCGCCGCGTGATTTGTATCTAGATACTACTACTACTGCCATATGACTTGTAGCTTGTGCGTGCCTAATGAATGCCTGTGTGTATTTGTACGAGTATATGTATTCGCGCGTACTTTGGTGTCGATCTTGTAATTTAATACTTTCATTGAAAATGTTACCACATATCAAATAACAAAAAAAAAAAAAAAAAAGAACAACAACGACAACAAAAAATATGTATAAAAGTATATTATTAAAGGTATATACGAATATTTGTACCTATTTATATTCAAAAATGGTTTGTTCTTTATAAATGATCGATCGACCTTTGCATGTAATCAAAGTTATTTTCTTTAATTTTATTAATAAAGTTAAATTTTTTTTTAATTTTATATAGAATTTTTTTTAGTTACTTTTAATGGTTCATAATGGAGGCGGCTTATGATTTCTTTAGAAACTCCAAAAAAATTATTCCTTTATACACACAGATATTAATTAGTTTTGAGTTTCCTTGTTCTCTACTATTCATTCATTTAACTTTTTTTTGTTTTTTTTTTTTTTGTTGTAGTATTTTTTATTTTTATTAACAATTTTTATAATCGGTTCTGTAAAATTTTTCTTTGCTTTTGAGCTGGATTTATTACTCAATGTAGATCCTTTAAAGAATATTATTTTAAGTTCTCCAAAAAGGATGATGCATGATTTTTAAATTTAAGCATCTTTTTTTATATAAAGAAGGCAATATTCATAAATCCATTTAGTTATTTATTTATTTCTTAGTATTTTAACTGTTTATTATTCATTCGTAACACAATTGAAATCTTTAAAGATTTTCTTAAAACAGTTAAGAGATTTTTAGAACTCATTCTCATCTGTAAAGCACATCACTTGATTTATTAGAGTCGCTTGACTTTGTTGATCTTGTGTGGCACATTAAAGAACATTGTTTATATTGAATACATTAAGATGCAATACACTGATTTAAAAACTGAATACTGATAAATCAATGTAGATTTGCAGCATTTTAATTGATTAAATTATTTGTTACTTTTTACTATAATTAATTAAATACTCCTCGTACTATCAATAATTTTATTTTATTTCTGCTGCAGTATATTGCTCAAATTGATTGTTATATCTTATTTTAGATTTAAATCCACACAAAATGCATGGCAGATAGATTCCAAAAATAGCTTCAAATTTCATTCTCGCATTTTCATTTTTATTTTTATTTTTGTTTCATTTAATTTTCGCCTTACATCGTAGTCGAAGTCAAGGAAAATCAAAATACAAAATTTTCACTTTTCTTCTGCACTTCACATACTCGTACACTTTATTATCGCTCTCTCTCTCTCTCTCTCTCGCTCGCTGACGGTCTTCCGCTCTTTCGATACTATTTTATATTTTGATGACAACCGAATTGAATTCTCATTTTTGAAAACGTTTTCTGAATTGTATTTTTCCGTGCCGTCGTTAAACGTCTGCACGGGTTTGTATCTCACGAACGAATAAATGAATGAGCGAACTTTGCTTGGCTTTGTAGCTGCTGCTGTTGCTGTTGCTCTGGCTTCGTAGCTGGTCGAGTTGGGTTGCGTTGCGTTGGGTTCAGCGTTCTGTTCCGTTCTTTCTGTGCTGTGTTGTCTGTTGTACCGGGTGCCCCCAGTGCCACCGCGTTGTGCCATGATGACGAAATAATTTTCATACGTTTCCCTTCTTTAAAGTTTGTTTAGTAATGGTGAAGATGTTGAGGCTTTGTTTTTGTAACTACATGCATAGATGGATAGACATCTATGTATATATACAAAATAAAAATGCGTGACCTGACTGTTTCATTCATAGTCGAAAGTACCAATGCTAGAGAACTTGGCAAAATCTTTTTATAGCAAAAATGCGCACTAATAAGGGAATTTATAAAACACATTTTAAAGCCAATAGGTTATATGGGAGATATTTCCGACCGTCTACAAACTCGGTTTGTAAAATAACAAGAAATAAATAATAATGTGTTTTGCCGATATTGGAAAAATGCATCCTAAAAAGGACAATGCAGATGGCGGTGGTAGTAGAAAAGGTATTTTTTTTCATTCGAACGTTTTCAAAACAATTTGTATTTAACTGCTAATACATATTGTAAAAATTTTAAACGGGGCAGGGTGTCATAAAGTCATTGAAAAATTCTAAAAAGAGTTGTCTTGGCGCTTTCTAAGAGAAGAGACACATGTTGATCTTATTTTTTTTCCGCACATGCAGAATACGTATAAAAAAAATCTTGGGCAATCAATTTGCTGATGTCGCTGTAAAACATAAAAGTTGTAGAAAAAATAATCCTTGAGTGATAAAAAAAAAAATTTCATACAAAAAAAAAAAAAACATGAATGGATGGGTTTGTATTGGTATTTGCCCTTAGCGAGGGGTTGGTACGATCATTGAATTCTATCTCATATAGTGTCCAAGTTCTTGTAGTTCCCATGGACAACCTGACAGACGGATATGTCTATATCGGCTTGAATTTTTGTTACTGATCTAGAATATATACACTTTTGTGGTCTGCTTTTGCCTCCTTCTGCCTGTTACATTAATTTTCTCAAATATAGTATACCCTTTTACCTAACGGGTACAGGGTATACAAATTACGTGTTCTCTTTGTAGATCTTATTTTAATTTTTTTATTTCTGTTGTTTAAAAATTGTTTTTCAGTTGATAGTATAAAATTTCTCTATTCGCTCACTCAAATCCTTTTGGTTCTCAAATACTAGAACATCTTTTATACTTGGCTTTTTTTTTGTTTGGCTTTGCGAGCATCTTTTATTTCTCTATATAAACTACTAAATAAAATATTATTTGTTTTCTTTATACATTTTAATTTTTTTTTTTGTTGCACTTTTGATTTAGCATATCGTTTCTTGTCTCAAATTATATTTTAAAGTGTTTTTTTTTTGTCATATTTAAAAATAAATTATGTGCAATATTTCTTTGCATATAATAATATAATTAATTATTATGTTGTGTTCGGTTACACTTCATTAATTTAATTAGTTTATACAATTTGTCGTTTTTATTGTAGCAGAAATTAAATTTAAAAAACTATATTTGGCAGATCAAAGATAAAACATTATAGAAAAATTATAAAATTGTGTATTTTTTGAACGAAACTATTTAATATTTCGTTAAATTTAAAATTTAGAGAAATTTATTTATTCACGCATGTGGTGCGTACACAAATGTGGAGGGGAGGAACATACGTAATAATCACAAATTTATATAAAATATTTATATATTTCTGTAAAAATCCAGCTTCAAGAAACGGCTCTTATCTATGTAGTTTAAGTAAAAAACTTAACAATCTAATAGCACTCCATGCTCTGTTTTTCAATCAATAAAAAAAAAAAAAATTAGAAGATTTATTTTACTAATAAAGTCTGCTGTTTTAGCTAGCATTTAATCTGTACAACAGTTGGTTTTTAATTATACTAAGCAGACTTTAGTGAAAAAATTTAAAAAAGTACCTTAATATATGTAGTTAATAGCATTTAGACGCGAAACCAACTGACACACTAGTATAGAACATACATATATAGATAAACGATAAACAAGCTGACTAATATTAAAGAAATGTATTTCGATTCTCTTAAAATATTTTTCTATGGCCTTTGCATATTTAAGAGATAAATAGATACGCATCTGTTTGGCTGTCATATCTTTAGAATACTTATCTAACTTACACAAGATGTTGTGATTAAATAAACGAAAATAATATAGTCATCGGTAGGATGTTGGTAATGATGACAATTATAGTGATAATCATCACCAAGAACATTAAGTGCCATTTGGCACGTCAATCATAGAAATTGTTAAACTTAATAGCTCTGCATTCGCACAGAAACACTCGTACATACGTGCAGTGCAGAAACATTTCACAAAAATATCTGATCTTAGGCAAGTGAATCTAGTCGCTGTATAGTTTATTGCAATTTAATTTAAAATGCATTTGTAGCAAATTGAAAGTAAATTGCGTTCATTCTAAAGAATTCGCAATTCACTTGGCACTTAATCATATTTCTCATCGCTTCCCTCTGTCAAAAATCAGCTACAATGTTTGTTGCATTTTAATTAGCAACCAAATTGTAAAGACATTAAGCTATTATATTTGATTTAGTTGTTTCTTTATTCTTTTACCTCTTTTGTTAAAGTGCTAATTTACATTTTAATGCGTATTTTATAATTGTCAACACAAATTTTACTGAAAACTTATCTATCAAAATGTCAAAAATGTCTTTTGTATTTCGAAAATAAAGTATTACAAAGCGTTTAGATATACACCAGAAATTCACAGAGGACGTTATTGAACAAATCACACGTACGTGTAATTTAAAATGACATATTTTCCTGAATACTTGTATTTATTTTTATATATATATATTTTTCTAACTATAATTCTATGCTTATTTTTTCATCTTAAATTGAATTTAACGGTCGCACACTGCAACTGAGAAAAACATATGTTTTATTATAAAACATGGCAGCACTGCACACAGCGTACGGCAACTTTCAATGAAATCACAGCTGTGCGGCCAATACATAGACCAGCTGATGGCTGTTTAATATTATTTTTCAACGCAAATGAAATGTAATTTCGTTAAATACATTGTTTATGAAATAATAATTAAATAGAAATAACTCAAATAAAATCGTAGCGCTTTAATTATGTCTAAAGTGCCAAAGGCAGCACTCAACTTAAAGCAGGTAAGCTGACAATAAAGATTAGACATGCTTTTGTTTTAAACAAAGTTCACTCTATACTCATAACAGTTTATGCTGCGCCAGGAAGTGCTCAAGTTGTATCGTGAAATATTTCGCACTATACGCCAAGTACCAGATAAAAACAGTCAGTCGGAACTAAAAGCGTGGGCGCGTCATGACTTTCATACAAATCGGGGGCAAACAGATGAAGTTGCCATCAAAATGCTGATGCAGCATGGGCGACGGTCTCTAACTGAGCTAAAGACTAGCCTGGAACTAAGTGGCGTGCGAGTACAGAAGTAAGACCCATATATATATTTATGTATATATATATATATATATATATATATATATGTGTATTTTTGAGTACATTATGTTTTAAATTTTGCAACCAAAATAAATTATTCGTAAGTACATTTGCAAAAAGAAAATAATAATGCAGTTGATTAATGTACGTAAATTTATGTGTCCATTTAATTTGTCAATTCTCGATTTAGGAAAGCTTTTTAAAACAGGCGTAATATTAAAATCACTGCGTTTCAATATTTTAATTCACAAATTGTTGATGGTAGGACTAAAAATTCCGTACATCTTTGAAATATGAATTGTTTGAATGATCAGTAGATTCATTTTCCGGGAATTTATTTAGCAAGAATTTTCAATGAAATATATTTAAACGAACTTTCGACTTTATTGCTTTTTATTTGGAGCACTAAATAATTTCCCGCCTATATCGAATACTCAGTCTTGACAAAAAAAATAAATCATCTCAATTAGAATCGTTTGATGATTATGGCTTTTGATAAGTTGCATATATTTGAAGTATTTGATTTAAGTTTATTTTTGTTTCGTCAAATTTGTAGAACTCTACGCTGATGTTTAAACGCAATTATTATAGCATCGAAAAGCTTTGTATAAAACAAAACAAATATATCACCGAATGTTCATGCAAAGGTAAAACGGAGAATATGTACCTATATACATAGGTAAATTCTTATAAACCTGTTTGATTGAAAGTGGCACTGAATGAAGTATTTTCTGCGTTAGAACAATACCTATGTGCATCATAACAACATCTGAGTAACATCTGATTATTACTACAGGTTTTATTATTTGGATCAAGTTGTAGGTCACAACTATTGCAAAGAAAAGCAAAATAAAAGCATATATGCAATAAATGAGCTTAGCAAAACAGCAAATTGTATAAATTTAGCGCATGTCTTTTAGGGTTTATGGTGAATTGACGAATATGGTGAAATAACCCTCGTTGTAGGAGACTATTATAAAAAGGATAAGACGAGCATGACAGACCACTATACAGCGACGAGCTTTGTGGCGTGCAGATAAACTCGAGAAGTGTTCTAGGCGAAAACCAATAAGAGTAAAAAAAGAACAAAATTTAGAGAGAAATTACACAAGAGCAGCTCAAAATTTCGAGAAGCAAAAATTAAAAAAATTGTATTGGTCTAAAGTTATTATAAATATAAAATATAAAGAAATTGCATTTAATTTTTTAAAAGAAAAATCTGCAAATAAGTGTGGCTAATTCAGACAGAAAGCTCTGCAAAACATTTTCCTAAAGTTATCTTTGTGGCATATAGGCTAAGCAGTTGCAAAACGATTTTAAAAAAATCCTTTGTTAGGCAAAGGAAAAAGTGTAATCGAAAATCGTAAAACTATTTGCAACCAAAGTGAGAAAATTTAGGTAAAACAAGAACTGCAGCAAAAATACTTGCCAGCGTTTCGTATCGATTTATAACATAAAATTTAAAATTTTTATACACATACATACAAACACAGAAAGAGGTATACTCGTAGAGCGCCATTATATATAGCTGTATATATGTGGTGTAATAGCAGTAGTGTGAGTGCTGATTGTGTGTGAGAGTACGACAGATACAATTGGCCTAACCGGAACAACAACAAAAACAAAGGGACATAATAGCGGAAGTGATACAAGTGGAAGCGGAGCGCATACACAGACAAAACTTGTCACTGCTCATTTAGCTAAGGCTGACGAGGACAAGGCCACAACAAAAGTTATAAAAAAAAGCTTACAAAAAAAATCCTTTGAACATTTGACCCAAAAACCTGGAATTCTGAGGAAAAACATATACATTTTAAATCGACAAAATGTCGTAAAACAGCAGCATTTCTTAAAATATATACACATTTTTGCGACGTATACGTAATATTTTCAATTGTACGCATTACGATTAAAGTGCCAACGATCTAAATTTGATAAAGGTGCCCCACTTTGGCACATCCGATCCGAATCGGTCGCTGCCAGCCAGCGGCAACTCGACGCACGTATTCCTCTTATTCGCACACCGGCCCCAAAGCCTAAAAATTTCGCCGCCTAAATTATTTTGGACGGCGCCATCAACTTGTTTTACGTGCAAACGCAGAAAGAGCAGATTTAAACCAATGCATTTAGGTTTTTTTCAACGTCAGCAACAACAACAAGGACAACAACAAAAACATCAAAAGCGGTTTACGTTTCGCAGTTGTAGTTGTAGAGGATGTCGTCGCTACAACGTGAATGGAATTTACAGGTGAGTCATCAGTCATAAGACCACATAGAAACACATCACCATTAGCACGGAACTACGGCACACGTTGATTCATTAAAAAATTCCAATATTGAAAATGTTTATAAAAAAAAGCCGATTTTTCGGTAAACGCGAGTTAATAACAAGTAACAACACGAAAACAACTTTGCAAAGTCTAAAATATGGGTGAAGTGCTTAATAAACAATTTTGTTGGCACAAACTTCAACCAAGACAACTTTAGTTTTTAACCATTTCGATAAACGATTTCGTATAAGGACCTTAACAGGACAATTAAAAAAAAAAAATTCCAAATCGTGCTAAAGCATTGCGGAAGAAAATAGGTTTTGAAGTTTCAAAAAACAAAAACGCCTACACACGTCAGGACCCTTCAAACAAACAATAAACAAAATGAACGCCTCCAAAGCAGACTACCACCCGAAACGAATTTGACACTTAAGGTCAAGAATCGCATTTAGCATTTGTTTCTGCAACCACAAGTTTGAGTGTGTGCTGCAACCGACACATTTTAAAGTTAAGCGAATTGATGTTGAGGTAGGGAACATCCGCAGCCACCTACCAACCCAAAGAGCAACTGGACACAACAATGTGGTGAACATGCGCAACAATGAGGTTAGCGTAGCCGGTAAGAGACGACGCAATTTATAGTCCAAGAATTACGCTCTAAATGTAAAAAGAGAGATGTGCATTAAGTACAACAGGAACAGCTGTTTGTGTGTTTTTAGAGATACTTTGGCATTGAATTTGTTATTATCTACAACGAAAAAAATAATAATAATGTATACATATATATTTATATATATTTACTAATGACGCACCAAGCATATACGCAATATAGTTTAAAAAAATTTTAATTTTTACTCATAAGTTGTGTTACTAATTAGTCATGTTAGCTATCAAACGGCTAAATTTGTAATCACTTTATTTTAATAATAGTAAAAAGTCCTTATATTCTGACATTTACTTATTTTCATAAATTTCATTCGAACCCAAGTTAGCTACTCTTTCATAAACTTGAAGAATTTAAAACCAAGAACTCAACTCATAATAACTAAGAGCCTCCTTGGTAGTGTATTATTCACTTTCCTCACAAATGACCTTGGCAAATGTCAAGGAGTAAATACTGCCATAAGAGAAGCTGTCACAAGTCACATCCCGCCCATGATGCTGGGCGAGTTTTACTTGGGAATGCAGGCTTTAGCTGTCAACATAAATTACACTTACATTTAGTTTGCCAACAAAAACAAAATCCGTGACATTCTCATGACTCGTGGGCGGCTTTTTTAGTGGAATTTTTTTTATATTCTTATTGTCAGAATTTCAATTTCAAGCGAAATTTTCAATCTCGAAAAATCTTTGAAAGACATAACTTGGGAACATAATGAGAGTGGTTACAATTTATAATGTATTAACGTGTTAACGTATTGAAAAAATTGTAAATGCAACAATAAAACACAGGAGGAGTGCTTCGAGTTCGTTAGGTAACATTTAATATCTGAACTTATTCACATTAAATGACTTTTTGATGTTCGATAATCATGTGTATGGCAATGTCCTTGTTGTCTTTTTTTGGACATAAATAGTTTTAACCGATAAGGAATTCTGCATTAGGCGAATCGTATTTCAAGTTGATTGACCCTGAATGGACATGAATGTAGTTTGAAGCTATTTATTTCTAAACATGATTGTGAAAAGACAATCTGTAAAATTGTCATTGCATCCTTCATCATTCTTGGTATGTTAGTACGAACTTGTAAGTCTAACTGGCTACATACTACTTACTTCGACAGACAATTATCGTTAACATGCACCTAATTTCTATATAATTCGCGAATCTTGATCGATTTAACAAACAAACATTTTCCATTACCCATTGAATGCTGAGATGTAATTTAAAATACTAAAGATGGGAAATGCAACATGCATTTTATTGGGAGTCACCCACTTGGATGAATGATTCGAACGAAATGCATGCAACCGAGCAGCTTAATTAAAGTTCTTTATTGCATATATTAAGGCGCCATCAGGACGCCAGGCATGGGTGTAGTTAGAATTTTTTCTAGAGGCGCAGTGAGCCTACTGAGTTTGGATTTCGTTAATGCCATTACATTCCAATTTTTTAGGGTAGGCAATAAGTTATGTACGATAGCGGCACCCACTCTACAGCTCCCTAACTCCGCCCATGAAACCAGCGTGCACACGCGAGACGTCCTTGACTGCAAGTTCGGTTGCGTGCCGCTTGTAATTTTGTTTGCTCGAATTTGTTGGCTTAAATGATTTTTAAGTTGTTGCTTCCTCCGGTGCTGCCAACAGAGCGACAATGTTGTCGTTGTCAAGTCACGGTTTGTTGGTTTAATTTGTCAACAGTTCAGTAATTTGAATTTATGCGATTTTAACAAGCTCATATTATAGAGACTGTGACTGGTACGCTACAATGATTTCCATATAAATTCGCCCCTCCTATTTAATATGGATTATATAAGCGTATCCTGCTCATTTATACTTTTTTGTTATAGGATTCAAGGAATTCGGTTTACTGCGCGAGTGAACCGGACCCAACTTGTCGAGTCCAGCACGAGTCGGGAAGGTTCATTCGCACATACGGCGAAGACGATTATACGGAAACACATCCCGATAGTGTTCAAGCGAGTGTCGGCCTCGCCTGCTCGCAACCTGCACCAACGTCGCTGCTTACGCTCGAATGCCAGAAGTCATGCGGGTCCTTGTTCTCCGTTGTCTCGGCGCCACCGATGCCGCTGGCCGAGCTTGATGTTAAAAAAGTTGAAGCACTTAACCACCTCAACATCGGAGGCCTGGGCGTGCACAACTTTCTGGGTTGCGGCTTGCAACCGGGTTTGGGTTCCACTATCGGGGGCAGCACCATTGAAACAGGTCCCGTTGTTGGACGAAGCATTGATGGAGATGCAGCTGACAACTTACAACCACGTCGACCAGCAACACTTACAATCGATTCACCTTACTCTCCCGCCAAAACTGCGCCGACGCGTCTACTGGAACACCAAATTTCCGAAATCGAAGAGGACGATAATGAGAACCTGCTGACCGTCTCAAGCATCACAGCACGTCCGTTAATCGCTAAGTCGCGTGAGCTACGTTCCAGTCGCCATATACAGGGCAATGAGAAGAAAAAACCGAAAAGAGTGGCCGGCAACAGTACCATTAAACAACAGCAACCGCCACGTATCAAGACAAGTGCCGCATCATCGCGCAGTTCGGAAAGCGCAGATCCACCCGATGGTGGTTATGGCTGGTTCATAGTTTTTGGTGCATTCTCTGTACAGTTCTGGGTCGCTGGACTTGTTAAATCTTATGGCGTACTGTATGTTGAGATTATGGAAACATTTCCCACTTCCACCGCTACAGTTGCTTCTTGGATTCCGGCAATCCTTTCTGCACTTTGCTTAGCTTTGGCGCCGCTGTCGAGTGCTTTGTGTCAAAGATTCTCGTGCCGTTCGGTAGTCTTCGTTGGCGGTATATTCTGTGCTTTGGGTATGATGCTGAGTTACTTTGCAACGAGTTTATTACACTTGCTCTTTACTTTCGGCATACTGACAGGTGAAGTCCGGTGGTAAAAATCCTTCTATAATTGCACTAACTTTCCAAATACATTTTCAGGCATTGGTGGTGGACTCTCTACGACTCCAGGCATTGTCATTGTCTCTCAATATTTTGACAAGCATCGCGCGCTTGCAAATGGAATATGTGTGTCCGGTACCGCAGCAGGTAGTTTCATTCTACCCTGCCTTATCAAACATCTTGCGGAGAATTTCGGATTTCATGGCACCATTCTCATACTTGGTGGTTGCATGTTGCACGTTTGCGTCTCCGCTACACTTTATCGGCCCTTGGAGGTCGAACCACTTAAGGATGACGCTGCAAAACCATTAAATGATGTAAATCCGAGTACCACAGGCATGTTAACTACTTCCACCTATTTGGATACGTGTGATGATCCATTGAATAACAAGTATATTGAGCATTTGTTTCTTGAGGAGTCAAAGAACCGCCTTAATGATTACTACACGAGTAAACAGAGTGGTAAGTAGTTATTGGAATGCTTCAACAGCGGCAGTTGTTATTTAATCTCTCATACAGCCAATGACAAGTCGGCACAGGAAAGTGATGATGAGGTCAAAGATATGATCGGAGAAACAACATTTATAAAGCCTATGAAAAAAGTTCGCAGTTCGGGCATACTACATTCCGTGGAGGATCTCAGCACTGATTCGACATGGGTATACCGCAAACAATCTGGCACGGATTCGAATCGTGGCAGTCGCAGGCGCCGCAATGTCTTTGCAAACGACGAGATTATTTCCAAAATACAAGCGCATCTTGAAAAGCCACTCTCACCGCCGTCAGTGGCGACACGTGGACTTAGTAAGAGCATGGAGATACCAACTCCTGTAAGCAATCTTAGCGAGTTGAAACAGCTGGATGCTGACAGTTTCCATGGCTCTGTGCCACGTGGTGTTGGTGAGCGCATAGGAGAGGAAAACGAAGACGATGATGATGAACAGCCACTAACATGTTGCGAACGCATTGAGCTTTATTTGGATATTAGTCTGCTAAAGGAGCCGACATTCATATTGATGTGCTTATCAGTAACATTAATGTCTGTTGGCTGTCCGTACATGCTGTACTATCTGCCTGCTCATGTCATATCCATAGGTACATAGATTTACACTTAGCCTGTAAAAAAATCTAATCTTTCCTTCTTAACTAGGTTATAGCAAGAGTGAAGCTGGCTATTTGGTGGCTGTAAGCGCCGCACTCGATTTGTTCGGGCGTCTCGGACTGGGCTACCTATCTGATCTGCAACTTTTTGATCGCAAGAAAACCTACATGGTTTGGTAATACATAATTGATTGCATACTATACAACTCAACCCAGAAAATCTTATTTATTTCTTTTATTTATTTGCAGCATTTTTGGTGCCGGTCTGGCTGTGCTCACAATACCTTCCGCTAATACTTTAATATTAGTTGGTCTCTCCGCCGCTGTCTATGGTTTCTGCTTGGGCAGCTGGTACGTACTAATGCCAGTTTTACTCGCAGATATTTTTGGCACGGATCGCATCAGTTCCAGTTACGGATTAGTACGCATGTTTCAAAGTATTGGCGCTATTTCGGTACCACCCCTCGCCGGTTTGCTGCGCGATCTATCGGGCAGTTATGTCATTTGTTTTTACTGTATGGGATCCTGCATGGTCTTGGGTTGCACGCCACTCATTGTCTGGGCTTTATTGGAGGCTAGAGATCGGCGTTTATTCGAGCATCGTAATGAAAGTGAAGAGAATTCCATTTCGTAAAATACATGATTAAAATTTTATAAATATGCTAATACGTAGCTCTCAATAGATATAGTCGTGATCATTATTATTAACCGTATCGTCGTTGTCGTTTGTTGTTGCAAGTTCTATCGTTAATTTGCAAATTAATTAAGAAACACATATGTATATTTTTATTATTAATAGTCAAACACGCAAGTTCCATACACCATAGTTACTTGTTTAGCGATTTAAGCCTCAGAGCATTGTTGTTGGATTGGTTCAACTTCCGAGAAGTAAAACAATTTGGTAGTTCCAAAATGGAAATTTTTTGGCTCGAGTCGCATAATAGTTAAAAAGTTAAATAGTTTAATTCAATTTAATGTTTTAGTATTTGCAAATTAAACGTTTTAGGTAGTGGTAGTCCCAATATTCACATTGTATTCAATATTTCAGAATGCCGAATGTTTTTGGAATTGCTATATAATTTCAAACCCCTACAAAAACATTATATCTAGTTTACTCCACTATTATTTGCTCTAATTAGCAAGGCCAGCAATGATTAAGATTTGTAGGTAATTTGAAAATAAATACTTACATTATTTACTTTTTTTCATCTTTACTCAGAGCTAAACTTTATTTTTCTATTATCCCTGCTAGTAAGTCTATGCAATTTAAAACAACGTTGAAATCTCAACTAATTTTTGTTATCCGTTGTCAATTCTGTTAAAAAAATTATGCACTAATCTATGGTACAATGTCGATATGTCGACTAATATGCCTTTAAAACCACTTGAGTACTCGTACAATACTTCGCTTCAACATGTTGTACAAATTTTGCGACCTAAAATACAAAGTTACATAATTCATTTTTTTTTTTGTGTGTTTTTTTTTTTTTTTGTAAAGGAGGTTTAAGCATCATTTAAATTTTATACATAAACTCTCAGCTTTACTGTCTTTAGTCGTTTTTCTTTTTATATTTTGTATGACCCATTTTATTAAATTGTATGTAATACAAAAAAGCACTAATAATGCGCAAAGAACTGAGTTGAAAGACGTGTATATTCAATATATGTATTAAGAAAAAAAATATTAAAAAATCGATGTACTACTACAAAAATAATTACCTACATATAACTATTAAAAACTTAAACAAAAAATGGTAAAGAAAAAAATTTAAACAAATTTATAACACCCAGAGAAACAAATGTTATAAAATGTATTTAAAAATGAAGTACACACTTATAATCTATATAAAGCTATACTATCTAAGATTCAAAAGATGAATATTTAAATCAATCGAGCATGTTTCTGTGTTTATGTGTCGTTAAAAAATTATTTCAAAAACTTAACTGTCACACTCTCCATGCAGGACTAAATTAATGTCTAATATGATAAACTAAAATGCGTATGAGGCTAATGGAAACATACAAAACTTTAGATTTAGTTGTTGTGAACTATTTACGAAAATAAAAAGTTATAACACCAAGAAAAAAAATAAGATAAAGTGTTTATTATATACATACATATGTGCATGCTCTGGAGGGCCAATAGTTAGCTAATGTATAAGGCAGAAGGGAGCATCGGAGACCATATAAAGTAGATATGTTCTTGAACAACATTTAAATAACAAACAATTTTCTAGAATAAGACGCCCAATTTTGTGTGCTGTGTCTGTGCTTTTGACAATGGAGTCGGCAAAAATCATTCGCCACCGCTCAAGGTTATTAACTACAGCCATTGAGCTGGACTTTGACCCTGGTCAGTGCCAATAACTGCAGCTCAATGGTCCTTAGTGATAGTCATTAACCCTTATTGGTCTTATTAAGTCCATTGAGCCTTAGGAAATCAAGGACTAAAATTATTGTGCCTAAAATTAGGCAACAGAAAAATTTTATTTTATAAATTGCTCTCCTCGGCCACATTGAAAAATTGGCGTATTATAATTTAAATCTCATTTAGGCCCAAACCCAAACACTACAGTATTATACCACCCCATACAACTCAACAGTTTTAATGACGACTCTAAGCCAAGGTACAGAGTATCTCGAAACCAAGCACAATCGATGACAGTGTTCTATCTTGTTCTAACATGAAACTCTGAATCTCTTATTTAAATTGGGAACATTTTAGAATTAATTTAATTTCTGTCCAAAACGCGCTGACCCTAACCCAAAAATAGGCTTTTCGATTGAAGCATAAAATTATGATACTCTATCGAAAAAAATCATTAAATTCGATGCATTAACAAACGAAAATACGTGTACAGAATTTCAAGTTTGACATTTGAGTACAACGGCCGAAATATAAATTTTTTTACGAAATAACTAAAACTATTATGTCACGAGCAAGTTGACGGAATTTCGTATTTATATTTTCCGAAGAAGATATAGTATTTCAACCACTTTATTTCAAATGAAAATAATATCTGGATTGTTAGTAAAAATAAATACTACTTACCGTTAATGCATAAAAATATAATACATCGGCACTCAATTAATTTGTTGCCACCTGTTTTACGTCAATGACCATATAATGTAATTCAAGGTCTTAATTATCAATTCAAAAATCAATTAAGAAAGGTTTCACTACATCATCTACAAATTTTAACCGTGCATGCGCACATGCAATCGGAAATATAGGCTTAAATTGAAGTAAATAATATATTATATAATTAAATAGTATAATCAACCGCAACAAAAATAACAACGTAATCAATATAAGTGGATTTTTTTGGCAAATAGGGTTAAGAAATCGGGAAGTCCGAAAGCGGAGGGACGAACGAACAGTAAACTGGGCAGACGTGCAAACTGCATGAATTCATCTGTAACTGTGCACACAATATACAAACGAGAGTACGAGTATGTGTGTTCATTTCGTTTTCCATATCGCAATATTTAAAAAATTAAGGCGGCGCAAATCATTAGGTATGCGCGGCGCATGCGCAGTGGCGACAACTGCACACATTGGCCGACAGATTGGGAAGCAATTGGGCTGTGGAAATATTATGCAAAAAAAATAAAAACGAAAAATCGTACTACGAAAAAAAATTCAATAAACAATTCAACAAAACAAAAAAAAAAAGATATTGAAATTGCAGTCCATAAATAAAAAATCGTTTTGACTTGTGTCTACCAATTTGTATAAAACGACCAATTGACCCGAACAATAGCAACATTCGAGTAAGAAACGTTGTTCGACTACACACACACGATGCAATCAGTACTTGTGTTTATCTTTTTCTGTATATTGGCCGTAGGGACTTTAGCGCGTCCAGAACCGCCACGCTCACGTTATGGTCCACCGCCAGCACCACAAAAGGAATACGGTCCTCCGCAGCCACAACAACAATATGGGCCACCAACCACACAGACACCGCCACAACCACTGCCTATTTACGGTCCACCAGCGCCATTTTATGGCCCACCTGTCGCTGAGGCTATAGTAACTAAAAACGTATATGTACACGTACCGCCAGAGGAACCAGAGCCTTATCCACCATCTGCACCTATTCAATCAACAGTGCCTAAGAAACATTATAAGATTATCTTTATCAAAGCACCCAATCCGCCAACACCAGTGCGTCAGGTATTACCGCCACCTGTGCAGGATGAACATAAAACGCTAGTCTATGTTTTGGTTAAGAAACCAGAGGAACAATTTCCACTGGTACTACCCTCGCCTGCTCCAACTGAGCCGAGTAAGCCAGAGGTATACTTCATAAAATACAAACAGCAACCGAAGCCAGCCGCGCAATATGGTCCTCCACCGACGCCTGCCGAGGAATACGGAGCGCCACCTTCGCCCAGAGCAGCTGAAAAGTTCTAAGAGTATTACGTGCCCTATACGTGCCCACATCCATTTGTAAATATTCTATATATGTATTGTAGTACAATTGTATCGCTTGTTGACGAAACGAATTTGTTAATATCTTTGGTTGCATTTACGAATATGAATAAATTATAATTTAAAACAAATTTAAGTTCTGCGAAAATGATCGCAGTCCATTTTAGTTGGGAGGGACGTATTTTGATAAATTATATTAAATTTTGAGTGCGTAAACCTTTTTCAGTCTATAGTGGCAGGCTAATATATTAAAATCGAACTAATATATTTTGCTAAATATGTCATGTTTGTATTTGTAGCATAGCCTTATATATAACAAAATTCAAAGTCTGATATTTGTTAATGCTATTGCAATATTACAGAGTGGACCACGTACAGCTATTTTTTTATTTATCTTACTAAATTGGGTAAGTTTTGTTCGTCGAACTTTATATTTTATATACATGATGTTCGAGTCAGCTCGGGGGCCAAGTAAAAACACAGTTCTATGATTTTCAGTATACATTTCGACTTTAATCAAGACTCTCATTTATGAATTTGGTAAGTTTTACTTGAAAGTATCATTCAATTTCAACGTATACTAACAATTTTAGTTTCAATAAGGCTGCAATAAAGCGAGAGATAATCATTTAAGAGCAGCTAAAACATGATATTTTTGAGAAAATGCTGCTGCTGCATCCCACTAATAATAGGGACCATCATTATCGCAGCCGTTGATATGTTACTGGATTTGATTGCTGCTATCATCTATGGTCTCTTTGGAGGCGGAAGTATGTAATGCTTTGAAAGCTAAATAAATAAATGATTAATTTGTATTCTTTCAGTCGGCTTTGATTTGGCAAATTATTTAGTCATAACTTTCATAATAATACATTTGCTCTCAAGCGCTCTGCTTTTATATGCTGCGCTTAAAGTAAGTTTTATTTATGTACATGTAATGAAACAATTCAATTCGTCTACAATTTATTTAAAAATTTTGAACTTTCAGCCAAACCCACTGTGCATGCAACCCTATTTGATATTGACCGCCGTAAAAGTTGTGCTACTAATCATACTATTCATTGTTGACTTTTGCATTGGTGCCTCAATAATTTGCCTCTTTATACATATGCTATTGCTTGGTAAGCTTGGTTAAATACGCTATACGTCTATTGTAAATAATATCTTTTTTCCAGTTAACGATATCTATTTCTGGCTGGTCGTTTACTCGATTTATGCTTTTATAGGAGGCGATTTGGTCTATGTAGATAGATAGACATCGAGAACACTTTCAAATATATTTGAGTACATTCGTCTGTACATAGACTAAAAATATATATACAATAAAGATAAACCCACAGATCTTATAGATGAGGCTTCACTCTAGCAGCAACACTAACTTCAGCCTTATATTCCTTCTACATCTCTACATCAAAATGCCAAGTAAAGCTTTTAAGCGTAATCTCCGAAAACATATCGCAGCGTAAGATTACTTGTTGTCGTTGGTATTTGTAGGTTTCTGTAACATTTATAGGATGTTATTATATGCAGTTCATTAAAATCTATGTAAAGTTCATTTACTTACTGAGTCTGTTGGCGCACAGCTACTTTCACTTCGCCTATAATCTCCTGAATATCCTTTGTGTGGCCATATTGTTTCAGCTGTTCACAGAATGCTTGTATAAAAATGGAACCTTCCTTGGTGCGATAAGATGCATAGCCTAAAAGTAAACGGAACAATTATTATAACAAACCATATTCAACCACTGACATTTCGTATTACCTTCAAAAGTGCTATAACATTTGTAGATCTCATTTGGTGAGCCATGTGGAGTTTTTGCATCCTTCAAAAAGCCACCCACTTCCATAGATCCCTTACAAGCTTGCACCAAAAATAATTTCGGTTTGTTGTTAAGCGTTCGATTGCGCAGTAGTGGAAATAGAATTTTATCGTCAATGGAGTACTCGCCATCTTTCGCACATATGATTTCGTGACGCGTACCGTGCGACAGTATAACAATAATAATAGCGGAGTTGCTGTTATAGTCTTTTGTTTCAACTACAAAAGAACAAAAAACAAAAGAAGGGATTAATAACATATGAAATCACTGAAAAGTCGTACAGTTTTCGAAAAAAATCTAAGAGATGACCTACTTACTCTCTGCAACGATTTTGTTTATATCATTCAGTGTGGCGTTCTTAATGACTTTCACTTTGCACTTGAACTTTTCGAACGCCTCGCGCAAAGATTTCTCATCGGCGGCGCTACCAATACGAAATTCATTTTTAGAATCATTGAATTTTTCGTGATTGAAGATATAGACATGAGCGGGCTTAAGTTTGGGCTGCCTACTTGTCGCCGATACTGTTGATGTACGCAGCGGCGTTGCTCTTTCAAAGGCATTAGCACTAGCACTGTTTGCAACAGGTTGGGCAACAGTTCTTAATGGAGTGGTCGATCTGACACTCGCAACGCTGGCGCTGCTGTTATTTGTAGGCAGCAAGCTGCTGTAAACAGTACCACCGCGTTTCGCATACGGCGACTGGTAGGTAGTGCTAAACTTTGTCGAACTCGAAGCCATTGGCTTTATTGGCTTCCATGTTATTGCCGCCGGTTGCGCATCGCTGAAAGTACGCGTTGGTGCAACATTTGTCGTAGTCCACTTTGTGCTGCTTGTTGGTTGCATTTTGATCCGTTGCTCCTCGACATGTTGCGTTACCTTACGTCCTTGCTTTTGTGTGACCGTAGTTTTTTCCGTTTTCACAATGGTACTGCTGCGCTTCGCACCATCTAGCGGATTTTCGAATTTGAATGCCGACGGTGATAATGGATTGTTGGCTGTGGGCTTAAAGCTTTGTCGCATAGTAACTCCATGCAAGGAGGGGGGTCGACTGCGGTCCGTTGTAGATTTACTGGTATTACTTCCGGTATTCATATCCATCTGCGCAAACATTTCGCGCAGCTCGTCGTACGTTGGTGTTCGTCGCGTCACAATCTCGGTTACTCTCGCCTGTTGATGATGAGTCACGGTTTTCTGTGTTGTTGCATATGTGACCGTGTTATTGTTACTGTTAAAAATTGTGGCATTCTGAACGGTTGTATTGGTTGTTGCACTTGTGGCACTTGTAGTCTTTACTTTAGTACGAGGGTCTTGAGATACAAGAGTTCCATCTTCATAGATTTTTTTATCTTTTTTGTCGGATTTCCACCAAGGCATTTTTTTAGCACTGACTCAAGCACACGCGTATACGATTTTTTTTTTTTCGCTCTTGTGATTTCTTGGAATTGTCGCACTTTTTCTTTGTTTTGTTCAAACATATATTTTATTTATACACACACACATTCATGTACAAGTATGTTAATAGGTAATTTCGGGTTATTTTCTTATTCCAACACTTTTTTACACTGTGATGGCCGGTAACGTACTGCTCACAGCTCTGAATAGAACTCGATCGTAAGAAGTACATATTCAAGCCGCGATAAGATAAAAACAAAAATATCGAGAGAGACGGAAAAGCACTCACGCAGCTAATGCTATAAATTTTTTAAATATTCGTATATTCATATGTATGTACAAGGGCGTATCCAGGGTACGTTGCCGCCCCTCCCCTCTTATTAATTTTTAAAAAGTTTGTCAAAAAGTCTATTTTACTACATATTTTTGCACTTTCCTTTGTTTTATTGAAATAATTAAAAGATGGGTTCTAAGGTTCCTAAGCACTTTTGATTACTAGAAAATAAAGTCAGCCCCTGTTCCTGGAGTGCTGACAACCCCTTCGGAGACAGCTAAATACGCCTTTGTGTTTGTATACATATGTGTAGAAAGTAACTCAGTAATTCGTATGAATTCTCTCGCGCTTATACGCTCTCCCTTTATGTACGTGATTTCTAAGGCTCTCGTTCTCATTGAAGTATGAACGCCAATAAGCTTTCTTAAATATAGTGGTTTTCATATAAATTCTTAAATTATGGCAATAGTCAAACCAAAAAATGTTTAAACAGTTGGGATCGCTATTCTATCATGGAAAGATACACGATTCAACACCGTGTCGAAACTATTCGGCGCTGTTACAAATGTCAGGGGCGTATCCAGTACGTAGTCTTGGTGTCCTAAAATACAAATTTTTGAAGCAAAAGTATGAAGAAGCTTTAATAATTTTCGCACTTGTCCTTGCCTTGGCAACATTAAATTTTAGTTTGCTTACTAAGCAAGTATGCTAAATTCTTCATAATTTAATTATTCAAACTGAATGTCACAACTATTTGGATTTACCTTTGTATGTAGTGAGCCCATTTGAACACAATTATTATTTTTTAAATAAACTAATTGCTTTTATTAAATTATTTTGATTTAATTATTTTATTCTTATTAAATTACTTGAATTGCTTCAATTAGTCTTGTTTACAGGCTTTTGAACATCAAGGAAATCTTAAAGATATTCCAAAACGTTAAATTTTTTGTTACATTATGTGGCAGATGAAAAATCTTTGTATGTATTATCGAGAATATGTTTGTAAAACTTTGGCATTATAGTTAATTGTAAGCTCTATCGAAAGATTTTAAGTTAAAGTTCGTAAAAATCGATAGTCTATAGTTTAACTACACCCTTGATTATTAGCACAACCACCCTGATTTAATTGAAAAAAAAAAAGAAACTCGATGAGTCGACATGTTCATCAATCGCTTCCTTGCAGAAAATTTAAAACTACAAAATTCAACATTGCACTTGGCACATTTCACACGATTATTGATTAAGATTGTAATTGGATGTAGTTAAATGTTAGAAAAACAGATGTCTTCTTTTATTTATATTCATACTAATCAATAATGGCTCAATGGTTTAATGATATTTTGGTTGATATTACCATTGTTTTAATATTTACTCGTATCGCCATCTGATAAGATACAGCTTTTTATTAAAGTGGTCACAAATTAGTACAAGTACATAAAAACTGTTGATAGTCTGACCAACAGATTACTTATATTTGTAAATTCATTCGATATGTTGACTAGACAAAAGAATTATCTGTACAAATCTTTATAATTTAAAGTATTTCATGCCCCTCAACACATTTTATACCCAAGTTCATTATTGATAGACTTGTTAAAATGTTTTAAATTAGCTGTCACACACATGGAACATATTTGTAAATGCTATATATACATATCAAAGCCCATTACAAGTGACAAAAGCCTATCCACAACTCAAACACTTCAAAAACTCATCCTTGACCAACCTTTCTTGCTTATATTTATCAGCAAAAACTTGGATATTGCGAGTACAATATAGTGCTAATGCCACTGTTATTCCCATTTCTATATTATAATTATCAAAGGAATTAATATGCGCGCACGGTCGTAGATGGCGTCACGATCGTCAAAGCAGTGATCAATTTGTTGCACGCAAATATTGTAGAAAACAATAAAGAAATTACGAGTATTTGCAATTGCATTGAAACGGCAAGTGTTTGATTTTTATTGGACCAGTCCAGTCAAAGTCTGAATGTTGTTCGTTGCTCACGCTAACTCATGTTTACTCAATTCATTAAAACAACAATAGAAAGTGCAGCAAAACAGTTGCATGCAACATTAGTTGTTGAAGTCTCCAGTTGGAGATAAACCATTCTGTATTGTCAACAAGTCTGGTTTGTAATTTATTTAGATTGTAATTAATGAAACAAGAACACATCAGTCGCTTCGCCCGCGGTTTAATTGGAAAATAATCGAAACAAAAAAAAAAACCCAAAGACAAATCGACGATTGACGTAAAAATCCTCATCAGTCCACATATATATACATACATGTATACACTGTTAAGCGGATATAATAATTGCAATTACTCTCCTGCGCAAGGGCGTATCGAGCTGGGGGGACAGCAGTTGTCATCGAAGTAGTAATCAAAAGTGCTTAGGACCCTAAGAACCTACTAATTTTAGCCACAATTCAGTACCACAAAAATATTTCAATAAAACAAAGAAAATCATGCGAAAGTGCGAAAATATTTAGTAAATTAAATTCGTACAACAAATGCCCTGCTTCAGAATAAATATCTCATGTTTCATCTGGAAAAAATATTATCTCAGTATTCAATAATAATTACAATTTTATACAGAAAAGTTTTGACACATGATAAAATAATTTTTACGAATAGAAAAGATGACATCACAGGTGCGCATGTGTGCGTCATTGCACGTGCCTGATTGAAAGTAACAAACAACGGGGGTCTGAAAAGTTCATCCAATAAAAATTTGTGCCCGAAATAAACGATATACATATAAAGTTTTTAAATTTTTCTCACCTTCGCAATTATATTGAGTTGCGATGTCCGCCTAAGTGCAGATCGTCTACAATTATTTGTCAAGCTAAACTATTCGAATGACCATGCTTGATTCGTATACATACTAAATATTTCCATCCTGCCATTGGGCCTTCTACGGTTAACCAATTTGTCACGGTCATAGCTAGTCTTCAGTACGCCGTCAGTGCGCAAGTTCCGCGTGATGTTCGACAAGTGAAAGATCATTGCGCCAAAATAAAAGTACAGCCGCAGAGACAGACATACGGCGTCGTTTTTGCCGGTGGTATTCAGTAGACGGAATTATTGTGAAGTCTATTATGCCAGAGCTCTTAGAAGAATAGAGTTTGTTTGTTCAAGCATTAAAGTAAATGTATTCACAATTTTAAGCAAATTGTTTAATTACTTCAAGCGTACATTAAAAAAACACTTCGGCCATTATTCAATGCACACACAAACACATAGATAAATTTGTCGTTTTGATGAGCAACAAATCACAAACTTTCCTTTTCAATTGCGCCGCCGCATTCTATTTGTTTCTATTATAGCTACGCCAACTCAACTCAGTTTGACGCGTTCTCTCGACGAGAACGGACGGACCCGCGCATTTATTTTATATCTCAAAAATACAACAAACCAATTACCTGAAATTGCAATAAACGATAACAGCTGCGCGAGTTGAAAATAGAATCTCGAATTGAAGTGTGACACAATTACAAAATGTGCTAATGCATTTTACAGCACTTACACCTTTCGACAGTCAAGTGCAAGTTTGTTAAAAGTTCAAATGGATTTCGATGTGATACTCTTGGAGATTGGCGAGTTCGGACGGTTTCAGAAAACTAATTATCTTCTCATATGCCTACCTGTAATTTTTGCAGCAGCAAACTCATTGTCATACGTTTTTACTGCTGGTACTCCCGCATACAGGTAATACAAACTGATTACTTTGCAACCTGAGAATATAAATATAGGTGCTTTTTGTATATTTTCTATTGCTTTAAGAAATCGATCTAAGTATTTTCATTATTTCTTCAAGCTGATTGTAACAAATAATTTTCCTTATGTGACTTCTTCTTATGTTTTGTTTAAGGCGGTAATAGTAGCCGTACTATTTACATGTATTTAAAACTACCTTTAATATTTAACTGGTTGATTAATTAACATATGCCGAAGCCACTTCAGTTATTAATTTTTATGACGTATAGCCACGTAAGTTATATATTTCATAATTGCTTTTAAGAAAGACGTTATTTTGTGACTGAAGATTTTTTTTTAAATTATATCAGTACAACTTATTTTACCGTTTCAAAATATTATCATTCTGCGTTGATACATCGCTTCTAGCGAAATATCCAGTTATCCATGGCGACGGAAATGTCTGCCGTTACTGTCTGGATGTTCGAAGACGACTGAAAGACATCGTAATCCTAAGACGACTTGCTTGACCGGTCCGAAAACTTTGCGAATGATAATAGCTTCACAATACAATCTCATTACTTCACACTACCCTGTAAATTATCTGTTATGTACAAAGAAAAATGGAATGCTATTACTCATTGCAGACATCTGTGCATTGAAACTGATCTGAAGAATTTCTTCTTTATTATAATTCATTTATTTTTAATTCTTGTGGTAAAAAACAGATGTCTAATACCAGAATGCGATGATACACTTACACAACAGTTAGATGCGCCTTGGTTGCATTATGCGGCGCCAGGCAGTAGGGACAAGAAAGGCACTTTCACTCCTGAGCCGTGCCTACGCTACGATGCTAATGAAACCTATCAGCAAACTAGTACCGTGGCGTCCGTTACTAGCAATTATGATGTAGGGTTCCCGAGGGAGTGTACAGATGACATGTTCACGAAGCAGCAACTTCGTTGCCATGATTTTGTATTCGATACAAAAGAACGCACAATCGTACAAGAGGTGAGTCTACATGTATTAGAAGAGATGTTAAGCTAAAGATTAACTTTATCCTACTTAGTGGCATCTCACTTGCAAGGAGAACGAGTGGAAACTAGCTTTTGTAGGCACTATGCATTTTGCAGGTCTGGTTGTCGGCACTGCGTTATTCGGCTATCTCGCCGATCGGTAATTTTGAAAATCAACATGTTTATTTAATTGAGAATCTGCTATTGAATCTTTCCCAACAGTTTCGGCCGTAAAGTTATCTTCATATTCTGCATTATTTTCATGGCGCTCACTGGCATTGCACAGGGATTCGCCTGGGACTATAACAGCTTTTTGATCTTCGCCTTTCTTAATGCGTACATATTATATGTAAATTATAGCGGAAATTGTTATTTTTATTGTTTTTAATTGTTTAAGTGTCGGCACATCAGGGGTTTACCCTCTTGCATTCATCATTGGCGTTGAAATGGTTGGGCCGCGAAAACGGGAAATGTCCTCAACATTGCTCAATTATTTTTATGCTGTAGGAGAGGCAATGGTTGGCCTTGCTGCGTGGCTTCTGCATGATTGGCAACTGCTACAGTTTGGTAAGCAGTCCAAGTTAGAATTGTATTATTATTTTTATATATTTGCTCTCATCTAGCTTTGTCAGTGCCACCGCTCATTTTCATCCTCTATTATTGGTTTGTGCCGGAATCGGTACGTTGGTTAATTGCCCGCAACGAGCATGAGAAGGCGGGTGCTATTATAAAAAAGGCAGCTCGCATTAACAAGAAAGAGTTATCAGTTGAATTACTCTCAAATTTCGAGAGAGACGCACATAAGCAAGGACGCAAGAAATCCGATGATGAGTTGCACGTCAAACTGGATGAAAAGAATAAAATCTGGTTGGCCATTAAAGACGTGTTTGGTTCTGGCACATTAATTGTGCGTTATATTATCTTATTATATATATGGTAATGTATTAAGAGTACGATCTACAATTTCCATAATATACAATTGAAATTTGAATCGATTTTAGGGCTATCAACGCTGTTGTCTACTATGGGCTGTCACTGAATTCTACTAATCTAAGTGGAAATAAGTACATTAATTTTGCGCTTGTTTGTTTGGTGGAAATACCCGGCTATAGTCTGGCCTGGGTAAGTCTTTCACTCTTAAATACAGATGGAAACTAACTTTTTTTTGGTTTCAGCTTTGCTTACGGAAACTCGGACGACGCTTGACTCTAACCGGATCAATGATGCTCTGTGCGGCAACATGCGTCACCAGTGGCTATATTACCATGGGTGAGTGGGTTGATTTCTGCTTAACTCCAATCTTTAATATCATATATATTTATATTAACTCATGTACAGTGCATACTAACAGGGAAACACGTAATAACATAATCATTTTATTTTGAGTTTATACAGTGCTACAATATTATCTCTTCTTTATTACAGGTGCAGATTGGCTAGTGATAACGCTTTTTCTTCTTGGCAAACTGGGCATAACATCATCTTTTGCTGTTGTCTATACTTATACAGGTAACTAATAATATTAGAGATTTTTTTTGGCTATCAGTCATTATTTAACTATATTTTATTATAAAAATCTATACCCATACAGCTGAAATGATGCCAACGGTGTGTATTAATGTTAATCCATCTCATGCGTGATTGTTTGTAACAGAACAGTGTTACTATTAAATAAGTTTTGTATTTTTTGTTTTTTTTTTTTTATCTTTATATTAGGTTATTCGAAGTGGTGGTGTTGGTGTCATGTCCACATTTGCGCGTTTTGGAGCCATGATTGCACCGTTCGTGCCGCTACTAGTATAAAATAAAACATATCTATAAAAAGCTAATCTGACATACTAACTTTTTAACTTATACAGGGTCGTTACTTTGAAGCATTGCCAATGTTGCTATTTGGCGCAGCATCTTTATCAGCAGGTCTACTTGGTCTTTTATTGCCCGAAACGTTTCGTAAAAAGCTGCCAGATACGGTATGTTTTGAAATGATAACCATAGCAAATATTTCTTATAACTCAAAATTATCTATTGTAGGTCGAGGAGGCCATTACTCTGGGCAAAGCAACAACAAACACAAACAGCGTCGTAGAGCCATCAAGAGCAATCAATCTGTGAATACACGGAAACTAACTTTACAAGCCTTCAGTAGTACAACAAAAAAGAAAGTTCAACTGGTGCTGGCCTAAATGATAAAAATGGAATTACATTTTTAAGTAGTAAAGTTTAATAGAAAACAAAGTTTATAATCTTTTTATGAAAATGATAACCTATTCTCCAAACAAACCAACAAAAGCCTCCGGATCCGTAATTACACCAAATCGCTGCAAGAGCTTGTACTTTACGCGTACATTACTGTGCAGTCTTATGGCCTGATAGAAATTAAACCGTGCCGGACGATTTTGCTCACTATCAGGTATAAGATCATTTATTGCAATCAATGCATGTTGCCGCCGACCCCAGAAATCGACGTAAGCCAATTTAAGCATATCTTCAGCTTCATTTATGTAAATTAAACCAACTAAATTTTGTATGGCAAAACTACCCAGTGTCAAAGTTATGACACCGCTAACACCGACAGTACCGAAAATGGTAGCACTGTTTTCAGAGATTTGGCCAGCTTGCTCCAATGCCAACGCAGCGGGTATGCCGACGCAAGTAATTACAGATTGATAGATTTTTAAACGATTAAATGCTGACGCTAGGCGTACGAGAGGTAGCCGGTAAATGGTACGCCAGGTTAGAGCATCTGTAGAACTGCCATCAGACGATATAATTGTTGGTGCATCGTTCTTTTGGCACGCGGATGTGCTATTAGTTCGTAGAGCCCAATTTAATATGTTGTACGTCTGCCTGAATGATGAGAGCGAAGGCTTGCATAGTTGGTTGCACAGCTATTTAAGAATTGTATTATATTAATATACGGTATATTTAATTTAACGCATATAAAATTAATACCATGTTCTTCGCTTTTTACGTAAACAAAAGACAGCTGCACGCAGGCAGTGCTATCACTATTTTTTCTACATGCCTGCAATCAGTGTTGGAAAGCTACAAAAACGTTATATTTTGATTTATATTTCTCGTTTAGCTAAATAAATTATTAAACAAAAGCATAAATTAGATTGTGCCGACGCTAGACAATTGTATATGTACACATTTAAAATATTTTTAAGTATTTTTTGAACTACTACTACAAAACGAACATCTATTTAATTAATATTACAATCGATGCTGTTTGGTCGTACCGCTGATCGTTCAGATTTAGTACAACGTACGACATTAAAAGCTCCGGCCGTATTTCTAGCAACGAGTGTCCGCGAAGCGCGTATGACAAAGTAAATATAATAGAAAGTAACATTTCAAATATATATAAACAAAAACAGAAGTTATATACCTAATTGCAAATGTTACTACACGTTTAAATAATTTTCTGAGAAAATTGTTAAAAAAAGAATTACAATAGTATACTATTGCGTAAATCAATTTAGTTCTACGCTTAACGTAAAAAAGATGTAAAAAATTGAGAGTATGGCGCAATTAAAAAAATATTGACAGACCAACAATAATTTGTTGTTCAAAATCCAATTCAATGTGCAAACAAATCGAAAGAAAAAAATGGCAACTATTTTTAGCTAAAATTTTGGTCAACTGCGAATTAAAATAGTTTGTGCGGCTGCTGCTGGTTGCCCACAGAGCAAAGTGGCAAGAGAGAGGCATACAGAAATAAATGATCTGTAGAGTACAGTGAAATCTCTTTTAAACGTAACATTTTAAAAACAATATCGTGTATGGCTTAGATGCATTTGGAATACCAGAAGTACATCGATTATTTATTACCGTTTTTAATGGCTTCGCAACAATTATGCATAGAGTTTATGCTTTATCCAAAATTTTAAATGTATTCCGTGAGTCGCAGCTGATCCATTACAGATAGTTGCACTGTAGTTCCATCCTGTACTTATGGTTCTTCAATTGCTCTCTTAGTGATTCTCTTTTGAACCTACGCATTTTATAATACAAAAACCAAAAGCAAAACATAAATGAAACAAAACGACGAGAAAAAAGCATCATAATTAGCTGATTTAAAGGCTCTGCGACAATAATAAATCAAAACGTATTTGCAGACAATTGGACAGAAATATTATTGAATTCTTTCTAAATACATATGGGCATTTCTCTAACGTCGAATTCCACGTTCAATATATTGAGGTTTATAACAACAACTAAAGAAAAGGTTAACCGTGGGTAAAATTTTCTTCACACCAACACTCCATAACTTTTTTAAAATAGTTGGAAAAAAATCGTATCGCACCCGAACTTACAGAATTCATAAACAATTTTTACCGAAAACTTCACAAGCTGTCATCCATTATCTGTCACCTCAACATTTTTCTTATAACATATTTTATATATGATATGCTGCACCTGTCTCAATGTCTTCACCAGTATTTAGATCGACAGCACGTAATTAAAAACTCGCGATGTCACTAACGTCGCTCGGGATCAGTTCCGGGTTTATGATAGGATGCTGTGTGGCAGCACAAATTGCACGAAGCCTTTCGAAGCGTTTACTCGCGAATGAAGGAATTGTGCCGATCCTTATGAATGAGGCCATAGCTGCAGCGGAATTGTGCGCCTGTTGCTTTGAACTGATTATAGGCAAGTGATATGGTTTGGACATATTCTTAATAACTTGTAATACGTAACAAATTATTAATCCCAAAGTTGCCGATAACTTTGGAGTGGCTGCATACGCAGTTTGCCTGTTTTTGTTGACTTGTTGGTGGGGTAAGGTATGGGGCGATGCTTCTGCATGCCCCTATACACATATGGAAGATCTCGTCGAGGGACGAACTACTCTTAAAGAGGTTGCTTTGCGTACTTGGGCCGAGCTGATGGGAGGTTGCTGTGTTTATCGAATTGTTCAGGTTTTTTGGTGGCTGGAATTTGCTGAAACCCACAAAGGACGTGCTTTCGAAGAGTGCAATGCAGATTTGCAGGTTAGGCATTATCAAATCGATACAATTAGTTTATGAATGTAGTGTGTATCTGAACTAATTGAAATTTTGTTGGCAGGTCAGCCCATATGTCGGCGCCGCAATTGAGGGTTTTGCTACACTGCTCTGTCGTCTAGCCTCTAAGACTATTAGCGTTAAGGAACCGAAATTCGGTGGAATCATTGATTCTTTTATTGGTACCAGCCTTGTTGTAGCAGGTAAGCAAGTTGGCATAGTCCTAAAACAAAAAGCCACACACCTTAATACACTGGCTTCGGTCACACGACATTGGTATCTCTCAAAAAAGTTTATGCTTTTAATTACGTCCTGCTTTCAGCGTTCAATTTCTCTGGCGGCTACTTCAATCCAGTACTCGCTACCGCGCTCAAATGGGGCTGTCGTGGTCACACGAATCTAGAGCATATAATTGTCTACTGGATTGGTGCCTGCATTGGCGGTGTGCTTTCGGTGCCGATCTTCAAAATACCAGCAGTTCGTCGTCTGCTCGTTGGAGATGGCTCCAAGAAAAAGGAGGAATAGAAGAACATCATAAAAAAAAAAGCACTAAAGAAGCGCAAATGATAGAGTATAGTGAAATGATTGTACGCAAAACGAAAATTGAAGACAATTTGTCTAAATTTTTTTAGAATTATCTTTTTTCCATGTTGATCCATTATTTGTTATTAAATAAAGATGAAAAACTTAAAAAATTATTAGACTAATTGGAACATATAGTACATTAAAAATTGTAACTTACAGACTAAGATGAAGAATTCAGCTCCTCAAGAGCTTCCGCCGAAGTCGCAGACATCGTTATCACCGGAATAGATGTTGCTCCAACAGCCTTCATTGGTGCAGTATTTATTGAAGCCGGTGGAACTCTGCGAGCACGACCGTGACGTTTCACCACCAATTTAATCATATTATTTGGCATCTGTTCGAATCTATAATCACTCGACCCCAGTGACACGCACTTTGTCACAATACCCCCACTCGAATTGAGTGTCGAGTTATGGCTACTATTATTGTGAAGTGATGTATTGAAAGTATCACCCACTGAGGATAGCACAGTTTCATCGATTGTAACATTGCTGGTTAAGCTAGTATTTGCCGCAGAATTCACATCACACATTGAAATTTCAGCAGGGAAAGCATTTCTTGTTGTGTGGCAATTTGAAGACTCATATTTACTCTGATTATCTTCAATTATACAAGTATGCGACTTATTCACTGCAACGCAATCCTGTTTTAGCCGTTTGGAAGCTTGTGACACATCAATAGCAGTGGTGTTTGCAAGCTCTTGAGATGAATCTTGATTATTTTCGCTATTTGTAGTACTATCCAAATTATAAGCAGTCAGCTCCAATGCCGCTGACGCATGATAGTTTTGCTTCAATAATTTTTCGGTGTCAGTGTTGTGAACCACAAGATTCGTTAAACTGGTTATTTCGCTGCAAAAGTGGTTTAAATCGGTTGTCTGCTGAATCGCCTTTTTCTTTTTGATACCGGGCTGTTCTTTGTCTTTAACTGCAATTACCAGTGGATGTTTCCTTGGACGACCACGCCCTCGTTTTGCCATTTGACCCAAATCTTTGGAAGAAACATTATCTTTCTGCTCTAATTCCGTACCATGCAAAACTAAATTTGTGTCAGGCTTATTTATGCAGACAGTCGCAGATTTCGTGTCAGCCCTTCTCGTCAATGGATCCTTTTCCAGCTTTGGTATTTTAATTTTCTTTAAGTTTGAACTTTGCTCGAAAACACCGGAAGAAGTAACTGCTAAAGTGCTATTTACTGGTTGTATGGCCACGTCAGTTGTTGGTCTCTGTATCAATACATTAGCGGCTGGCAGTACAATCTCTGCTGCACGCATCGATGTCTGTGGTATATCTAGTTTTTGCAGATCTGCAATAATTTCAGGAATGGATTTCCTTGGCTGCACTTTCGGTTTAATTTGCGCGCCAAGCTTTGTAGTTTCCATATGCTTTGGATACTTAACCATATTACTAAGATCTGTCAATAGTTGCTCTTCGTTTGACTCTGTCAGATTGTTTGCTTCATATGTGTTTAGCTTACATACAAACGATACAGCATCTTCTTCATCGCGCATTGACGACGATTCATTGTTCGAAGCATTTCCAAGTATGTTCATTAGATCTTCTGCTGTTTGCTTATTCGATACATCTTCCTGCAGTCCTTTAGTAACAACCGATTGTTGCACAATGCGTTTTTTTGGAGAAAATGGCAACGAATCATGCAAGGCGCATAGCGCCATTTCTATCGCATCGGATGATATATTTTGCAAAGATTGATCAGTGACTATCGCTTCTATTTCTTCTTTTGCTGAGGGAATACACAGCTTCGGTTTCTCTATATCTATCAATTTAGCTTGAGCTTCAACAGGATTTAAATTCTGTTCATTGTTTAAATCATCTTCTAGGATTTGCACCAATTGAAATTCACAGACATCATTTTTAACTGATTCAGTTTTTGCAACGGGTTGTTCATCCCCGTTAAGTTTAGTGTCTGAAGAAATAGTTTCTAAATCAAATATGTCCGGCAGTCGTATATCTGCAATAATCACGATCGGTTGCTTCTCCACGATGGGGTTTCCAATTATACTACCTTTCGAAAAGGTAGTTTCCTTATATTTTACTAGTATTCCTGGAGTATCTGTATCTGAATTTGAAGCTGGTTCCATGGTTTTTTGATTTTCTTTCTGTTCTTTTGAGAGGAGCATGTCTATATTATTTTCTTTTGTGAGTGGCGTTCGCTGCGTCAATACAATTGATTCAGCGTCATTTGAAATGACAGATATGCAATTACTTTCAGGCTGTACAATTAAACTGGGAGTTTGAATTTTACTTCTTGTGTCTAAAATCGTTGCAGTTGGTAATAATTGAGCTTCTTTTGCTGCCGAAGTTGGTAGTAGCTTCGACTTCAATGTATTATATGTATTCACAATATTCGACAATCGTTCATCTTCGTTAAGAACAGAATGCCATGAATTTGGATGCTGTGTAATAGAACTTATAAATGCCATGTTTTTAGCAGTCAGTTCTTCGTCGATCTCGATGCAGACATCCATTTCTTGCCTACTTGCGGCAACGTTAGTAGGAACTATTAAACTTTCAATTTTTGTGCAAATTGGATCGAGATCTCTGTCAGCGTTTATATTCTGGTTGTTTTTATGGTTTACCGAAACGCTTATTAAGTCAGGATTGTGTTCCAAATGCTTTTCATTTGGAATTTCTTGCTCCAAAGTATTTTCAGAGCGGATATTTATTATATGCTTTTGCTGTATACGAGTACTGCTGGGATGTAACTCTCTTACTTCAGCCACTTTTTCGCTCAATAACGAATCTTTAAGAGTGCTTACGCCATAGTGCGTTTTTTCTATTATATATTCATTTAAATTTTGGCTTAACTGAGGAGGATCTGCTGCCTTAATGGGAGTTGTAATTAATTTGTGTCTTTTCATTTTGCCCATAGCAATTTTTTTATCTCCACCCGTTATTTTATCTTTGTATATCATCGGCGTGTCAATACAATCATATTTTGTTTGTGACACTCTTTGGCTGCTCTTTGTTGCTCTTTCCTCTTTCATTATAACCGCATCCAATTGTTTGTATTCATCTTCTTTAACGACATTGTCCACATTTTTGATTTCTGTTGTATTACCATGTTTCACTACATAATTTTGCCAACTATCTGGTTCAGGCACTAAAATCGTTTCTGACTTAGTAAGAGAGATTGCCAAATCATCCGCAATTTCCTTAGAAATGTTCGTTGCAAAACATTTATTGAGATCTGTAGCCGCGATTGCTGCTTCACCTTGGTGTGAATCCTGTGTAGTACTATCGTTAGATATATTCACTGATTGTGTTGGTGTTTCGCCAAACAACTCTTTGAAACGCGCATTCTTTTTAGGAGTAGTAAGACTAACATCTGCGATTTGTGTTAATATTGGAGACGAAATGCGAATAGCAGTTGGAATTGTATTCGAATTTAGATCGGTGGCGGGTAGTGTGGGGGTAATCTTGCATGGCGTTTGTATTATTTCTGTATCCGCAGTATGTTGCTTATTATCCTCTGATACTGACAAATGCTCAAAACTCAAGATTGATGGCTTAGCTATGTTGTTGCCATCATACTTCTGTGAGATGTATTTATGGATTTCAGCGTTATCTAAAGGTATATGTATTATATCTACCTGTGCTTTGTTTGTGGCAACATAAGCTTCAATCATACTTCTATTCTCATGATTCTCCCGTTCGATATGCATGCTGGCCACTTCATGCTGGGTTATATGTGATTCCTTATTTTTACGGATTTGCTTACTGAAAAGATTCGAAGGCATCTTAAATATTTTCCTTTGTTAATACAATAAATTAGAAAATGGTATTAACTCGTACCTATTATCATAAGCGGCATTTGGCATTTCGCTTTTATTCCGTTCTGTTGTTTGCCTATCTGATCTATGTCGCTCTCGTCTTTCTTTATCGTTTTTGCGTCGCTCTTGTCTATGCGACCTGTCCATACTTTTTTGTCTTTCAAGCTGACTGTGGCTCGTTTCATGCGAGCTCTTTTTTTTATCGTATCGTTTATGTTCGCGAGACTTATCATGCGAATGCGGCTGCCTATCACAGATTCGATCCCTGTGCCTTAAAACATCTTGCTGACTACGTTCTTTTTGCTCCACTCGACATTTCAGACGGTGATCGAAAATGTTTTGTGAATGCTTGTTTTCACGTCTTTCGTCCGCATTTTCAGTTTTATGTGGGATAGGCCTAGCCTTTTCGCGGGAATACTCAGATGCGTCTGCAGTCGCAGCAGTTTCCACTTTATAGGACTCATTTACAACCTTCTTCAAGGGATTGCTAGAAAATATTTTAATATCATGTGCTTTGTCATGCGAGACGATTTGCGAATAATCATGATGAAAATCTGGTTCTATCTTCTCTTTATTTAGCTCAAGTTTAGGACGTTTACGTCGAAAGCAGATATCGTCTTTCCTGTAATTAACACATTATTAAATTAAAATATTGCCTCTGTGTGCTGTTTCACTTACTCCTTGCGCAGTTGCGTTATTTGTTTTTCCATGCGTTTGATCTCTGCTCTTGCAGTATCGAGCAAGCTTTGGAACGATAACTCGATATTTTTATTCTTCTTACGTAAATCTTTGTTCTCCTGTCGCAGCTTTTCATTCTCCTGGAGAGACTGTGCATATTTACTTTCCCATGCTTGGATTTCCTTGGATTTCTGTAATATGCATAAATAGGAGTCACCTTTGAAAGCAATTATTTTATACGCACTTTTTCCTCCGTCTGTTGAAATTCCAACAAGTCGTCATAGATGTCAAAATCGTCGTCGGCCATCTTAAAACTTATGTGAATATTGCGTACATCGAAATAAATTAAATGAAAATCAAGCAAAATTGCATTTTCCTCTTAACACCGTTGTTGTTTTTTTGCCAAATAATGCCCGTGACTGAATGTTGGTAAACACAAACAGCTAGCACTCTCTCTACGGTGTGATGTGCAGCACTGAAAATTCGAACGTCTTTTCAAAAACTCAAAACTATGCTTTTCTATGTTTGTCAATTGTTATAAACACAACACCCTCTACACATATATTATTTTGTAGCTTTTTTTTTTATAAATGGATTCACGACGAACAACTGAATTGAAGAAATACAAGCGACAGCGAAAAATATATGCTGCATATGTATATGGCCTAACCACATTTTTCGGTCTGCTGGCCTTAGCGCAGTGGTATTTGATTTGGTTTTTGTAAGTACCCATTTTTACTAATGCATCATATAATTGTAAATGTGCTTGATATTAGTTATTAAACGCAATAAACCGAATATATTTACACATTTAGCTAGAAATTACAATGAAACTTGGTGCAGAATTACATCGAGTAATGTAGGATTGACATTAGGAAAATTTAAATGTAGTTGTCACTAGTTTTGCAGTTACTAATTGTACTCCCCTTTAGCCACGAAGCACATATTTTTTTTGAGAATACTATATGGGCGAGTATGTTGTGCTTTGGAATCGCGCTTACATTAATGATGATTTTCATTTTTTTCGAGGCCTTGCGTTTCATAACACCATTAAATTGGATTATAGCATTGATTATAGTAAGTACTTTTAATATAAATTTTATTTACCGTTTCACATTCATATTTACTTAATTTGCTTTTTATTAGGTCGAAGGTATTATAATTGGTCTATCTGCACTGGTGGTCCGTCAAGTGGAAAAACAATTAATCATACAATTTTTTATATGGGTAGCTGTGATTGTCTTTTTCATTCTTGTTGGTTCGTTCATACCAGTAAGTTTACATTAGTAACAATCCCAGTTTTATATTAATCCTTTCCTTCGGCAGTATGATTTAACAGTTGACGTGGTTGTGCTCTTCGTTGTAGCGGTTTTGGCGTTTATCGGCGCTCTTTACTTTCTAATGCTCCACGTGATGTTTAACGCCAGATTTAGCTTTCTTACTTTTCGTATTTTCATATCTTTAGCTGTGGTGTTGGTAAGAACACTTGTTCCCTAAACGGGCAAGACACGATCAAATTGCTGGTCAAGCAACTTTATCTATTTTAATGAAACAGCGTTGCATGCAATACGAATGAGTCACGCTTAAGCATAAAATTTAATATCAAGTACATTGGACGTGTCTTGTCTATATATACTAATCATTTAGACTAATTTTTAAACATGTTTTCAGTTTGTCATGTATCACGCGCAGATAATAAACGGGGGACGTTTTGCTGAAATACGTGCCCAAGACATTCTACTTGGAGGATTGATACTGTTTCACGATTTTATCATTCTGTATCTCTTTTCATTTATTTCGGGAATCCGTTGGTCAGATCCTTGTGACAAGCACAAAGGTGGTTCATTTTGGAATGTTGCCGATACTTATGTAACAAGCCAAGAGCTTAAGCCTACGTCAACAACACCAAATAAATTCTAAACTTGCATTGCATATATTTCATTAAGAAAGTTAACGTTTATGTGCTAGCAACGCTACTATAGTTTACTTCTGTTCTGTCGTCTGCTGCTGAATATTTTAAATATTGTTGACAGAAAAAAGGGTTCTAAACACTATTTTAAGGAACAACCATTCCCAACACTTCGTAAAATTATTGGCGGGAAGTGGTAAAATGTTCGCCAGCTGTGCACTATTTTGTATTCTGCTATATCTAAGAGTTAATAAACTCTAATTAGTACACAGTTTAAGCTGACAAAGCAATAATTGAAGGTAGATAATTCGTAAGCAGTTTTTTTGTTCATACATAAAAATGGATATAACTACATCGGTTTCAAAGGCAAGTGACAAGCGAAGGCACTGATATAATTGTTTGAAATAATTTGTCCTTTTTTTTTTTTTTTTTTGATGTAGGGCTGTTTTGTCTTTAAGAATGGTGCTACGCGCGCCGATAAATTAGCTAAAAAGTCACCTAAGCGTAAACGCATTGCGGCAACTACGCCAAGTGGTTTGCTGGGAAAAGAAATCACTGACCAGCCTTTTTATAAAGTCTTTGAATCGACTTGGCGTCTACTTCACACGCACATCCAGTCCCTGCAGCATGCAAGCTATGCTCGCACACTCGACGATCTGGTTAACTATGTGACACACGAATACAATGACAACACGGCACTAGTCGATATGACGGAAATACTACCTACAGCTGCGCTGTTGATAGGCATTAATCAGCCGGATCATTTGAATCAGTTTGACGCTTTCGAACAACGTTTGCACGACCAAAAGATCGGTGCAAGTGTTTGTGTATTGCAGTCGCGTGATTGTAGCACGCTCAAAGCTGCTGTGGAATCATTGGTGTACGGGCTTATGGAAACACCGTATATTGAAAACGAGGAAGAGGATGAAGATCGCGATCGTAAGAGATTACGACGCACTCAGTGCACAATCAAGCAACTGAGGCAGTGGTATCAGAATAATTACACAAGCGATTCAAATGGTGAAACTTTATATTCAAATGGTAATTTGCAGCGAGATGAGGAAGCAATGCTTTCGCAAAGTGGCGCCCGTAAGCGTCACACGCTTGTGGTCATTTTGCCCGATTTCGAATGTTTTGCACCCACAGTACTGCAAGATTTCATACTTATTTTGAGCGCACACTGTGCTACATTGCCATTTGTTCTTGTTCTGGGAGTAGCTACTTCTGTAACGGCAGTGCACGGCACACTGCCATATCATGTGACTAGTAAGATTAAGCTACGTATTTTCCAGACGCAGCCAGCTCCCGTTGGTCTTAATGAGGTGAGTTCTGCCAAATCAATTTGAATTATATGAATTTATCTAATAAATCTAATATATTTCAGATTCTGGAGGAGGTTCTACTTTCACCTAAATATGCATTTCATTTGTCCGGCCAGGTTTTTAAGTTTCTGACCCATATTTTCCTCTACTACGATTTTTCCATACAAGGATTCATACAGGGGTTTAAATACTGCCTTATGGAACACTTTTTTCAAGGCAATGTTTTTTCGCTGTGTAGCTCGTACTCACAATCATTGACGAGAATTAAATCGCTTTCACACGACGATATAGAAATCATACGACGGCAATTGTCATTTCGTCCATACGTGGAGAGCATAAATGATTGCAAACGTGTTATTGCCATACTGACGGACGACGGATATCTGAAGAAGAAATTACCTCAACTACTTCGCGATTGCCATTTGTACTATATGCTCTTTCGATGCTACCTTGAATTTTTGCATGCGCTTGTTGCGGATCTGCCGCGTAGTCCACTGGGAAAGCAGCGCCGTGAGCTCTACGTTATCTGCATGTCAAAAGAGCTGACAGCACAAGCAGAATTTAAAGAATGCTGGCAAATGATTGCCTTTCTCTCAAAGGATGAATTTATAGCAAAGCTGTCCAAAGCAGTGGTATCCACTGAATCGTTTATCAACTCTCAAATTGCATCACTCGAACTGGGCGAAGATTGCGCCCAGCTAGTAAGAGAAAAACTGCAATGCGTTGAAGAACTTCTAAATAAAGTCGTCACGGCGGTGTATGGCAAAAACCATGAATTACTAACCAACACCTCACAAAGAAAAAAGGAGGACGTGCTCAAAGAACTATCGTCACGCCACGACCTTAAAGCTCGACTAATGGAAATGTCTAAGCAACATGATAAACCCGTTAGCGATTTTGAAAAGGCTTTGCAACAAACACTTGATTATATACAAAAAGAAATTGTGACGCAGCATTTACTGCCACTGCACCAAGCTCCACCTCTTTACGAACTCTTTGTTTTCAGCGATATTGGAACGGTGCGGCGAAATATAATTGGTGCACCTCGCGCCGCTTTACATACGGCGCTAAACAATCCACATTTCTATTTACAATGCAAGTGCTGCGCAATGCAGGAACACACGCAATTGCTTAGCACACAACCCGATCTGTCTGTTGTTTATAAGTTGCATTTAGAATGTGGCCGCATGATTAATCTGTTTGATTGGCTGCAGGCTTTCCGTTCCGTAGTGGATATGAATGAAGATCGCAGCGAACAAGATCAGCAGCAAGAACAAGTCGATCCCCAAATACAGTGAGTCATAAATAGATTTAACTATTTGGAAAGGTTTTATATTTTTTTTTTTTTTTTCAGAGCTCGTTTTACTCGTGCTGTAGCAGAATTACAGTTTCTTGGCTATGTTAAGATGTCCAAGCGAAAAACCGATCATGTCACGCGCCTTACTTGGTAAAATGAGGAAAACATATAGTATAAAACATATTTATTGTAACATTTACCTGCATTGTTCATTTTTAATAAATAAGCATCATTTCGTTAAATAATAGAATGCAAATTGTAGCTATTTTGAAAGCGTTTTGAGTAATTTGAAATGCATTTGAGACGCGAATATATTCTTTGATATTTGATTTAAGCCTACACGCTTAGCAAGTTATAAAACTCGATCAATATCGACAATATCAACAGATTTTTTGAGTTTTACATCAGCTTTAAGGTTTCTATCGCTGCTATGATGCGTTGTACCTCTGATTCGGACTGCTGCAATTTTTCCGCGTTGGCGCTTTGCACTTCCACTGGTACTTTTGTAGAATAGTCCGCCGCCTGCATAGCCTGGTTTAGCTTACTTACAGTTTGTACTAATGAGTCATGTTTCTTTTGCAGCTTGGCAATCTCCTTTTCAGCTTCGATAAGGCCCTTTAATAACAAATGCACCTCACACTGACCACTAACAGTAAGTATAGCACATCCAGCCGGTGGTGCAACATCAAATACAATCTTAGAACAATACGAGATTGTAGCCAAATCGTTGACATACTTCTTAATTATTTCGTTTGTTATTGCATCCGTACATACTATATACGCCTCCGTCTTAGTTTTATTGGGCAAATTATAATCGGAGCGGGCTGAACGAATGATACGACCAGCTTTCTGGACAAAATCAACATCCTTTTCGATTTGCTCATTGCGCCAGCTGGTGCTGTCTGCGTATAAAATAAATACATGTATTATTGAATAAATTTTGTACGAAATTTAACTTTACCTGGATAGTTAGTCACACATATACTAGGCGTATTGTCCAGACGCGGTAAACGCTGATACAGTTCCTCTGTAATGAATGGCATCAACGGTGACAATAGTCGCAGACCCAAATCTAAACAAGTAAACAACGCCCGCCGCGCAGACACCTTCTGCGCATCGTTGCCGCTCTGGAAGATCGGTTTAAGACACTCTAAGTACACATCACATAATTCGTAGAGCCAGAATGCATAACATGAGCTGGTTATGCTTGCAAAATCGTATTGCTCAAATCCGTTGTTGCACGACTCTATAGCTGCAGCCAAACGTGAAAGTATCCAAGCGTCCATATTATTCTCTGTGCCGTCAAGTTTAAAATCAGATGTGTACTTTTCTTCGCCACTAAAGTAGAGCAGTGCAAATTTGGTTGCATTCCATAACTTGTTGCAGAAGAAACGATAGCCCTGCACCCGGTTAATATCTAGATTAATGTCACGAGCTTGTGTAATGTACGCACAGAGTGCAAAACGTAGTGCATCCGAGCCACATTCCGGTATACCATTAGGGTAGTCTTGCTTTTGCCCTGCTTTAGCTTTCTCAATTTCACGTGAATCCAGATTGGAACCAATAAGTTGCTCGTGCAGTCCATCGAGTGTAATTCCAAGTATAACATCCATTGGATCAATAACATTCCCAAGCGATTTAGACATTTTTCTTCCGTGCGCATCGCGTACCATAGGATGCATGTAAACTTCCTTGAATGGCAGTTTACCCAACAGTTTTTGGCCAAAGAACACCATGCGTGCCACCCAGAAGAAAAGAATATCATGACCAGTTTCCAGCAAAGACGTCGGATAGAAAGCTTGCATATCAGTTGTGTTGTCAGGCCAACCGAAGACCGAGAATGGAAAGAGACCTGAACTGAACCAGGTGTCCAGCACATCATCGTCTTGATGAAGTTCAATTTTGCTAGAGTCTACTTTAAATCGCTCTGCAGCCTTGGCCAGAGCCTCTTCTTGCGATCGTGCAACAATCCAGTACTGCTCATCGTCAGACTATGAAAGATAAATACACGTTAACTTTTCAATTTATCGAATTTAAGAATTGTATTAATGTTACCACGTGCAACTTTGCAGGCGTGTAAATACAAACAAGTATTAAAGTCTGATTTATTGTTTAATTTTACAATTACTTACCGACCCTCCTTTGATGTTGGCATCATTAAATGATACAAAATATGCGGGTATGCGGTGTCCCCACCACAATTGACGCGACACACACCAATCGCGAATGCCGTCCATCCAATGATACCAAATTTTCGTATGATATTCTGGTATAATCTTTAACTCACCACTGCGCACAGCTTCTGTTGCCGCGGCAGCCATATCATCACATTTAACATACCACTGCGGCTTGATCATAGGCTCAACAACATCCTTAGAGCGGCTGCAGAAGGGCACAACCATAGGGTTATTCACAGTCTCACGATATAGACCGAGCTCCTTAAGCTTCTCCAGTATCTGCTTGCGACAGATAAAACGTTTCATGCCAGTAAATTCTCCGCAGTCTCCAATAATATAACCATCATCGTTAAATATGGTAATGAACGGCAAATTACAGCGTTTGCCGACTTCGTAATCGTTGGCGTCATGCGCCGGTGTAATTTTTACAGCACCTGTACCGAAATTCATGTCGACAAACTCATCGCAAACAATTGGCAGACGCCTGTCGCAGAATGGATGCTTGACAAATTTGCCGTGCAGATGCTTGTACCGATCATCTTGCGGATGCACAGCTACGGCAGTATCGCCAAGCATGGTTTCGATACGTGTAGTGGCGACAATGATTTCATCATCAGAATCTTCCACCTTATAAGCAAATTTGACCAGCACCCCAAATTCGACCTTAATAAAGATATTGCATTAAATTACGTTCTTTTTAAGAATTATAATTTTGCTATACCTTCTCATCATAGCCTGGTATCGCGAAAAACGTACGCCCCGGTATATCTATTTTATCCACTTCAATATCCGAAATGGCAGAACGCAGCGTACAAGACCAGTTGACCAATCGTGAACTGCGATAAATGCTGCCATCCTCATGCAGACGCACAAATGCCTCCGTTACAGCTCGACATAATTTTGGATCCATAGTAAAAGCTACGCGACTCCAATCGTACGATGAGCCAAGTGATTTTAATTGCTCATAAATGCGTCCACCTTTCTCGCGACGCCATGACCAAATTCGCTCGATGAATTTTTCACGTCCCAGGTCGTGGCGCGTCAGTTTCTCATCCCGCCACAGTAGCTTCTCCACAACGACTTGCGTGGCGATTCCAGCATGATCACAGCCAGGCACCCACAGCGTTGTACGGCCCTTCATGCGCTGATAACGAGTGATAGCATCCTCAATAGCGTTGGTCAGCGCATGACCCAAATGCAGCGAACCGGTAACGTTTGGCGGCGGAATAACCATAATGAATTTGCCTTTTGGATTAGGGTCAGCAATGGATTTGCGCTAAGGATTAGAACATTTCTTATATCACTTAACAACACAAATGTAAAAAACAACTTACGCCATATTCGGGTGTGAAAAATCCTTCTTTTTCCCACCAGCTGTACCATTGTGCCTCCACGTATCGAGGACTATACGCGTCCGGCAGTGTACCAGATATATCTTTCTTTTCACCAGCCGCTGTTTTTGCGGTGTAGAGTGCAACATCCTTTGCCTCTTTTGCTTTTTTCTAGAACAATTTTATTTATTAAGACGAAATGAATATTTCAAAAAAAAGCAATACATATACGAATGTACAATAAGAAGACTTTCATCAATATGTAG
This sequence comes from Leucophenga maculata, assembly GCA_035044805.1. Taxonomy (NCBI): domain Eukaryota; kingdom Metazoa; phylum Arthropoda; class Insecta; order Diptera; family Drosophilidae; genus Leucophenga; species Leucophenga maculata. Next base: position 4,256,869 of record JAWNNP010002290.1, read on the forward strand.
CAAATAATTGCATACAAATTCTACATTCACTGCTGAACATAACCTGGTGAAAAGATTGTACATATATATACTCATTATTATACTTATATATACACATGTAGGTTCAGCTGCAAATCACGATGCTCTAATTGCTGTTCTACTTATTGCTCCTTGCGTTACTTACTTCAGGCTTCTCTTTCTTTTCACTCGGTGCTGGTGTGGTTGCTGCCTTTTTGTCTAGCTTTGCTTGTAACTTGGCTAATTTTTCAGCCTTTTTTGCCTCTTTCTCTAATTGTTTAGCAGTTTTCGGAGGCTCACCGGCATCACCACTCACAGCAGCTGCTTGTTGCTCTTCAGGCATGTCTCTTCCTTTATATATGAATTTTATCTAAAGTGCTTTTGTTTAATACTTTGCTGGTTTTCATATTTATACATTACTCACGCGAAATGCAACTCCAATATCAAATGATGAAACTGAAACGTGTGCAGCTTCTTGTTTTTTTTCTGTTTTAGCGTTTCGTTTACCAACACTAGGCTGGATCTCAGGGCAATGATGACTAAATTTCGATATTTTAGAGTATTGGTCCGGGACGTTCGAGCAAATTGGTTGACTACACAAGCAAGTTGTTAGTTGACTATTTCATACCAAAGGACAAACAGATGTGTAGATCTTGTGAACATGTAAACGATATATATAAATTTCGTTGTTTGTAGGCCGTTTCCGATTTTTTGTTGTGTGATATGAGCGAAGAGTGAGCAGGAACGCAAAGGAGGCGCATATAAAAATTAGCAAAACTCATTGCATTGCTTTATTTCCGCTGGAATTATTCAATTTGTTTCGTTATACTCGACAACATTACAATGAAAAAGTTGTCGGAGGAATCATTGGCGCAGCCGCCAGAAAAAGTCTTCGACATAATCTGTAAGTTAGGAGAGGGAAGTTACGGTTCTGTCTACAAGGCCCTGCACAAAGAAAGCAGCTCAATTGTTGCCATCAAGTTGGTACCGGTGGAATCGGACTTGCACGAGATAATCAAAGTAAATTGATTTTTTAATCGTTGTTAACGGATCAATAATCCAAAAATTAATGAATTTTAAGGAAATTTCTATTATGCAACAATGTGATTCTCCATATGTAGTACGGTACTATGGATCCTACTTCAAACAATATGACCTATGGATTTGCATGGAGTACTGTGGTGCAGGTAATGTATTCAGACAATTATATTGATGCTAATCACCACAAGAATGTTTCTTTTATTCGGTGCAGGTAGTGTTTCAGACATAATGCGTTTGCGTAAGAAAACGTTAACGGAGGATGAGATTGCAACGGTTCTATCGGACACATTAAAGGGTCTAGTATATCTGCACTTACGTCGCAAGATTCACCGCGATATTAAGGCTGGCAATATTTTGCTGAATACTGAGGGCTACGCCAAGTTGGCAGACTTTGGTGTAGCGGGTCAGCTCACTGATACAATGGCTAAGCGTAACACTGTCATTGGCACACCCTTTTGGATGGCTCCTGAGGTGATCGAAGAAATTGGATATGATTGTGTGGCTGACATATGGTCCCTCGGAATAACGGCACTCGAGATGGCTGAAGGCAAGCCGCCTTATGGTGATATACATCCAATGCGTGCCATATTTATGATACCACAGAAACCGCCACCGTCCTTTCGTGAACCAGATCGCTGGAGCACAGAGTTCATTGATTTTGTTAGTTTGTGTTTGGTCAAAAATCCGGATGAACGTGCAACGGCTTCGGACTTGCTAGAGCATGGGTTTATACGCAATGCAAAGCATCGCAGCTTATTAAAACCAATGATTGAGGAAACGTGTTCTATGCGAGAACAACAGCGTAATAATCGAGGCCTTATGGGTGCCGGTATGAGTCAGGCAAAGAGTCTGGCTACACAGCAACAGCAGGACGATTTGCTGCAAGAGGAGGAAACCGAGTTCAATGCTGAAACAGTAAAGACGTTTATTGATGATCCGGGTACTCTAGTGCCCGAAAAGTTTGGTGAATACCAGCAGAATTCTGCTTCGGATGCAACAATGATTGCCCATGCGGCATCTATGGCGCCCACAACTGCTAGTGGTAATGGCGGAGCTGGCGATATTGCAGCTGTGGATAGCGGAACTATGGTTGAACTTGAATCAAATTTAGGTGCGTATACGCTCAGTAACAAAATATTATACAAATAATATTTTTTTTTCATATAGGTACCATGGTGATCAACTCGGATTCCGATGACTCTACTACCGCCAAACGCAACGATTTCAATAAACCAAGATATCGTCCACAGTTCCTAGATCATTTCGAGCGCAAAAATGGCGAAATGAGAAATGCTGATGTCGATCAATCTGCATATTCGCCAGCTGCTGCCGAACAACAACAACAGCAGGCGGCTCAGTTGTCAAACACTGATGCAAACAATTGGGAACACAACATGGAAATGCAGTTTCAACAAATCTCAGCAATTAATCAGTACGGACTACAACAACATCAGCAACATGTACAACAGCAGCAGGCAGCATACTATGCACTAAACAACCGAAATGCCGGTCCTCCCCCGCCAGCTTATCACAATCAACAGCCACAGCCGCAACATCACCATATGCATACGCAATCACATGTTTGCGTAGAGGGTGAATTCGAATTCTTAAAATTTCTCACTTTTGACGATCTGAATCAAAGGCTCAATAACATAGATCACGAGATGGAAAAGGAAATTGAGGAACTGAACAAGAAATACAATGCCAAGCGCCAGCCTATTGTTGATGCAATGAATGCAAAACGTAAACGACAACAAAATATTAATAATAATTTGATTAAAATATAATGGACAGAGATTTTCAAAATTCTCGAAAGCTTGGGATATCGAGGGAGAGAGAGAGAAAATTAAAGAGTGATCGACATGCATAAAGCAATATAGGTTCGATTTTTATACATATATATACATACATATATCTAAAGAGAATGAAAGAAGAAAAGCTTTATATTGACTCAATAGTAGGTGGTATTCTAAACAGAAGAATAGTTGAAACGTATAAATTAACGGATTATACATATTACTTATTTTCCGTATATTTTTCGCTTATCTGAAGCGATTATTTGTATTAAAACATATTTACACGGATATGAAAGAAATTAATTTGTAGAACATGAAACACGCTCGAATAATAGTTTTCCCCTAAAGGTGCAAGCACAAATTTTTAGATTTGAATTACTGCCTGTAAATCTTTTTTATATATTGTTAACGCAAGTAACTAGATACATGTATAGACTATCATTTATTACATACTATTCCATATAATTAAAATTCAATTGTTTCTGTGCTATTTCTTTATTTTAAAAATTCTATTTTGCCCGATAATTATGTCTTCAGCGGAAAATTTTATTAGCAATAATAATATGGTGCATCGAATCTCTTATTGCATGCGCTATAAAATATATTATATATATTAGCAATTTAGAAATTAATAACAAATTTATATGAATTAAATGGGAATGTAAAACATATACATCATTTATTTATGTATTAGAGTGATTATATGCATCAGTTCAAGATTTTGATTTCTGAAGTATGTAAATAAATTTTGAAAATAAAACAAGATTAAATTAACACAAAAAATTTAACTACAATTTAATTAATTCTAAAAGTTCTCTTAGCTTAAAGTTAATTTTAAATGCAGACAGAAAATTTACGCAACTGTTTGTCTACATCACCTGAATTTATTCTTCAATATCCATTTGAACGTGTGCAGCTCCTCACGTAGATCATCTGGTAAAGAATGCTCGCTCAATGCAAGTGGATCTTCCCCGTCTATGACAATTTCCTCTGGATCGGGTGCTCGCGGTAAAAACTCGGATAATGGATAAATTTGCGTAAATATATCGCGAGCATTTTTTATGGTGAGATCATAATCTAACTCGTAGAAAGGTGGTGCCACGCAATAGATGGGCGGTTTTACAATACCTGTGGACGTATACTCAGTAGGTGCAGGTATGGTAAAGTAAGCAGAGTATAGTAAACTAGATTGATCGTTGAATAACTGTTGAAAGAATGGTTCCAAATCCAGTTCGGGATTCATGCCTGCAGCTGGTGCCGTCAAATGGAAAACATCTAATTAAGTAAATTTATTAATTCGTGAAATTATTTTTATTATATTTGCCTGAGGCGACTTACATGTGCCTGGCGGGCAAGTGGCCGAGTAATGTGATAGTTGTATGAGTATTGCTTCACGTAGAATATCAGCTCCTTGTTTATGTGTCAAACGAATTAAATTTACACCGCCACCGCCGATGTTTAAATCGGCCGCTCCTAGAGGTTGGGTGCCAATAAAAATGCCGCGAGAGAGTTGTGGCCGTAAGGTGTCATTGCGATTTGATTTACCACTGTTGCCCATTGCGCTTGTCAGTGGTAGATTGCCGTGAGAGTAAATAACGTGTTTCGCATTGACGTTTCTTCCACCTGCACAGAGTTGCACTTCATCTTTAGTTGCATTAACTTCTACACGATCAACAGGCCATTTTAGACAATATATACCTCCAAAAACCGCGCAAAGACGACAAAAACACTGCGGAATTTCACCACAGCCGTGCATAGGGAATAAAAACGGAGTGTTTCCATAGCGTCCAAGGCCACCGATGAATGCTTTTGTACGTTGCATACCCTCCTCAAAGCTAGTTTCATCGGTGCACATTGCGATGGCTTGCATGACGCAAGTTGAAATTTTTTCAGTGACGCGCTGGGAACTTAAATACTCCTTGAATGTTTTATTACGAAATGCGAGCCAATCTTCACTGCTCTTTTCCTCGCCATATGTCATGCATGTATTAAGGAATTTCATAAGTAGACGTTTTTCTACAATATTTAGGTCTTTGGTATTAAATACATCGCTGCGAGAGCACGGCACATTAATTATTTCATCTTTAAAACGTGTGCACACATGGTCGACAGCGCGAAACTCAGTGTATCGACAGATGTTAGACTGAACGAGAAGTTTTACAAGTTCGCCGTCAGAATAAAGAATTTTTGGACAAAGGTCAAGATTAAAGCGTCTCGATTTTTCAAGCAATTTATTGCGTGTCCAACTTTCGCTTTGACTATCCTCCACCCCAATCTTTGCACCCGTAGTTTCAGTTTGAAAATCTTGCAAGTGCCACTTGTAACTGCCATTTTGAAGCTCATTGTTGGTGCCGTTCTCCAGTAACTCATTGAGTGCCTGCAAATTAAACGATGCCCATACACCTCCGTAATATTCGTTTGAATCTATATGAAGCACCGTTTTTCCAATGCGACTTGCTGCTGCCGCAATGCATGATTCCGGAAAGCCTAAAACACAAGATCCGATATTCATTTAAGTAGATATTAATGATTCAGTAAAGCGAATAATTGCAGCACCAGTACTTACCAGTTCCTACGACAACTAAATCAAATTGTTCTGGTAGATCGTCACCCATTATAAGTTTTTTGTTACTAAAAATATTATACTTTGTTATTGTTGAATCCAAGTCCAGAATTTATGACGAAACCAGCTGGACACATCTACGCATTTCTACAATATAAAGTGCAGAAGAAGAAGAACACGCAGTTACATGTCGTCGTACATTTTGTTCAACAACTGTTCTGCTGCCTGCTGAATCAGCTGGCTGCAGACTAACTATGAGATTATCGAATTTTCTGATAGTAGAATAGCATGAATTTCAGCGAGTTGCATGAATCTTTTAATATTAGGTTGTGTAATAATTAGGTTGTGTACCGCTTTTGGCTGGAACAAGAACGAAGAGCTGTTGGGCGTCATTACAGCTAACTCGCCAAATATTACTCTCTGGGATTCGAGTACGCATGAGAAAATGACTGTCGAATCAGGTTTTTGTTATAATCTGACATGCATTATTTGAGCAGATCAGAAACAGCTACTGGCACAGCAGTTGGTAATCTGCGCCTAGTCTCAACAGAATTTTTTGGTGTTAAGCTCTGATGAAAAAAGTTTTTCACTGAGCAATATGGATGGAGACACTTTGAGAGTTGTGCAACTGCGAGATGTACCGTCAGATATGTAATTCGCAGAAATGACTACCATTGATGGAATCCGAAGGGACAATGCCATCAGCATGATTATTGGAAGGTGCACTCTATTTCTGTACCATTTAATCGAACCTGATAATTCCACGGAGTTGGGTTTTCAAAGTAGGTACAGATCACAAGCAGTAGCGAAAATTGTGCTGAAATCACGTTCGTTAGAATCGGCAAAGTTGCTGTAAAATTTTAAAAATAAACGGCGACATTGAGCAGGATCGTAAGTACGCAAAGTATTTTAAATAGCGAGCGAATAGTGCACCAATACCGATAATAACTCGTATAATTCTAACCACTTAATAGATATCATTCCTATTTTAACGTCTACTGTAATTAAATGTTATCGCGCAGGGCTTAAGAAATCTGCATTTACTTACTCATCCATGCTAATGCGGCCAGAGTACCGTGTACAGTTGGACAGTCGGTATGGGTAGAAGGTAGAATCAATTGTATGAAAGGCGCCTAAAGGTATTAAGAATTTCCGCGATGAAATCGAAGATGAGACCATGGAATGCCCCGTCTACGATACAAATTTGACAAATATGGATGTTACTTGTTATAGTTGTAAGATAACATTACATATCTGCATTGCAACGGTCCAGAACATTATGAAGCAGGTGATGACTTCGTGTCTCGAATGCGATTTTCTTTTAATCCGAAACAAGTGCTTTGCAAATGTTGAGAAACTACTTGATGCAAAAGATATACGGCCGTATGTTTTGGCAGCAACACAAAAAGGGTTACAGAAGTCGATGGAACAACAATGTTTTGTTTAATTTGTAGTTGATTTAGTATAAAAAAGAAGACTGTAAACATGAACCAAAAAGTAGTTTTATGAGTAAAAGAAAAATACAAATACAATCAAATACAATTCTGCACTATTATCACGATTTAATCGATTTTCACAGTTGATTTAAAATACATAATAAATTAACATTTGCTTTGCAAAGCCGTTAAACGAAAATATTGTCCACACCAACCACATGAAATATTTACTGTGCTGTTGTCTGAGAAGCTGTGGCATCAATCTTACAATATGGTAGCTTAGCCTTGAGTTCTGTCTACAAGGCCCTGCACAAAGAAAGCAGCTCAATTGTTGCCATCAAGTTGGTACCGGTGGAATCGGACTTGCACGAGATAATCAAAGTAAATTGATTTTTTAATCGTTGTTAACGGATCAATAATCCAAAAATTAATGAATTTTAAGGAAATTTCTATTATGCAACAATGTGATTCTCCATATGTAGTACGGTACTATGGATCCTACTTCAAACAATATGACCTATGGATTTGCATGGAGTACTGTGGTGCAGGTAATGTATTCAGACAATTATATTGATGCTAATCACCACAAGAATGTTTCTTTTATTCGGTGCAGGTAGTGTTTCAGACATAATGCGTTTGCGTAAGAAAACGTTAACGGAGGATGAGATTGCAACGGTTCTATCGGACACATTAAAGGGTCTAGTATATCTGCACTTACGTCGCAAGATTCACCGCGATATTAAGGCTGGCAATATTTTGCTGAATACTGAGGGCTACGCCAAGTTGGCAGACTTTGGTGTAGCGGGTCAGCTCACTGATACAATGGCTAAGCGTAACACTGTCATTGGCACACCCTTTTGGATGGCTCCTGAGGTGATCGAAGAAATTGGATATGATTGTGTGGCTGACATATGGTCCCTCGGAATAACGGCACTCGAGATGGCTGAAGGCAAGCCGCCTTATGGTGATATACATCCAATGCGTGCCATATTTATGATACCACAGAAACCGCCACCGTCCTTTCGTGAACCAGATCGCTGGAGCACAGAGTTCATTGATTTTGTTAGTTTGTGTTTGGTCAAAAATCCGGATGAACGTGCAACGGCTTCGGACTTGCTAGAGCATGGGTTTATACGCAATGCAAAGCATCGCAGCTTATTAAAACCAATGATTGAGGAAACGTGTTCTATGCGAGAACAACAGCGTAATAATCGAGGCCTTATGGGTGCCGGTATGAGTCAGGCAAAGAGTCTGGCTACACAGCAACAGCAGGACGATTTGCTGCAAGAGGAGGAAACCGAGTTCAATGCTGAAACAGTAAAGACGTTTATTGATGATCCGGGTACTCTAGTGCCCGAAAAGTTTGGTGAATACCAGCAGAATTCTGCTTCGGATGCAACAATGATTGCCCATGCGGCATCTATGGCGCCCACAACTGCTAGTGGTAATGGCGGAGCTGGCGATATTGCAGCTGTGGATAGCGGAACTATGGTTGAACTTGAATCAAATTTAGGTGCGTATACGCTCAGTAACAAAATATTATACAAATAATATTTTTTTTTCATATAGGTACCATGGTGATCAACTCGGATTCCGATGACTCTACTACCGCCAAACGCAACGATTTCAATAAACCAAGATATCGTCCACAGTTCCTAGATCATTTCGAGCGCAAAAATGGCGAAATGAGAAATGCTGATGTCGATCAATCTGCATATTCGCCAGCTGCTGCCGAACAACAACAACAGCAGGCGGCTCAGTTGTCAAACACTGATGCAAACAATTGGGAACACAACATGGAAATGCAGTTTCAACAAATCTCAGCAATTAATCAGTACGGACTACAACAACATCAGCAACATGTACAACAGCAGCAGGCAGCATACTATGCACTAAACAACCGAAATGCCGGTCCTCCCCCGCCAGCTTATCACAATCAACAGCCACAGCCGCAACATCACCATATGCATACGCAATCACATGTTTGCGTAGAGGGTGAATTCGAATTCTTAAAATTTCTCACTTTTGACGATCTGAATCAAAGGCTCAATAACATAGATCACGAGATGGAAAAGGAAATTGAGGAACTGAACAAGAAATACAATGCCAAGCGCCAGCCTATTGTTGATGCAATGAATGCAAAACGTAAACGACAACAAAATATTAATAATAATTTGATTAAAATATAATGGACAGAGATTTTCAAAATTCTCGAAAGCTTGGGATATCGAGGGAGAGAGAGAGAAAATTAAAGAGTGATCGACATGCATAAAGCAATATAGGTTCGATTTTTATACATATATATACATACATATATCTAAAGAGAATGAAAGAAGAAAAGCTTTATATTGACTCAATAGTAGGTGGTATTCTAAACAGAAGAATAGTTGAAACGTATAAATTAACGGATTATACATATTACTTATTTTCCGTATATTTTTCGCTTATCTGAAGCGATTATTTGTATTAAAACATATTTACACGGATATGAAAGAAATTAATTTGTAGAACATGAAACACGCTCGAATAATAGTTTTCCCCTAAAGGTGCAAGCACAAATTTTTAGATTTGAATTACTGCCTGTAAATCTTTTTTATATATTGTTAACGCAAGTAACTAGATACATGTATAGACTATCATTTATTACATACTATTCCATATAATTAAAATTCAATTGTTTCTGTGCTATTTCTTTATTTTAAAAATTCTATTTTGCCCGATAATTATGTCTTCAGCGGAAAATTTTATTAGCAATAATAATATGGTGCATCGAATCTCTTATTGCATGCGCTATAAAATATATTATATATATTAGCAATTTAGAAATTAATAACAAATTTATATGAATTAAATGGGAATGTAAAACATATACATCATTTATTTATGTATTAGAGTGATTATATGCATCAGTTCAAGATTTTGATTTCTGAAGTATGTAAATAAATTTTGAAAATAAAACAAGATTAAATTAACACAAAAAATTTAACTACAATTTAATTAATTCTAAAAGTTCTCTTAGCTTAAAGTTAATTTTAAATGCAGACAGAAAATTTACGCAACTGTTTGTCTACATCACCTGAATTTATTCTTCAATATCCATTTGAACGTGTGCAGCTCCTCACGTAGATCATCTGGTAAAGAATGCTCGCTCAATGCAAGTGGATCTTCCCCGTCTATGACAATTTCCTCTGGATCGGGTGCTCGCGGTAAAAACTCGGATAATGGATAAATTTGCGTAAATATATCGCGAGCATTTTTTATGGTGAGATCATAATCTAACTCGTAGAAAGGTGGTGCCACGCAATAGATGGGCGGTTTTACAATACCTGTGGACGTATACTCAGTAGGTGCAGGTATGGTAAAGTAAGCAGAGTATAGTAAACTAGATTGATCGTTGAATAACTGTTGAAAGAATGGTTCCAAATCCAGTTCGGGATTCATGCCTGCAGCTGGTGCCGTCAAATGGAAAACATCTAATTAAGTAAATTTATTAATTCGTGAAATTATTTTTATTATATTTGCCTGAGGCGACTTACATGTGCCTGGCGGGCAAGTGGCCGAGTAATGTGATAGTTGTATGAGTATTGCTTCACGTAGAATATCAGCTCCTTGTTTATGTGTCAAACGAATTAAATTTACACCGCCACCGCCGATGTTTAAATCGGCCGCTCCTAGAGGTTGGGTGCCAATAAAAATGCCGCGAGAGAGTTGTGGCCGTAAGGTGTCATTGCGATTTGATTTACCACTGTTGCCCATTGCGCTTGTCAGTGGTAGATTGCCGTGAGAGTAAATAACGTGTTTCGCATTGACGTTTCTTCCACCTGCACAGAGTTGCACTTCATCTTTAGTTGCATTAACTTCTACACGATCAACAGGCCATTTTAGACAATATATACCTCCAAAAACCGCGCAAAGACGACAAAAACACTGCGGAATTTCACCACAGCCGTGCATAGGGAATAAAAACGGAGTGTTTCCATAGCGTCCAAGGCCACCGATGAATGCTTTTGTACGTTGCATACCCTCCTCAAAGCTAGTTTCATCGGTGCACATTGCGATGGCTTGCATGACGCAAGTTGAAATTTTTTCAGTGACGCGCTGGGAACTTAAATACTCCTTGAATGTTTTATTACGAAATGCGAGCCAATCTTCACTGCTCTTTTCCTCGCCATATGTCATGCATGTATTAAGGAATTTCATAAGTAGACGTTTTTCTACAATATTTAGGTCTTTGGTATTAAATACATCGCTGCGAGAGCACGGCACATTAATTATTTCATCTTTAAAACGTGTGCACACATGGTCGACAGCGCGAAACTCAGTGTATCGACAGATGTTAGACTGAACGAGAAGTTTTACAAGTTCGCCGTCAGAATAAAGAATTTTTGGACAAAGGTCAAGATTAAAGCGTCTCGATTTTTCAAGCAATTTATTGCGTGTCCAACTTTCGCTTTGACTATCCTCCACCCCAATCTTTGCACCCGTAGTTTCAGTTTGAAAATCTTGCAAGTGCCACTTGTAACTGCCATTTTGAAGCTCATTGTTGGTGCCGTTCTCCAGTAACTCATTGAGTGCCTGCAAATTAAACGATGCCCATACACCTCCGTAATATTCGTTTGAATCTATATGAAGCACCGTTTTTCCAATGCGACTTGCTGCTGCCGCAATGCATGATTCCGGAAAGCCTAAAACACAAGATCCGATATTCATTTAAGTAGATATTAATGATTCAGTAAAGCGAATAATTGCAGCACCAGTACTTACCAGTTCCTACGACAACTAAATCAAATTGTTCTGGTAGATCGTCACCCATTATAAGTTTTTTGTTACTAAAAATATTATACTTTGTTATTGTTGAATCCAAGTCCAGAATTTATGACGAAACCAGCTGGACACATCTACGCATTTCTACAATATAAAGTGCAGAAGAAGAAGAACACGCAGTTACATGTCGTCGTACATTTTGTTCAACAACTGTTCTGCTGCCTGCTGAATCAGCTGGCTGCAGACTAACTATGAGATTATCGAATTTTCTGATAGTAGAATAGCATGAATTTCAGCGAGTTGCATGAATCTTTTAATATTAGGTTGTGTAATAATTAGGTTGTGTACCGCTTTTGGCTGGAACAAGAACGAAGAGCTGTTGGGCGTCATTACAGCTAACTCGCCAAATATTACTCTCTGGGATTCGAGTACGCATGAGAAAATGACTGTCGAATCAGGTTTTTGTTATAATCTGACATGCATTATTTGAGCAGATCAGAAACAGCTACTGGCACAGCAGTTGGTAATCTGCGCCTAGTCTCAACAGAATTTTTTGGTGTTAAGCTCTGATGAAAAAAGTTTTTCACTGAGCAATATGGATGGAGACACTTTGAGAGTTGTGCAACTGCGAGATGTACCGTCAGATATGTAATTCGCAGAAATGACTACCATTGATGGAATCCGAAGGGACAATGCCATCAGCATGATTATTGGAAGGTGCACTCTATTTCTGTACCATTTAATCGAACCTGATAATTCCACGGAGTTGGGTTTTCAAAGTAGGTACAGATCACAAGCAGTAGCGAAAATTGTGCTGAAATCACGTTCGTTAGAATCGGCAAAGTTGCTGTAAAATTTTAAAAATAAACGGCGACATTGAGCAGGATCGTAAGTACGCAAAGTATTTTAAATAGCGAGCGAATAGTGCACCAATACCGATAATAACTCGTATAATTCTAACCACTTAATAGATATCATTCCTATTTTAACGTCTACTGTAATTAAATGTTATCGCGCAGGGCTTAAGAAATCTGCATTTACTTACTCATCCATGCTAATGCGGCCAGAGTACCGTGTACAGTTGGACAGTCGGTATGGGTAGAAGGTAGAATCAATTGTATGAAAGGCGCCTAAAGGTATTAAGAATTTCCGCGATGAAATCGAAGATGAGACCATGGAATGCCCCGTCTACGATACAAATTTGACAAATATGGATGTTACTTGTTATAGTTGTAAGATAACATTACATATCTGCATTGCAACGGTCCAGAACATTATGAAGCAGGTGATGACTTCGTGTCTCGAATGCGATTTTCTTTTAATCCGAAACAAGTGCTTTGCAAATGTTGAGAAACTACTTGATGCAAAAGATATACGGCCGTATGTTTTGGCAGCAACACAAAAAGGGTTACAGAAGTCGATGGAACAACAATGTTTTGTTTAATTTGTAGTTGATTTAGTATAAAAAAGAAGACTGTAAACATGAACCAAAAAGTAGTTTTATGAGTAAAAGAAAAATACAAATACAATCAAATACAATTCTGCACTATTATCACGATTTAATCGATTTTCACAGTTGATTTAAAATACATAATAAATTAACATTTGCTTTGCAAAGCCGTTAAACGAAAATATTGTCCACACCAACCACATGAAATATTTACTGTGCTGTTGTCTGAGAAGCTGTGGCATCAATCTTACAATATGGTAGCTTAGCCTTGAGTTCTGTCTACAAGGCCCTGCACAAAGAAAGCAGCTCAATTGTTGCCATCAAGTTGGTACCGGTGGAATCGGACTTGCACGAGATAATCAAAGTAAATTGATTTTTTAATCGTTGTTAACGGATCAATAATCCAAAAATTAATGAATTTTAAGGAAATTTCTATTATGCAACAATGTGATTCTCCATATGTAGTACGGTACTATGGATCCTACTTCAAACAATATGACCTATGGATTTGCATGGAGTACTGTGGTGCAGGTAATGTATTCAGACAATTATATTGATGCTAATCACCACAAGAATGTTTCTTTTATTCGGTGCAGGTAGTGTTTCAGACATAATGCGTTTGCGTAAGAAAACGTTAACGGAGGATGAGATTGCAACGGTTCTATCGGACACATTAAAGGGTCTAGTATATCTGCACTTACGTCGCAAGATTCACCGCGATATTAAGGCTGGCAATATTTTGCTGAATACTGAGGGCTACGCCAAGTTGGCAGACTTTGGTGTAGCGGGTCAGCTCACTGATACAATGGCTAAGCGTAACACTGTCATTGGCACACCCTTTTGGATGGCTCCTGAGGTGATCGAAGAAATTGGATATGATTGTGTGGCTGACATATGGTCCCTCGGAATAACGGCACTCGAGATGGCTGAAGGCAAGCCGCCTTATGGTGATATACATCCAATGCGTGCCATATTTATGATACCACAGAAACCGCCACCGTCCTTTCGTGAACCAGATCGCTGGAGCACAGAGTTCATTGATTTTGTTAGTTTGTGTTTGGTCAAAAATCCGGATGAACGTGCAACGGCTTCGGACTTGCTAGAGCATGGGTTTATACGCAATGCAAAGCATCGCAGCTTATTAAAACCAATGATTGAGGAAACGTGTTCTATGCGAGAACAACAGCGTAATAATCGAGGCCTTATGGGTGCCGGTATGAGTCAGGCAAAGAGTCTGGCTACACAGCAACAGCAGGACGATTTGCTGCAAGAGGAGGAAACCGAGTTCAATGCTGAAACAGTAAAGACGTTTATTGATGATCCGGGTACTCTAGTGCCCGAAAAGTTTGGTGAATACCAGCAGAATTCTGCTTCGGATGCAACAATGATTGCCCATGCGGCATCTATGGCGCCCACAACTGCTAGTGGTAATGGCGGAGCTGGCGATATTGCAGCTGTGGATAGCGGAACTATGGTTGAACTTGAATCAAATTTAGGTGCGTATACGCTCAGTAACAAAATATTATACAAATAATATTTTTTTTTTCATATAGGTACCATGGTGATCAACTCGGATTCCGATGACTCTACTACCGCCAAACGCAACGATTTCAATAAACCAAGATATCGTCCACAGTTCCTAGATCATTTCGAGCGCAAAAATGGCGAAATGAGAAATGCTGATGTCGATCAATCTGCATATTCGCCAGCTGCTGCCGAACAACAACAACAGCAGGCGGCTCAGTTGTCAAACACTGATGCAAACAATTGGGAACACAACATGGAAATGCAGTTTCAACAAATCTCAGCAATTAATCAGTACGGACTACAACAACATCAGCAACATGTACAACAGCAGCAGGCAGCATACTATGCACTAAACAACCGAAATGCCGGTCCTCCCCCGCCAGCTTATCACAATCAACAGCCACAGCCGCAACATCACCATATGCATACGCAATCACATGTTTGCGTAGAGGGTGAATTCGAATTCTTAAAATTTCTCACTTTTGACGATCTGAATCAAAGGCTCAATAACATAGATCACGAGATGGAAAAGGAAATTGAGGAACTGAACAAGAAATACAATGCCAAGCGCCAGCCTATTGTTGATGCAATGAATGCAAAACGTAAACGACAACAAAATATTAATAATAATTTGATTAAAATATAATGGACAGAGATTTTCAAAATTCTCGAAAGCTTGGGATATCGAGGGAGAGAGAGAGAAAATTAAAGAGTGATCGACATGCATAAAGCAATATAGGTTCGATTTTTATACATATATATACATACATATATCTAAAGAGAATGAAAGAAGAAAAGCTTTATATTGACTCAATAGTAGGTGGTATTCTAAACAGAAGAATAGTTGAAACGTATAAATTAACGGATTATACATATTACTTATTTTCCGTATATTTTTCGCTTATCTGAAGCGATTATTTGTATTAAAACATATTTACACGGATATGAAAGAAATTAATTTGTAGAACATGAAACACGCTCGAATAATAGTTTTCCCCTAAAGGTGCAAGCACAAATTTTTAGATTTGAATTACTGCCTGTAAATCTTTTTTATATATTGTTAACGCAAGTAACTAGATACATGTATAGACTATCATTTATTACATACTATTCCATATAATTAAAATTCAATTGTTTCTGTGCTATTTCTTTATTTTAAAAATTCTATTTTGCCCGATAATTATGTCTTCAGCGGAAAATTTTATTAGCAATAATAATATGGTGCATCGAATCTCTTATTGCATGCGCTATAAAATATATTATATATATTAGCAATTTAGAAATTAATAACAAATTTATATGAATTAAATGGGAATGTAAAACATATACATCATTTATTTATGTATTAGAGTGATTATATGCATCAGTTCAAGATTTTGATTTCTGAAGTATGTAAATAAATTTTGAAAATAAAACAAGATTAAATTAACACAAAAAATTTAACTACAATTTAATTAATTCTAAAAGTTCTCTTAGCTTAAAGTTAATTTTAAATGCAGACAGAAAATTTACGCAACTGTTTGTCTACATCACCTGAATTTATTCTTCAATATCCATTTGAACGTGTGCAGCTCCTCACGTAGATCATCTGGTAAAGAATGCTCGCTCAATGCAAGTGGATCTTCCCCGTCTATGACAATTTCCTCTGGATCGGGTGCTCGCGGTAAAAACTCGGATAATGGATAAATTTGCGTAAATATATCGCGAGCATTTTTTATGGTGAGATCATAATCTAACTCGTAGAAAGGTGGTGCCACGCAATAGATGGGCGGTTTTACAATACCTGTGGACGTATACTCAGTAGGTGCAGGTATGGTAAAGTAAGCAGAGTATAGTAAACTAGATTGATCGTTGAATAACTGTTGAAAGAATGGTTCCAAATCCAGTTCGGGATTCATGCCTGCAGCTGGTGCCGTCAAATGGAAAACATCTAATTAAGTAAATTTATTAATTCGTGAAATTATTTTTATTATATTTGCCTGAGGCGACTTACATGTGCCTGGCGGGCAAGTGGCCGAGTAATGTGATAGTTGTATGAGTATTGCTTCACGTAGAATATCAGCTCCTTGTTTATGTGTCAAACGAATTAAATTTACACCGCCACCGCCGATGTTTAAATCGGCCGCTCCTAGAGGTTGGGTGCCAATAAAAATGCCGCGAGAGAGTTGTGGCCGTAAGGTGTCATTGCGATTTGATTTACCACTGTTGCCCATTGCGCTTGTCAGTGGTAGATTGCCGTGAGAGTAAATAACGTGTTTCGCATTGACGTTTCTTCCACCTGCACAGAGTTGCACTTCATCTTTAGTTGCATTAACTTCTACACGATCAACAGGCCATTTTAGACAATATATACCTCCAAAAACCGCGCAAAGACGACAAAAACACTGCGGAATTTCACCACAGCCGTGCATAGGGAATAAAAACGGAGTGTTTCCATAGCGTCCAAGGCCACCGATGAATGCTTTTGTACGTTGCATACCCTCCTCAAAGCTAGTTTCATCGGTGCACATTGCGATGGCTTGCATGACGCAAGTTGAAATTTTTTCAGTGACGCGCTGGGAACTTAAATACTCCTTGAATGTTTTATTACGAAATGCGAGCCAATCTTCACTGCTCTTTTCCTCGCCATATGTCATGCATGTATTAAGGAATTTCATAAGTAGACGTTTTTCTACAATATTTAGGTCTTTGGTATTAAATACATCGCTGCGAGAGCACGGCACATTAATTATTTCATCTTTAAAACGTGTGCACACATGGTCGACAGCGCGAAACTCAGTGTATCGACAGATGTTAGACTGAACGAGAAGTTTTACAAGTTCGCCGTCAGAATAAAGAATTTTTGGACAAAGGTCAAGATTAAAGCGTCTCGATTTTTCAAGCAATTTATTGCGTGTCCAACTTTCGCTTTGACTATCCTCCACCCCAATCTTTGCACCCGTAGTTTCAGTTTGAAAATCTTGCAAGTGCCACTTGTAACTGCCATTTTGAAGCTCATTGTTGGTGCCGTTCTCCAGTAACTCATTGAGTGCCTGCAAATTAAACGATGCCCATACACCTCCGTAATATTCGTTTGAATCTATATGAAGCACCGTTTTTCCAATGCGACTTGCTGCTGCCGCAATGCATGATTCCGGAAAGCCTAAAACACAAGATCCGATATTCATTTAAGTAGATATTAATGATTCAGTAAAGCGAATAATTGCAGCACCAGTACTTACCAGTTCCTACGACAACTAAATCAAATTGTTCTGGTAGATCGTCACCCATTATAAGTTTTTTGTTACTAAAAATATTATACTTTGTTATTGTTGAATCCAAGTCCAGAATTTATGACGAAACCAGCTGGACACATCTACGCATTTCTACAATATAAAGTGCAGAAGAAGAAGAACACGCAGTTACATGTCGTCGTACATTTTGTTCAACAACTGTTCTGCTGCCTGCTGAATCAGCTGGCTGCAGACTAACTATGAGATTATCGAATTTTCTGATAGTAGAATAGCATGAATTTCAGCGAGTTGCATGAATCTTTTAATATTAGGTTGTGTAATAATTAGGTTGTGTACCGCTTTTGGCTGGAACAAGAACGAAGAGCTGTTGGGCGTCATTACAGCTAACTCGCCAAATATTACTCTCTGGGATTCGAGTACGCATGAGAAAATGACTGTCGAATCAGGTTTTTGTTATAATCTGACATGCATTATTTGAGCAGATCAGAAACAGCTACTGGCACAGCAGTTGGTAATCTGCGCCTAGTCTCAACAGAATTTTTTGGTGTTAAGCTCTGATGAAAAAAGTTTTTCACTGAGCAATATGGATGGAGACACTTTGAGAGTTGTGCAACTGCGAGATGTACCGTCAGATATGTAATTCGCAGAAATGACTACCATTGATGGAATCCGAAGGGACAATGCCATCAGCATGATTATTGGAAGGTGCACTCTATTTCTGTACCATTTAATCGAACCTGATAATTCCACGGAGTTGGGTTTTCAAAGTAGGTACAGATCACAAGCAGTAGCGAAAATTGTGCTGAAATCACGTTCGTTAGAATCGGCAAAGTTGCTGTAAAATTTTAAAAATAAACGGCGACATTGAGCAGGATCGTAAGTACGCAAAGTATTTTAAATAGCGAGCGAATAGTGCACCAATACCGATAATAACTCGTATAATTCTAACCACTTAATAGATATCATTCCTATTTTAACGTCTACTGTAATTAAATGTTATCGCGCAGGGCTTAAGAAATCTGCATTTACTTACTCATCCATGCTAATGCGGCCAGAGTACCGTGTACAGTTGGACAGTCGGTATGGGTAGAAGGTAGAATCAATTGTATGAAAGGCGCCTAAAGGTATTAAGAATTTCCGCGATGAAATCGAAGATGAGACCATGGAATGCCCCGTCTACGATACAAATTTGACAAATATGGATGTTACTTGTTATAGTTGTAAGATAACATTACATATCTGCATTGCAACGGTCCAGAACATTATGAAGCAGGTGATGACTTCGTGTCTCGAATGCGATTTTCTTTTAATCCGAAACAAGTGCTTTGCAAATGTTGAGAAACTACTTGATGCAAAAGATATACGGCCGTATGTTTTGGCAGCAACACAAAAAGGGTTACAGAAGTCGATGGAACAACAATGTTTTGTTTAATTTGTAGTTGATTTAGTATAAAAAAGAAGACTGTAAACATGAACCAAAAAGTAGTTTTATGAGTAAAAGAAAAATACAAATACAATCAAATACAATTCTGCACTATTATCACGATTTAATCGATTTTCACAGTTGATTTAAAATACATAATAAATTAACATTTGCTTTGCAAAGCCGTTAAACGAAAATATTGTCCACACCAACCACATGAAATATTTACTGTGCTGTTGTCTGAGAAGCTGTGGCATCAATCTTACAATATGGTAGCTTAGCCTTGAGTTCTGTCTACAAGGCCCTGCACAAAGAAAGCAGCTCAATTGTTGCCATCAAGTTGGTACCGGTGGAATCGGACTTGCACGAGATAATCAAAGTAAATTGATTTTTTAATCGTTGTTAACGGATCAATAATCCAAAAATTAATGAATTTTAAGGAAATTTCTATTATGCAACAATGTGATTCTCCATATGTAGTACGGTACTATGGATCCTACTTCAAACAATATGACCTATGGATTTGCATGGAGTACTGTGGTGCAGGTAATGTATTCAGACAATTATATTGATGCTAATCACCACAAGAATGTTTCTTTTATTCGGTGCAGGTAGTGTTTCAGACATAATGCGTTTGCGTAAGAAAACGTTAACGGAGGATGAGATTGCAACGGTTCTATCGGACACATTAAAGGGTCTAGTATATCTGCACTTACGTCGCAAGATTCACCGCGATATTAAGGCTGGCAATATTTTGCTGAATACTGAGGGCTACGCCAAGTTGGCAGACTTTGGTGTAGCGGGTCAGCTCACTGATACAATGGCTAAGCGTAACACTGTCATTGGCACACCCTTTTGGATGGCTCCTGAGGTGATCGAAGAAATTGGATATGATTGTGTGGCTGACATATGGTCCCTCGGAATAACGGCACTCGAGATGGCTGAAGGCAAGCCGCCTTATGGTGATATACATCCAATGCGTGCCATATTTATGATACCACAGAAACCGCCACCGTCCTTTCGTGAACCAGATCGCTGGAGCACAGAGTTCATTGATTTTGTTAGTTTGTGTTTGGTCAAAAATCCGGATGAACGTGCAACGGCTTCGGACTTGCTAGAGCATGGGTTTATACGCAATGCAAAGCATCGCAGCTTATTAAAACCAATGATTGAGGAAACGTGTTCTATGCGAGAACAACAGCGTAATAATCGAGGCCTTATGGGTGCCGGTATGAGTCAGGCAAAGAGTCTGGCTACACAGCAACAGCAGGACGATTTGCTGCAAGAGGAGGAAACCGAGTTCAATGCTGAAACAGTAAAGACGTTTATTGATGATCCGGGTACTCTAGTGCCCGAAAAGTTTGGTGAATACCAGCAGAATTCTGCTTCGGATGCAACAATGATTGCCCATGCGGCATCTATGGCGCCCACAACTGCTAGTGGTAATGGCGGAGCTGGCGATATTGCAGCTGTGGATAGCGGAACTATGGTTGAACTTGAATCAAATTTAGGTGCGTATACGCTCAGTAACAAAATATTATACAAATAATATTTTTTTTTTCATATAGGTACCATGGTGATCAACTCGGATTCCGATGACTCTACTACCGCCAAACGCAACGATTTCAATAAACCAAGATATCGTCCACAGTTCCTAGATCATTTCGAGCGCAAAAATGGCGAAATGAGAAATGCTGATGTCGATCAATCTGCATATTCGCCAGCTGCTGCCGAACAACAACAACAGCAGGCGGCTCAGTTGTCAAACACTGATGCAAACAATTGGGAACACAACATGGAAATGCAGTTTCAACAAATCTCAGCAATTAATCAGTACGGACTACAACAACATCAGCAACATGTACAACAGCAGCAGGCAGCATACTATGCACTAAACAACCGAAATGCCGGTCCTCCCCCGCCAGCTTATCACAATCAACAGCCACAGCCGCAACATCACCATATGCATACGCAATCACATGTTTGCGTAGAGGGTGAATTCGAATTCTTAAAATTTCTCACTTTTGACGATCTGAATCAAAGGCTCAATAACATAGATCACGAGATGGAAAAGGAAATTGAGGAACTGAACAAGAAATACAATGCCAAGCGCCAGCCTATTGTTGATGCAATGAATGCAAAACGTAAACGACAACAAAATATTAATAATAATTTGATTAAAATATAATGGACAGAGATTTTCAAAATTCTCGAAAGCTTGGGATATCGAGGGAGAGAGAGAGAAAATTAAAGAGTGATCGACATGCATAAAGCAATATAGGTTCGATTTTTATACATATATATACATACATATATCTAAAGAGAATGAAAGAAGAAAAGCTTTATATTGACTCAATAGTAGGTGGTATTCTAAACAGAAGAATAGTTGAAACGTATAAATTAACGGATTATACATATTACTTATTTTCCGTATATTTTTCGCTTATCTGAAGCGATTATTTGTATTAAAACATATTTACACGGATATGAAAGAAATTAATTTGTAGAACATGAAACACGCTCGAATAATAGTTTTCCCCTAAAGGTGCAAGCACAAATTTTTAGATTTGAATTACTGCCTGTAAATCTTTTTTATATATTGTTAACGCAAGTAACTAGATACATGTATAGACTATCATTTATTACATACTATTCCATATAATTAAAATTCAATTGTTTCTGTGCTATTTCTTTATTTTAAAAATTCTATTTTGCCCGATAATTATGTCTTCAGCGGAAAATTTTATTAGCAATAATAATATGGTGCATCGAATCTCTTATTGCATGCGCTATAAAATATATTATATATATTAGCAATTTAGAAATTAATAACAAATTTATATGAATTAAATGGGAATGTAAAACATATACATCATTTATTTATGTATTAGAGTGATTATATGCATCAGTTCAAGATTTTGATTTCTGAAGTATGTAAATAAATTTTGAAAATAAAACAAGATTAAATTAACACAAAAAATTTAACTACAATTTAATTAATTCTAAAAGTTCTCTTAGCTTAAAGTTAATTTTAAATGCAGACAGAAAATTTACGCAACTGTTTGTCTACATCACCTGAATTTATTCTTCAATATCCATTTGAACGTGTGCAGCTCCTCACGTAGATCATCTGGTAAAGAATGCTCGCTCAATGCAAGTGGATCTTCCCCGTCTATGACAATTTCCTCTGGATCGGGTGCTCGCGGTAAAAACTCGGATAATGGATAAATTTGCGTAAATATATCGCGAGCATTTTTTATGGTGAGATCATAATCTAACTCGTAGAAAGGTGGTGCCACGCAATAGATGGGCGGTTTTACAATACCTGTGGACGTATACTCAGTAGGTGCAGGTATGGTAAAGTAAGCAGAGTATAGTAAACTAGATTGATCGTTGAATAACTGTTGAAAGAATGGTTCCAAATCCAGTTCGGGATTCATGCCTGCAGCTGGTGCCGTCAAATGGAAAACATCTAATTAAGTAAATTTATTAATTCGTGAAATTATTTTTATTATATTTGCCTGAGGCGACTTACATGTGCCTGGCGGGCAAGTGGCCGAGTAATGTGATAGTTGTATGAGTATTGCTTCACGTAGAATATCAGCTCCTTGTTTATGTGTCAAACGAATTAAATTTACACCGCCACCGCCGATGTTTAAATCGGCCGCTCCTAGAGGTTGGGTGCCAATAAAAATGCCGCGAGAGAGTTGTGGCCGTAAGGTGTCATTGCGATTTGATTTACCACTGTTGCCCATTGCGCTTGTCAGTGGTAGATTGCCGTGAGAGTAAATAACGTGTTTCGCATTGACGTTTCTTCCACCTGCACAGAGTTGCACTTCATCTTTAGTTGCATTAACTTCTACACGATCAACAGGCCATTTTAGACAATATATACCTCCAAAAACCGCGCAAAGACGACAAAAACACTGCGGAATTTCACCACAGCCGTGCATAGGGAATAAAAACGGAGTGTTTCCATAGCGTCCAAGGCCACCGATGAATGCTTTTGTACGTTGCATACCCTCCTCAAAGCTAGTTTCATCGGTGCACATTGCGATGGCTTGCATGACGCAAGTTGAAATTTTTTCAGTGACGCGCTGGGAACTTAAATACTCCTTGAATGTTTTATTACGAAATGCGAGCCAATCTTCACTGCTCTTTTCCTCGCCATATGTCATGCATGTATTAAGGAATTTCATAAGTAGACGTTTTTCTACAATATTTAGGTCTTTGGTATTAAATACATCGCTGCGAGAGCACGGCACATTAATTATTTCATCTTTAAAACGTGTGCACACATGGTCGACAGCGCGAAACTCAGTGTATCGACAGATGTTAGACTGAACGAGAAGTTTTACAAGTTCGCCGTCAGAATAAAGAATTTTTGGACAAAGGTCAAGATTAAAGCGTCTCGATTTTTCAAGCAATTTATTGCGTGTCCAACTTTCGCTTTGACTATCCTCCACCCCAATCTTTGCACCCGTAGTTTCAGTTTGAAAATCTTGCAAGTGCCACTTGTAACTGCCATTTTGAAGCTCATTGTTGGTGCCGTTCTCCAGTAACTCATTGAGTGCCTGCAAATTAAACGATGCCCATACACCTCCGTAATATTCGTTTGAATCTATATGAAGCACCGTTTTTCCAATGCGACTTGCTGCTGCCGCAATGCATGATTCCGGAAAGCCTAAAACACAAGATCCGATATTCATTTAAGTAGATATTAATGATTCAGTAAAGCGAATAATTGCAGCACCAGTACTTACCAGTTCCTACGACAACTAAATCAAATTGTTCTGGTAGATCGTCACCCATTATAAGTTTTTTGTTACTAAAAATATTATACTTTGTTATTGTTGAATCCAAGTCCAGAATTTATGACGAAACCAGCTGGACACATCTACGCATTTCTACAATATAAAGTGCAGAAGAAGAAGAACACGCAGTTACATGTCGTCGTACATTTTGTTCAACAACTGTTCTGCTGCCTGCTGAATCAGCTGGCTGCAGACTAACTATGAGATTATCGAATTTTCTGATAGTAGAATAGCATGAATTTCAGCGAGTTGCATGAATCTTTTAATATTAGGTTGTGTAATAATTAGGTTGTGTACCGCTTTTGGCTGGAACAAGAACGAAGAGCTGTTGGGCGTCATTACAGCTAACTCGCCAAATATTACTCTCTGGGATTCGAGTACGCATGAGAAAATGACTGTCGAATCAGGTTTTTGTTATAATCTGACATGCATTATTTGAGCAGATCAGAAACAGCTACTGGCACAGCAGTTGGTAATCTGCGCCTAGTCTCAACAGAATTTTTTGGTGTTAAGCTCTGATGAAAAAAGTTTTTCACTGAGCAATATGGATGGAGACACTTTGAGAGTTGTGCAACTGCGAGATGTACCGTCAGATATGTAATTCGCAGAAATGACTACCATTGATGGAATCCGAAGGGACAATGCCATCAGCATGATTATTGGAAGGTGCACTCTATTTCTGTACCATTTAATCGAACCTGATAATTCCACGGAGTTGGGTTTTCAAAGTAGGTACAGATCACAAGCAGTAGCGAAAATTGTGCTGAAATCACGTTCGTTAGAATCGGCAAAGTTGCTGTAAAATTTTAAAAATAAACGGCGACATTGAGCAGGATCGTAAGTACGCAAAGTATTTTAAATAGCGAGCGAATAGTGCACCAATACCGATAATAACTCGTATAATTCTAACCACTTAATAGATATCATTCCTATTTTAACGTCTACTGTAATTAAATGTTATCGCGCAGGGCTTAAGAAATCTGCATTTACTTACTCATCCATGCTAATGCGGCCAGAGTACCGTGTACAGTTGGACAGTCGGTATGGGTAGAAGGTAGAATCAATTGTATGAAAGGCGCCTAAAGGTATTAAGAATTTCCGCGATGAAATCGAAGATGAGACCATGGAATGCCCCGTCTACGATACAAATTTGACAAATATGGATGTTACTTGTTATAGTTGTAAGATAACATTACATATCTGCATTGCAACGGTCCAGAACATTATGAAGCAGGTGATGACTTCGTGTCTCGAATGCGATTTTCTTTTAATCCGAAACAAGTGCTTTGCAAATGTTGAGAAACTACTTGATGCAAAAGATATACGGCCGTATGTTTTGGCAGCAACACAAAAAGGGTTACAGAAGTCGATGGAACAACAATGTTTTGTTTAATTTGTAGTTGATTTAGTATAAAAAAGAAGACTGTAAACATGAACCAAAAAGTAGTTTTATGAGTAAAAGAAAAATACAAATACAATCAAATACAATTCTGCACTATTATCACGATTTAATCGATTTTCACAGTTGATTTAAAATACATAATAAATTAACATTTGCTTTGCAAAGCCGTTAAACGAAAATATTGTCCACACCAACCACATGAAATATTTACTGTGCTGTTGTCTGAGAAGCTGTGGCATCAATCTTACAATATGGTAGCTTAGCCTTGAGTTCTGTCTACAAGGCCCTGCACAAAGAAAGCAGCTCAATTGTTGCCATCAAGTTGGTACCGGTGGAATCGGACTTGCACGAGATAATCAAAGTAAATTGATTTTTTAATCGTTGTTAACGGATCAATAATCCAAAAATTAATGAATTTTAAGGAAATTTCTATTATGCAACAATGTGATTCTCCATATGTAGTACGGTACTATGGATCCTACTTCAAACAATATGACCTATGGATTTGCATGGAGTACTGTGGTGCAGGTAATGTATTCAGACAATTATATTGATGCTAATCACCACAAGAATGTTTCTTTTATTCGGTGCAGGTAGTGTTTCAGACATAATGCGTTTGCGTAAGAAAACGTTAACGGAGGATGAGATTGCAACGGTTCTATCGGACACATTAAAGGGTCTAGTATATCTGCACTTACGTCGCAAGATTCACCGCGATATTAAGGCTGGCAATATTTTGCTGAATACTGAGGGCTACGCCAAGTTGGCAGACTTTGGTGTAGCGGGTCAGCTCACTGATACAATGGCTAAGCGTAACACTGTCATTGGCACACCCTTTTGGATGGCTCCTGAGGTGATCGAAGAAATTGGATATGATTGTGTGGCTGACATATGGTCCCTCGGAATAACGGCACTCGAGATGGCTGAAGGCAAGCCGCCTTATGGTGATATACATCCAATGCGTGCCATATTTATGATACCACAGAAACCGCCACCGTCCTTTCGTGAACCAGATCGCTGGAGCACAGAGTTCATTGATTTTGTTAGTTTGTGTTTGGTCAAAAATCCGGATGAACGTGCAACGGCTTCGGACTTGCTAGAGCATGGGTTTATACGCAATGCAAAGCATCGCAGCTTATTAAAACCAATGATTGAGGAAACGTGTTCTATGCGAGAACAACAGCGTAATAATCGAGGCCTTATGGGTGCCGGTATGAGTCAGGCAAAGAGTCTGGCTACACAGCAACAGCAGGACGATTTGCTGCAAGAGGAGGAAACCGAGTTCAATGCTGAAACAGTAAAGACGTTTATTGATGATCCGGGTACTCTAGTGCCCGAAAAGTTTGGTGAATACCAGCAGAATTCTGCTTCGGATGCAACAATGATTGCCCATGCGGCATCTATGGCGCCCACAACTGCTAGTGGTAATGGCGGAGCTGGCGATATTGCAGCTGTGGATAGCGGAACTATGGTTGAACTTGAATCAAATTTAGGTGCGTATACGCTCAGTAACAAAATATTATACAAATAATATTTTTTTTTTCATATAGGTACCATGGTGATCAACTCGGATTCCGATGACTCTACTACCGCCAAACGCAACGATTTCAATAAACCAAGATATCGTCCACAGTTCCTAGATCATTTCGAGCGCAAAAATGGCGAAATGAGAAATGCTGATGTCGATCAATCTGCATATTCGCCAGCTGCTGCCGAACAACAACAACAGCAGGCGGCTCAGTTGTCAAACACTGATGCAAACAATTGGGAACACAACATGGAAATGCAGTTTCAACAAATCTCAGCAATTAATCAGTACGGACTACAACAACATCAGCAACATGTACAACAGCAGCAGGCAGCATACTATGCACTAAACAACCGAAATGCCGGTCCTCCCCCGCCAGCTTATCACAATCAACAGCCACAGCCGCAACATCACCATATGCATACGCAATCACATGTTTGCGTAGAGGGTGAATTCGAATTCTTAAAATTTCTCACTTTTGACGATCTGAATCAAAGGCTCAATAACATAGATCACGAGATGGAAAAGGAAATTGAGGAACTGAACAAGAAATACAATGCCAAGCGCCAGCCTATTGTTGATGCAATGAATGCAAAACGTAAACGACAACAAAATATTAATAATAATTTGATTAAAATATAATGGACAGAGATTTTCAAAATTCTCGAAAGCTTGGGATATCGAGGGAGAGAGAGAGAAAATTAAAGAGTGATCGACATGCATAAAGCAATATAGGTTCGATTTTTATACATATATATACATACATATATCTAAAGAGAATGAAAGAAGAAAAGCTTTATATTGACTCAATAGTAGGTGGTATTCTAAACAGAAGAATAGTTGAAACGTATAAATTAACGGATTATACATATTACTTATTTTCCGTATATTTTTCGCTTATCTGAAGCGATTATTTGTATTAAAACATATTTACACGGATATGAAAGAAATTAATTTGTAGAACATGAAACACGCTCGAATAATAGTTTTCCCCTAAAGGTGCAAGCACAAATTTTTAGATTTGAATTACTGCCTGTAAATCTTTTTTATATATTGTTAACGCAAGTAACTAGATACATGTATAGACTATCATTTATTACATACTATTCCATATAATTAAAATTCAATTGTTTCTGTGCTATTTCTTTATTTTAAAAATTCTATTTTGCCCGATAATTATGTCTTCAGCGGAAAATTTTATTAGCAATAATAATATGGTGCATCGAATCTCTTATTGCATGCGCTATAAAATATATTATATATATTAGCAATTTAGAAATTAATAACAAATTTATATGAATTAAATGGGAATGTAAAACATATACATCATTTATTTATGTATTAGAGTGATTATATGCATCAGTTCAAGATTTTGATTTCTGAAGTATGTAAATAAATTTTGAAAATAAAACAAGATTAAATTAACACAAAAAATTTAACTACAATTTAATTAATTCTAAAAGTTCTCTTAGCTTAAAGTTAATTTTAAATGCAGACAGAAAATTTACGCAACTGTTTGTCTACATCACCTGAATTTATTCTTCAATATCCATTTGAACGTGTGCAGCTCCTCACGTAGATCATCTGGTAAAGAATGCTCGCTCAATGCAAGTGGATCTTCCCCGTCTATGACAATTTCCTCTGGATCGGGTGCTCGCGGTAAAAACTCGGATAATGGATAAATTTGCGTAAATATATCGCGAGCATTTTTTATGGTGAGATCATAATCTAACTCGTAGAAAGGTGGTGCCACGCAATAGATGGGCGGTTTTACAATACCTGTGGACGTATACTCAGTAGGTGCAGGTATGGTAAAGTAAGCAGAGTATAGTAAACTAGATTGATCGTTGAATAACTGTTGAAAGAATGGTTCCAAATCCAGTTCGGGATTCATGCCTGCAGCTGGTGCCGTCAAATGGAAAACATCTAATTAAGTAAATTTATTAATTCGTGAAATTATTTTTATTATATTTGCCTGAGGCGACTTACATGTGCCTGGCGGGCAAGTGGCCGAGTAATGTGATAGTTGTATGAGTATTGCTTCACGTAGAATATCAGCTCCTTGTTTATGTGTCAAACGAATTAAATTTACACCGCCACCGCCGATGTTTAAATCGGCCGCTCCTAGAGGTTGGGTGCCAATAAAAATGCCGCGAGAGAGTTGTGGCCGTAAGGTGTCATTGCGATTTGATTTACCACTGTTGCCCATTGCGCTTGTCAGTGGTAGATTGCCGTGAGAGTAAATAACGTGTTTCGCATTGACGTTTCTTCCACCTGCACAGAGTTGCACTTCATCTTTAGTTGCATTAACTTCTACACGATCAACAGGCCATTTTAGACAATATATACCTCCAAAAACCGCGCAAAGACGACAAAAACACTGCGGAATTTCACCACAGCCGTGCATAGGGAATAAAAACGGAGTGTTTCCATAGCGTCCAAGGCCACCGATGAATGCTTTTGTACGTTGCATACCCTCCTCAAAGCTAGTTTCATCGGTGCACATTGCGATGGCTTGCATGACGCAAGTTGAAATTTTTTCAGTGACGCGCTGGGAACTTAAATACTCCTTGAATGTTTTATTACGAAATGCGAGCCAATCTTCACTGCTCTTTTCCTCGCCATATGTCATGCATGTATTAAGGAATTTCATAAGTAGACGTTTTTCTACAATATTTAGGTCTTTGGTATTAAATACATCGCTGCGAGAGCACGGCACATTAATTATTTCATCTTTAAAACGTGTGCACACATGGTCGACAGCGCGAAACTCAGTGTATCGACAGATGTTAGACTGAACGAGAAGTTTTACAAGTTCGCCGTCAGAATAAAGAATTTTTGGACAAAGGTCAAGATTAAAGCGTCTCGATTTTTCAAGCAATTTATTGCGTGTCCAACTTTCGCTTTGACTATCCTCCACCCCAATCTTTGCACCCGTAGTTTCAGTTTGAAAATCTTGCAAGTGCCACTTGTAACTGCCATTTTGAAGCTCATTGTTGGTGCCGTTCTCCAGTAACTCATTGAGTGCCTGCAAATTAAACGATGCCCATACACCTCCGTAATATTCGTTTGAATCTATATGAAGCACCGTTTTTCCAATGCGACTTGCTGCTGCCGCAATGCATGATTCCGGAAAGCCTAAAACACAAGATCCGATATTCATTTAAGTAGATATTAATGATTCAGTAAAGCGAATAATTGCAGCACCAGTACTTACCAGTTCCTACGACAACTAAATCAAATTGTTCTGGTAGATCGTCACCCATTATAAGTTTTTTGTTACTAAAAATATTATACTTTGTTATTGTTGAATCCAAGTCCAGAATTTATGACGAAACCAGCTGGACACATCTACGCATTTCTACAATATAAAGTGCAGAAGAAGAAGAACACGCAGTTACATGTCGTCGTACATTTTGTTCAACAACTGTTCTGCTGCCTGCTGAATCAGCTGGCTGCAGACTAACTATGAGATTATCGAATTTTCTGATAGTAGAATAGCATGAATTTCAGCGAGTTGCATGAATCTTTTAATATTAGGTTGTGTAATAATTAGGTTGTGTACCGCTTTTGGCTGGAACAAGAACGAAGAGCTGTTGGGCGTCATTACAGCTAACTCGCCAAATATTACTCTCTGGGATTCGAGTACGCATGAGAAAATGACTGTCGAATCAGGTTTTTGTTATAATCTGACATGCATTATTTGAGCAGATCAGAAACAGCTACTGGCACAGCAGTTGGTAATCTGCGCCTAGTCTCAACAGAATTTTTTGGTGTTAAGCTCTGATGAAAAAAGTTTTTCACTGAGCAATATGGATGGAGACACTTTGAGAGTTGTGCAACTGCGAGATGTACCGTCAGATATGTAATTCGCAGAAATGACTACCATTGATGGAATCCGAAGGGACAATGCCATCAGCATGATTATTGGAAGGTGCACTCTATTTCTGTACCATTTAATCGAACCTGATAATTCCACGGAGTTGGGTTTTCAAAGTAGGTACAGATCACAAGCAGTAGCGAAAATTGTGCTGAAATCACGTTCGTTAGAATCGGCAAAGTTGCTGTAAAATTTTAAAAATAAACGGCGACATTGAGCAGGATCGTAAGTACGCAAAGTATTTTAAATAGCGAGCGAATAGTGCACCAATACCGATAATAACTCGTATAATTCTAACCACTTAATAGATATCATTCCTATTTTAACGTCTACTGTAATTAAATGTTATCGCGCAGGGCTTAAGAAATCTGCATTTACTTACTCATCCATGCTAATGCGGCCAGAGTACCGTGTACAGTTGGACAGTCGGTATGGGTAGAAGGTAGAATCAATTGTATGAAAGGCGCCTAAAGGTATTAAGAATTTCCGCGATGAAATCGAAGATGAGACCATGGAATGCCCCGTCTACGATACAAATTTGACAAATATGGATGTTACTTGTTATAGTTGTAAGATAACATTACATATCTGCATTGCAACGGTCCAGAACATTATGAAGCAGGTGATGACTTCGTGTCTCGAATGCGATTTTCTTTTAATCCGAAACAAGTGCTTTGCAAATGTTGAGAAACTACTTGATGCAAAAGATATACGGCCGTATGTTTTGGCAGCAACACAAAAAGGGTTACAGAAGTCGATGGAACAACAATGTTTTGTTTAATTTGTAGTTGATTTAGTATAAAAAAGAAGACTGTAAACATGAACCAAAAAGTAGTTTTATGAGTAAAAGAAAAATACAAATACAATCAAATACAATTCTGCACTATTATCACGATTTAATCGATTTTCACAGTTGATTTAAAATACATAATAAATTAACATTTGCTTTGCAAAGCCGTTAAACGAAAATATTGTCCACACCAACCACATGAAATATTTACTGTGCTGTTGTCTGAGAAGCTGTGGCATCAATCTTACAATATGGTAGCTTAGCCTTGAGCTTACTCTTTACTTCCTCAATGTTGTTCACGTAAATCATATCGAATATTAACAATTGCTCTAGATGCTTTAGCTCACCAATAGGCACGAGCCCATTATCGTTTATGTTGTAGCATCCGGAAACTTGTAGCGATTTTAGTGTATCTTTTAAATGTAGCAAACCCTCAAGACTGTCGTTTTCCATATGCTTGCAGTTGTGCAGGATAACGGTGTCAATATCTGTACAGCCTATGAAATGTTCCAACCCGATTTTCATAATAGAAGCATTTGAAGCGTCTACAGCTTTAATACTAAACGATGTAGACTCTGACGGGAGCGAATTATAATCCTTCCATAGTCTGTTTGGGTTCTCTGTCAAACGCACTGCTCCTCCGTTTTTTATAACCCATTCGGCACATAAACGATTTGGACCCACTTTGGCCAAACGTTCTGCATCCACTTGGTTGAACGCGATGGCGACATATCCCCAAATAGTGCGTTTAGTATTGGATGTTTTTGGTGATGCAGGTGGACAAAGCAGCATGTGAGATTTATGCCTATGGGCTACATTTTGAAAGGTTCGCGTTTGTATTTGTCGACAAATCAACTTTGTAATTCGTGCAATTGTAACATTTTGTAAAAATACCGACATTGCAGCAGTTTATTCTCCCGCAGCTTCTTCTTTGCTAACGCTGGGTGTGAGTGAATAAATTTTTTGGTTGTGAAAGAAAGAAGATATGCGAGCATTATTACCTCAATACACTTCTTAATTTTACTTATGTATGATATAATGTTAGCACAAATAAATATGCGTAATTGACTTGACTTGCAGCAACTGAGCACGACCAATAAAAGTTTCTTAGAGCTGGAAATATATCGATACTTTACACATTTGATAAACGATAGCCAAACTATCGAGAGACTATCAATCTCTACAATGCATACCTCTTCATTGTTGTTATTGTCATGAGTAGTGTCGGACTGAACGGTTTTAGCTTGGATACGGCCATACGGAATAATTCTTATTAATTGTGTGAACTTATTCTTATATTCGTCATTGATGTATCGCTGAGCGGAACCTACTTTTATCCATTGGTACTTATTTGAAGACTTTGTCAATTTCTAGTAATGCTAAAATTCCAATTAACTATATTCATTGAAGAAAAGTTCTACACGCGAGTGAGTGAGCAGCTGAAAGAAAATCACTGCGGGAAAAATGAGTGCAAGTGAGAGCGTGAAGCAACAAAAACAAATTTAAATACGTAAAAGAATAAAAGCTTTAAAAAAATTAATCTAAAAATAAACATTTGACAAAAAAACTTAAAAGAAATTTTGCCAAAATGTTTAGTGTATAAAAAACGAAAACAAACTAAATTAAATAAATACTGAACCATTGTGCAGCAATTGAATGAAAAAATATTCGTCGTTCACACACACAATTACACGCGCGCGCAGCATTAAATCCATAAAACACATATGTATATGTATGTGCATAATAGTGTAGTGGTGTGTTTATTTGTTTGTTGATTTGCGCCGTCAATCTCGATATTTTCTAGCGTGGGCGACGCAGACGACGTAGACAGTCAGGCTCGCTTTGCTGTGCTCCGTTAGGCTCCTATATTATATATGTGTGTATAATATATCTTGTGTATACATTAGCCGGCAGCGCAGCATAAATAAGAAGGTGTTGCACTCATACCACTGCTGTATCTCTGTAAAATAATCTTTCTGCTGCAACCTACTGGTGAGTACATACACTCATGCATACGAGTAGATATACATATGCATATATAAAAGTTGAGATTTCCGTCTCAATGAAATAATTCTATGATTAATTATGCAAAAAGTCAAGAAGAATGAAAATAATTGATGCATTTACATTTGCAATTACGTTAATTATTTGTTAGCGTATAGCCGCTATCGTTATTAAAAAGTTTTTTTTTCTGAACAATAACTATTTTGTGCGGAAATAGCTCATAAGTTATAGCGTTAAATGCTTTAAGATTATTAATTAATCCAAACTGCATTCAAAATTTGTATTTTTAACTGAATTTTTTTTTTTCAAACTAAATGCTACAAATTTGGTTTTTACGTCCCATATTGATTCAGTGCAATGCGATACATATACATATTGATGTTTTGGAATTGCACATTTTCAATACAATATAATTCAATGAAGATTTTGGATTATCTTAAGTGAATTCATGCTCAGAAGCAATATTCCGTTTCAATAATAGAACTTTTCCAAATTTCTTTTCAAATTCAAATTCAAAACTTAAAACTTGGCTAGGTCTTCTCATTGAGTTGATCAAGAAAATATAACTTGAGAACTGTGTAGGCTGCTTTCTTCTGTATGTTGAAAGCTCAGAGCGAACACTTCAATACCATATAGACCTCACGGCAACAGTATTAACACTTATATTGATGCAGTGATTATCATAATATCATAATATCGTACATAAACCATTATAGGGACAAACTATTTATTACTCAAGCAGGAAATTTAGTGAGATTAGTTACTCATTAATGAGCAAGTATAAAACGTACAAATGACTCGTTTCTATTGAATTTAATTGTTTTTGTACTTTGTTTTGTTTTGTTTTCACGACTTAACGAAAATCGAACGAAGCAAAAAGTAGAAAAATAGTTTCATTTTAAGAAAGTAAACAGACGAACCATTCATTTATCATTGTAACCTCCGTACGAACGATGTACGTATCTAAACGTTGGCCATAAAAATTTGTAAAAGACACAGTTTGATGCCGCGGGACTCAACAAACTAAAATTGAAAATGAAGTAAGCATTTAAGACTTACAAACGATATTTTATTTATATAGTACACATATTGTACTATATTAAAATTCTAGTTTCATTATTAGAAATTTTTTTTTTACATTGTACTTTAAGAATGAACAATTCTAATGAGTTCGCTCAGCGAATCGTGTTGTGGTACTTTTCTAAGCACAGGTTAATTGGTTTTTTCTTATAATTGCATTCCTTGGAAAGAATTAGTAATTGTTAGAATGAAATTCCAATTCGTTCTCTTAATTAAATATAATAAATTTCAATTTAAGGCGCAGAAACAAAAAATAAAAGCATTAACACGTTTTATTTTCATCACTTTTAACTATAATTTTTTTTCTAACCAGTTCCAATCTCTTACACAGAAAATTTGTAAAGTAACGCGACTTAACCTAAACATATTTATTTACGATTTTCTTTATTTGAGCTTTTATATTGTAAATCAATTTGAAGAGAGGAGGAGATAGCTTCTAATTTGAATTTTTTTTCTAATTCGATCGATCTCACATGTAACTGTTATTTAATAGACCTGAATCTTTTGAGCCGTTATTCTTTATATGCAAATTCATTGACATTGTTTCTCCATTTGTTTCTATTTTCTAATTAGTTATAATTACACCTAATGCAATTTAGTTATGAGGTTCTGTGCTGTTTTATTTTTTTCTCGTTTGCCTTTTTTATTTTTTTACATGTCAGTGTTGTAATTTTGTTGTTTTTTTTTACAATTTAAGATTTTCATTGATGTGGGATTTCAATAATATTGAGGTTGGTTGCTTCTGTCGAACTAACGAATGCATAAATTTCTGTTACAAGGGCTCAAGCCGATAACAACGAATATGGAATACATATGAGTGTACATTTAGTTAGTAATTTATCGAAAATCTTTCCTCTTTCTCACACCTCGCTGCTTGTTCAACACTGCGTGCAGCTTTAAGTGTTACTTACTCGCAAGGTGTGAATTCTAGGAAATGTCGAGTTGAATCTGAGATACGAATCGGTGGTGGAGCTTCGTTGGAGCTCATAAATAATTGCATTTTGCTTATTAACTGGTTGTGTTATACCATTCACAGTTAGTGCGAAATGGTATAATAATTTTACCACAAAGTTTGTAACAGATCGTATACCCTGTAAAGTATTTATCCTCATTATTTAAAAATTCTTATTGTTTTGTTTATTATGAACATTGCACGTCCACTGTAATGGGTAGTTCTCAAGTAAGTCCACCATCCAGTGTTCGATTCTTGTTTCTTTATAGCAGATATACAATCTGCAGAATCGTGTAAAGGTAAGTTTCACTTACATTTGCAATTAATGATTTTTCTTGTTTTTACTATTATTTCGAATGATTAAGATTAGTAATTAAAATTTTTTTTTAGGCAAATACTCAAAGTAAAGCGAAATTTTTGCAAGCTATAAAATCATATGTACATATAGAAACATTTTTTTTGTTTCAATGAATAGTTAAATTGTATGATTTAAAGTTTGTTTTCGAATATGTTATTCATATATTGTAAATAAAAATATATGCAGATCATTAAAATTTGAGTTTGGTTCATAATCGATGCGTAATGCATCCAGTCCTTCTACGTATATTAAATATAAAATAAGGCTTTTTTAAACGCTATCCTGTTATATATTCGTCCAAATATAGCATGCAACTGTTTGTCTTCTTTCAAGACTAGTAGGATGTACCTCTTTAGACTTAGCCTTCGGTAAACGATACCTCAAAGTCAGCACTAAAGATGATCAGCGGAAAAAAAGTATATATGTGTATATATATGCAATCTTATAGAGCATAAATAAGCGCAACGTCCATTGCCAGCATGTGAAGAATAAGTACGAAAGCCCAAAAAGAGATTGACTGCATCCAATTATTTTAGCATTTTATGGCGTAAATTTTTCTTTTGCGAAGCATTTTTTCTTTCAATTGAAACGAATGCTAAACGAGCGATGGAAAAAATACAAAGAAAAAAGACCAATCAAAAACTAAACAGAATCCGAACCCATCAAAGTAACCAACTATGGAGCAAAATGGAGCTGAGCTCTAGTGGCAGCAGCTACGTGTATAATAGGAATGGCAAAGCCTCGGTCCAAAAACCGATGGCAACAAATCTTAAAAAGGCATCAAGATTATTGCACAGAAAAATTCTTTTCTTCACACCTCAAGTGAGATCGCTACGTGGTCGGTGTTGGATGAAGCATACAAACTTCAAGACGTAGCAGAATTAAATGCGATTTCAAAAAAGGCAACAGCAAAGAAGACCGCACGTCTAAAAAAAATAAATGTGGAGAAATGTTTACTTCAGTTGTACCGAAGTAGCCATGCTCTTCACTTGTACTATCATTGGGTTGCTTAGTGAAAATACATTTGAAAAATTAAAAGTTCCCTTTGAATGCAATGTGCGACCTACACGTTTGACGCTTATTTTATGTTATAAAAGTGTAAAGATCTCAATATAATCTAAAAACGATTAATGGCCGGTAAGTTTATATGCCAATTATGCCTTATAGTAAAGGTGGCAAGCTATCTCTTGATTATACCCATTTGACAATTTTCAAATGAGAGGTCTATCCTGATATATACAGAATGGTTTAACAACTCTTTATAAACAAATCGCAACTACCGGTAAATAAAATGTGTCTTGAACATGCCTCCTTCAATGCGTTACAAATTAACAGACTATTTTTCAATACAATTTTCACACTACTGGGGAAGGGTATCAAAAAAATCAAACGTGTGCAAGAATGAAAAATGGTCAAAGTGAACCAACAACAATAAAAACCAATTTAACCAAGCCAAGCGACGCGAATGCTATTGCCAGAGCACAGCTAAATCTGACTGAATCTGTTATTGCTGCCGCAGCGAGGATTCGTTTCGAATGCCAGAATTTTGAATTGTTCATTGTTGTTGTTGTTGCTGTTGCTGTGTCTTCTGACCTGCACTGGATGGTAGACTGATAAAAAGGGATAGAGCGACAGAAAGAGAGAGAGAGAGAGAGAGTGATATATTGTAGAAGACCGGCATTCACAATCAGTTTTAGAAATCAGATTCGTTTTATATATGTAGTTGAATTTGTTGTTGCTTACATACATATGTACATAAATTTATTTAAAATCTTAGAAATATTCCCTTCAGTTCGTCTGACAGAGCATACTAGTTATAAATCGGGCACAAATAATCTGTTTAGTACACCGGTGTATATTATCACATATAATAGATACAAGAATTTAAGATTACAATTTATACAAACATGCATACATATGTATAGTTCTGTATAAACATAAGACAGGTATGGTCGTTGGGCTAAGAGTCTAGTCGTAGCCAGGGCACAAAGAGACAAAAAAAATTTTGAGCGTACCTACGTCGAGGAACTACTTCTTTCCGAATATAAGATTGCCGACTTTTGTTCCATCTTTTTATTTTCTTTAATTGACGCTTTTCTCATACAGCGCACCTAAACTTCTTCAATGCCGATTTAAATCATTTCTTACACAATAGTATTTTGTACTTTTCACCTCCAAAGCTACTATAGCTACATCCTCCGATGCTGCTCCAATCAACACAGTCATCTACACATTTATACATATGTATGTATGAACTTGGTACATACAATTCCTCTTCGATTCGTGCGCAAGCGTTGAAAACAGATGCTGACACGGAGCGAGCGGCAAGTCAAGTAAAGAATAAAAGAAAAAATATGGTATTTTTTGTATATGTATATGGATAACTGAATAGCAACTACGACAAAATGCAACAACAATTGTATAACGAAAGTATCCCGCATAAGTGATTTCATCTACGTTCTGGACTTGACTCGAAAACAAATCCAGTTTTTTTTTTATCATGTAACAGGACCAAATAGGGCCCGGCAGTATAACCATAGCTCTGGAGAAACAAGGGTTTAATAATGAATATGTCTGTAACAGTATGAAGAATGAAACGACAGATATGAGAAACGACAGATCTGAGAAACTGTATAAGTTAAAAATACAAAATTTGGCTGCTTAGATTCAAAGGTAGTGGGAAATCTATCGTTTATTATATGCCTAATCAACAAGATAAGTCCAACTATTCAAAACGCTTAATAACATTTTGCAATGTCGCATACATATTTCAAATGGAAATTATTCATCAGAAAACTGACATAAAAATTTTTCTTGGTTTTTACAAGAATTAAGTTGGCCTCTTTTGGATCAGTAACGCTGTTCTTGTTTTCTTTCTCGCTCTGAATTAGTATTGTTGTTGTTGCTCCTGGTCAGAATTCGTTAAGAGATCTGAGTTGATTTGTTGTGCGATCGTTTTTGTTTTTCGTATTTTATAGCTTTTTTTTTTCTCTTATATTTCTTTACATTTTATTTTTTCTTCACACCTCCGTCCAAGTGAATTTTGTGTTCTTGTTGTTGCAACGAAAATTCAATTCCCTTGTCAGTTCGCTTTTGTTATTGTTAGGTCGTTAAAGCCGGTTTTTGGTGTTGGTGTCGCGCTTGGTTTTCTCACTTTTCGTTTTTTGCCGCCACTGGAACCTTTTATTCTTTTAAAATTTTTTTCAACGGTCTTTGTGTTTTGCGTCTTGGCCTACGTCTTTTTGCTGTCATCCTACGCGTTTTGGCCTCACTTTGGTTCATTTGCTTCAAGCCCTTATGTTGGGTTTCACGTCGCACTTATGACTGACTTGCTACTTTTCTTGGATTTTTTTCTTTTGTGCGCTCAGGATCATTTTTTTAAAGCTTTACAATGCTGAATGATGAGGAGACTTTTTTATGTCATTCTTTTTTCTCTGCTTTGAAAGACCAATTTGACATGCTTAAGATCTTCTTGGATTACAAAAGCACAGCAAATCCGAAATTATTACTGATATAGGTACAGGTATCAATTTTTAATTTTCTTCGGTGTTGCTGCAAGATATTTTGAATTGATATGGGTTCACATATTTTTACAGATTTGTACGGCTTTGTATAAAAGAAATTTGTGCGGCGGATTAAGTCATATTCATATCGATACAATTCACGATCGAGTGTAGCAGTGAATATTAATGAAGCTTAGCAACTTTAGACTGTGTGTTATGTTGTTGTGATTGTTTAAAATACTCTGATACTTTAAACAATCTAAATCGTGAACTGGTTTCTAATAAAAGAGTCTCATTTAAATTAAATTACTTCCCTGGAAATTAGTCTACTGCACAGTCCAATGTACAACTAAATCTATTCACTGAGTTTTGGTACAATGTTAGTTTATAGAAAAAGTAAATATTATGAAAGTTGATAAGAAATGCTGTTTATAGCTAATAAATACATCCAAACTTATCTGTACGGGCAAAATTTTACACTCATTTTGAAAATAGTTAACAAATTATACATGTTGCTTACTATTATATTTGTACGCATGTACTATTAAAACAACGACTAAATCGTTTAAATATTAGCTCATGACTTTGAACTGTACAAAAATTAAATAGACATTTTTAACCCAGTAAAACAATAAAACCCAATAAAAGTTGAAATTATCCAAGTACATAACCAAAGCTAAAATAATGTTTGTGCGTTTTGCCAAACACAAAGTGTGAGTAGGTATCTACATACATATATGTCGATTTGTACTGTTGGAAAAGATATAGCTGATTTCCACGAAACGAAATTTTAACTGATAATGGGTAATTTTTTTTCGAAAGCGATAGCAGAGGTTCTAGGACAATTTATTTTTGCTTGCTGACGTTTTGTTTTGTTATTTACTGTACAATATAAGCCATAGATACTAAAATGATAAAATAGAAATCGGAAAGGGGTTGGGTTGATGAAATAATCTCGACTAGGTTCATTTCAATGGAAATATATGTATTCGTACATATTTATTATTTGTTCGACTTATCTTGCCACATAATTTCCTTTCCTCACAAGTAACTAGCCATCATTTCTAGTTAGATGCTTCCAAACATTTATAAAGCTTTTTTGTTAGTTTTTTAATTAGCAACTTATTGAAGCGTGTGTACCTTGCGTATCTAGAGTGGAAAATTATTAGCTAAAAATTAATTTTTTAAATGAAAATAATAAAAAACATAGAGTCATGTGTATTAGGTGAATTCAAAAAATTGCTAACATACACGTCAACTACGTATTTACAGGGTGCAACAGTGCATTAGAAAGTTTTGTTGTTGGAGTATGTCTCTTCTAGAGGTGTATAGCTATTGATATATTAAAGAGGATCGACAGAATTTTTATGACGATATATCATAAATGTGATGATCGCTTTATTTTACCAAAACACAGAGCAGTGCAGGGCGCATTCCGCATACCTTCTATTGCATAAAGTTGGACCAAAGTAATGTATGTACATATCTACGAGTTTGAATAATAAATCCATATTTTGATATCAAATTTTAAATTATATAGAGTATAATTTGTGTTGCTATATCTATTATATCGGTTGTTGAATATACGAATATGTTTGTATAGTTCAGATATGTATATATTTATACCACATCCGTCCGAATTACGGACAGTTAGACAGATAGTCGTGTTGCAGATCAGAGCAGATCAGTCATCGTAAAGTGTGTGTGTCTGTGAGTTTCTGATTTTATTTTTATTTTGTTCTTTTTTATAAACTGTTCCCATAGGAAAAGCGGGTATATTAGTTTGCGCAAATGTATGTAATAGGCAGAAGGAGGCGAGACAGACTTTACAAAGTATATTTGTATATTCACGGTCAGTATCAAAAGTCGAGTCTATATAGACATATCCGTCTGTCTAGCTGGCGGAGTAGTTTTTATATAAAATTTTTTTTTAGACTATTATTTAAAATATAGTCATCAGGAACAGGGTATCTCGTAGTCGAGCCTACTCGACTGCAGCGTTGTTTCTTGTTTTATATTTCTTATTTGCTTTCGTCTGCCTTTGGTGTGGTTATTGTTGCTTTTTGCGCTTATCGCATTTATAGTTTTTGTAGTATTTCTCATTCACCTCGTCATTATTGGTACCGTCATTGTTGTTGTAATTGCTACGTTACCTAATTGGCCGTCGTAGACATTCTAGCGCCGCGCCGCTAGATTCTACTCCTACGTTTTTGTTTAATTTGCAGTCTTTTCATCTATAATACATATAGGTACATACATATGTATTTCTGTATATATGTACGTTCTACGCACAGTGGTTAAGCAATTTTTGATTTTTGGGATTCATTCATTATGTTAACCTGTATTGACCAATATATATATAAATAACTCGACCGCCACGCCGTGTCTTGACTTGTGTCGTTGTACACGCGGCACAGTGAGTGAGACCACATACAAAAAGGCTCATTTATGTTAAAATATCCGAGTTGATAACTTTTATTGCGTTCAACTTTTTATGTATAACGCGAGTACATTTCGCGCTTCTAAAATCTCAATCAACACTGGCTTATCCACGAAAACTTTTGACATCATATAAACATAAAATATTAGGTTGAGATTTAACAGCGGGCCCCTTGGTAGTCTTCTCTGTAAAAATCAGTTATTATTTAAATAAATATTCAACATGTATTTTTTTCTTAACCAAACTTTTTGTGTTCTGCTCCATAGTGCGCTATTTGTTAACTGTTTGTTCTAGAGTTTTTTGGTTTTTTTTTTAACGCCAACGATCCCCCGTATTTTATTTGCTCCACACAGAAAAGCAAACACAAAACTAACGCCCAAAGACATTTGATGCTTGTGCATAAAAATGTTTTTATTTGATTGCTTTTGGTTAAGAAGAGACGAGGGCAACACCGACTAATATAAAATGATACAAAAGCCTTAAAAAAGAAGAAAATTAAATAAGAGAAAAATAACAAACGGCGACTGTGGGCGACAACAATGAAAAATACCAATTTAAATGCTAAAATCTATACAAAAAACACGATCAAGAGAAAAAGCGGGGCACACACACACACCCATGCACAACATAGTTAAGTCAATAAAAATAAAATAACAAAATAGCTACAAAATTATATAAACACAAAGTTTTGGAGCTCTTCTTCTCACTTCCTTCCTCTATATTTCTTTTGAAGTTCCATGATTGGGATTTAATGAGATTTTTGAAGAAAAGCCTAAAATCATTTTATCGCGTTGATAAAATATGATATTATACAAACAAATATGTACATTCATTATGATATAAATAAATATGTATGTATGTATATATGTTCTTTTTTTTTTTAAGTTTAGAAAAGTTGTGATTACCATATCACAAATATGGTAATTTATGCCAAATTGGCATGAATATATGTTTAATAACTTTATTAGAAGAGGTGACATTGCTTAAAAGTAAATGGGTGTTTTAAAAAAAAATTTGTAGAAAACTTGACAAACTACATATTTAATTCTACGTTGTTTCATTTTATGATATAAAAACTATTTCATCTTATTAATAGCATTTTGTCACAAACAAAAATGTGCCTCATAGAATCTGTATATATAAAAGCTGAATTTGTCTTCGAGTCGTTCAAGATCAAACAGCGATTAAGGAGATATCACTGTCAACTTGAATTATCAAATACGTGTACCTCGTACTCTACAATAAAACAGTTTTATTGCCCAAACTGTTTTTGTCCTATTTATGGTTGATTTTATTACAGACTTCCCAGAAAATGACGCTTTAAGTGATAATCTTTAACTACTTTTCTATTTGTTACACTACCAACGATGTCTATCTAGCATGAGTACCTTATTGCCGGGAAAAATATCTAAAGTGCATATTTCGAAACGAATGTACTACTAATCAAGCAAACACTTCAAACTAATGTAGAACTGTCGTTGAACTAGCGCATAGGAGATACTTCAAGCCACAATAACACTTGGCAAAGACCACTTACCAGATACACATACGCACAAATACATACAACATGTGTACACACACCGAAGAGTATATAGAGAAGCAGACTATTGCGTGAAAGCCTAAAAAAGAAATCTATCTTTACGGGAAAATGACTAGAGAAATAACAAATGCCTAAAGTGTTGTTGCTTCACTGATTTACTGGTGCGTTTGCTAAATTTGGTTGTCTGGGCCATAACTCGAAACGAGCCAGCACAAAGACCATTTTTAGTAGCTAGTAGCTAGCTATAGTTAGTTGTCGGACATTTCAGGAAAGCCATCTAAAGTGTGAGAGCGGTAACTATGTATGTACTCGTACGTGTAGATACAGAAGATGGATCGGCCGTCCGACTGGCATCTGGACAGCGGCACATGTTGGGACAATTTAATTGCCGCCTCCTTGCAATTCGTCAAAAATATTTTTGCTCGTTGCTAAGAAATAACATTGGCACGAATGCCCTTAAAAAGATATAGATATGCAGCGCGTCTGTACATCCACATTTTGTATATTGCCTCTGATGTTTCGATTCATGTATCTTGTCGAAATGGTTTCACCGTTGAATGTTTTAATTACCGATTAAATTTTGCGTTTGTCGTGAAGCTTCTACATTTCTTTTTATGCATTATCTCCTAATTTAAATTTGAGTTTGTTGATATTTCTTGCTTAAACCATTTTAATCTATATTTCCCTACTCTTATAAGCAATGTCGTCTCTGGCTAATGTTCTTCACTGTCATCTTTGTTTGTTGATGCGGATCTCTTTTTCATTGCAATATTTTACTGATAAATTTTCGTTTTGCCTTCGCCCGCCCATGCATTTAGTAGTATTGTTTTTATTACGTTTTCTGTATTTTGTATATGTTGCTCTTTTTTCGACAATAACATCCGGTCGTATTTTAATTTAATGAGTTCTGCTATACTTTATACCTCGTGTTTTTAAA
The DNA here is from genome assembly GCA_035044805.1 of Leucophenga maculata. Lineage (NCBI taxonomy): Eukaryota > Metazoa > Arthropoda > Insecta > Diptera > Drosophilidae > Leucophenga > Leucophenga maculata. The sequence goes on from JAWNNP010002290.1 coordinate 4,301,327, forward strand.
TTTATTTATTTTTTTTGAGCTTTGTATTTTTTATGCATAATAATTTTGACGAATCAAATTGGAAGTTCATTCTTAAGTTAGACAGAAATATTAATACATCGGTATAACTTTCCAGTTATGGAAGTCTCCTGCAATGAACTTAATCTTCTTGCTTACGCTTGAGATGATAGCAAGAACTATAATTCCTCACACAAAGTTGTAATTGTCAGTTAAACAAATAAGATGAAGTTAAACAATATTGAGTTATATTATTTGCATAACATCTTTTTTAATTAATAACTTATACTCAATAAGCAAATTGTAAGAATAAAAATTTGATGATTTTCTATAAATGCATTCTAAATAATCCTTAAACATAAATACGAGATTTAGTTAAAGTTGCCTTATTCCACAAAAAATTTATATGTACATCTTTTCAATATAATTCACAGCTTTGTATCAAAGATGTCAGCGTTGTCAAAACTAAATCGAGCAAATAGCACGTTCCAAGACTCCAAAAGCTATGGAGGAGATCGCTTTACATAGAACACATCAAAGGGGAGCAACAGAACCTAATTTCAAATTCAAATGGAGAAAAACAATCAGCAAAACAACAAATTAAGATAAAACAAAATTTGAAACAAAACGTTTTAAAGTGCACATTTTATATAAGAATAAAAACAGAAACGGGTAAAAAATGCACGTTTTAACAATAAAAACCAATTACGCGACGTCTGAGAAACGCCAACTTCGACCGCGATCAGAGCTAGATGAATTTGGCTGTAATGGTGCACAGGAAGCGTTGTATCTGTATGAAAAAATACAAACCCACATCCAAAACAAAATACAAACAGCAACAGAAACAAGTACAACTGAATGGAAATCGTTGCCGGCAACGACTTCGACAACAACAGCAGCAAAAACATCATCATGGCGTCGACGGCGGAGAAGTAGAGAAGCAGCTGGAGCAGCAACAAAGCTGACGATGTCAAAGCGAACAACAAAGGCTAATAATGATAATTGCAATTATAGTTATAATTTCAATAAAATCAATAATAAATTATTGCTAATTACGTGCATGTTGATAACAATGACAGCGACGACAATTTGTCAAACTGAAGCAACGCCCGTGGCAGCGTTGGCGATGGCAACACGAGAGATAGCATCATCTTACAGCAGCGGTGCAGCGGGATCGCCTCTCAGCGCGTTGCTTGAATCCGGCGGAGCAACTTATATCAAATCTACACCAACAACAATAACAATGCAACAGCAACGTCAACTACCACAGCAACAACTCTTTGCAATGCTTACCAAAAATAGCCTAGGCGCATCAAATACTGGCGGTATCTCGTCAGCAGTGGCAGCACTTGATGTTGGCGCAGCAACATCCGGTCGACACTTTCTAATGTTGCATGCTGATGACGATGAGGAGGATGGTGGTGGCGATGAGAATGGAAATGATGATAGTGAGGAAGGTGACGTTATTGCACAACGCATACCAACGGAACTACTGCAAGACGTTGCTATAGCACCACCTTTACCTATTCCGGTTGCATCATTGGAGACGACGGGCTTTGTTGCCGACGATGGCATGCAGTATGAAAAGGCTGAGAAAGCGCTGGCTGCCGCAGGATCAACAGTGGTGGCGGCGCATGGTAATAACTGTCCAAAAGAATGCAAATGCCTGAATGTCTTCTTCGATTGTGGTAAATTGCACTTGGATCGGGTACCACCATTGCCGAACTATGTACAGATACTGTAAGTTGTTAATGTATTTGTACACTATGTTTGAGTATTGAGGACACATTACTTATGAAAAAAACCAACAATGAGAGATAATTCACAACTTAGGTCATTCAAAAGCTATTTGTGGTCAAAGTTAACACAATAATACCGCCTTAGATATATTCTCCAAGATTGTTTTTTATTTATTTAGCGGTCTATGTTTGTTTAGATATGAATGTTTTAGCAGGCTACCAGGTTTGGGGCTATTTTTACATTGAGAAATATGTACATATATATTTTTCAATTTGAAAATAGAAATAAGATGAAAATTTTTTCAAAAAGTAAACATTCAGAGACAGTATTACATATATAATCGAGAATAATTTTTAGTACTAACTTGGTACCACCCAAATGTATAAATGTATTGGAGTCTATAGTCCATAATTTACTTATCGTTTCGGCACCACTCTGTGTTTGCCGCTGAGCTGAAGATAAAAAGTATTTACATATAGACCTTAGATTCTTATGTAGCCACAATTGATGCCACCCCCATATAACTTAATTTAATTTACAAAGCGTAGTAGCATTTTGTGGTGTGGAGGGTTGCAATTTTTGATGCTACACAATTTTATTATTATTTGTTATCATACATTTTGTTTTTGTGCATATTCCGGGATTGCGTTCTTTCATTTTAGCAGATATCTAGATCTGTGTCAGTCTTTGCTGTTCGATATGCATAATAAATTAGATTAAGAGGAGTATAAATTATGCAAACAGTCCTTGAAATATTATTTTAAAAAAAGAAAAGATATGAAATTAAATCAATAGTTTTGCTATTGTGTCTTTGTACAATAATTTCCATGATTGGGATAAAGAATCGTTTACGTATCTGGTAATGTCAGGGTTGGAAATAGAGAAGTTGATGTCGTGTTTTTACAATATATTTAATCTTAATTATTCTTACATTTTCAGTGATTTGATCGGCAATAAACTGAACGATTCTGCTGTGCTAGAAATTAAATATTTACCGGAGCTTCATAAACTGTAATTAAAAAATAATAGATTTATTATATAAATTAACTACTTTATTTTATATACACAATAGATCACTTAAACGGAATCAACTTGACGTAATTCCAAAGTTTGTAGGACTTAATGCTTTGAAACAATTAATTCTGGCCAATAATCGTATTCAAAGTATTTCAAGTGAAGCACTGGCCGCCCTGCCGAAACTAAAAACGCTGGATTTATCCAAGAACTACTTGCATTCAGTTGGACCAAATTTTTTCCCAAAGTCAAATAGACTGGCTCGTTTGTAAGTAAATTGTAATCCATTTATACGCAGATGAATATTTAAATATATTTTTTTCGCCTTTTTGAAGAGTTCTCAATGCCAATGAGATCTCCAGTGTAGATGACAATGCTTTTGAGTTCCTTAAAGATTTAGTGGATCTGGAATTGAATAACAATCGCTTGTTGTTATTGCCGGGTGGAGTCTTTAAAAATTTGAGCAAACTAAAGAGGCTGTAAGTCAAAGAAAAGATATTTGTTCTTTGAAATTTCGTTACATTACATTAACATTTTAAATTCTTTTTGTTAGTTCGCTGAATTACAATCACCTGGAAATCAATTGGTCGACCTTCCGCGGTTTGCTTGCGTTACAGAAGCTGTTTCTCAAGTCGAACAACATACGAATGCTGCAGGATGGTGTATTCCATGTTATGCGCAACATTGAGACGATTGAGCTCGATCACAATGGTATTACGACTCTATCGCGACAGGGTCTTTTTAATTTGACCAAGCTGCACCATTTGAGTCTTTCGAATAATTCCATAACGCGTATCGAGTTGGACACTTGGGAGTTCACACAGTCGCTGGAATCATTAAATCTTTCGTATAACAATATCAGTGAATTTAAACCGCAGCACCTTGACTGCTTACAGCGTTTGAAGCAACTAAATTTGGCACATAACAAAATACAATATTTGATGGATAATACATTCGATTGTGTCAAAAACTTAGAGGATTTAAATTTGAGACGCAACCGTTTAGCTTGGGCTATAGAAGATCCCAATGCAGCGCCACCGTTCAAGGCGTTGAGAAAGCTACGAAAGCTGGATCTTTATGGTAATAATCTAAAGCAGATCAACAGCAAATCGCTAAGCGGGTTAAGTAGTCTAGAATTGCTCAATCTGGGCGGCAATTCCTTGGCCACCATACAATCAGGAGCCTTTGAACACATGTCCCGTTTACAGAAATTGGTATTCAAATCGATGAATTTGATATGTGACTGTGACTTGATCTGGTTTCGTCGCTTTCTTCAAACTCGCTTTTCGAGCAACGCGGGCTTACAGGGAAATGTGGTCTGTGGCTATCCGGATAGTCTTTTAGACCGTGAACTACAGACATTAACTGTTGAAGATTTATTGTGTGGTAAGAGTTATGCAAAAACAATAAAATATACCTTGGCACTATAAATAATTCTTAACTAAATAGCTGATTCGCCCAAGCCTGTACTGAAGCAGGAGCCTACCAATCTTCTTGCCGTGAAGGGCGCAAATATCACCATGGAGTGCGGTGCCAATTCACCGGCAGCTGCATCACTGGCCGCTGCTGATGAGCTCAAAATAAAGTGGCGCCACGATAATCAGAATGTGCGCGAGCGGCCTGCTATTACATCACATGAGGCTTTTAGTACAACCGAGACTCAAATTCATCACAACCAGAGCTCAAATCAGACAACTATTATCGGCTATTTGCATTTATACAATGTAAGCTATGAGAGCGCAGGGCGTTATCAGTGTGTGGTTTCAAATGCGTTTGGTACCACATATTCACAACGTTTTAAGATTTCTATTGGCAGTGAGTATTTAACGAGCATCAGTAAAGACGGTTTTAACTCATTTACACGCTTTTTTCACGAGCACAGTACACCCAAATTTTCTGCAAATACCGTCGAATCTGACTATAGATGCTGGAGAGACCGCGCGATTAGTTTGCTCCGCTACAGGCGATCCGATGCCGGAGATCGCATTGCAAAAGTTTGGTGCCAGCGATTTTCCAGCGGCCACAGAACGACGATTACAGGTGATACGTGAGGAGAATGCTTTTCTTATTACAAATGCAAAGACAAGCGATTCAGGCATATACACGTGTACAGCGGAGAGCGCCGCAGGCGAGATTAAAATCAATGCAACATTAATGGTTAATGGTAAATACATAATAGAAGACAATTAAATTTTGACTTCGTTTTTTTATTTATTTTTAATTTTGCTCGCACAGATAAACCACAACCTGCTATACCGCTTATACATAAGGAGGCAATACTTGGCACCAATACTGTACTTGAGTGTCTGAATGAAGATCTAATACAGCCGCACCGCGAATGGTACAAGGAAAACAAACCTTTTCATATTTCATCCACTTCACACTCGGAACGTTACTATTTCACTGCTGACAAGGAATTACTTGTCATTGTAAACACGCAATCGATCGATGCGGGACATTACCGTTGCGATATAACTGATAACTTCAAAACACTTACGCTACAAACAGAACTAATCGTTGTTATGGAAGGACTCAATACCGATATTATCATACTGAGTGTGGTCACTGTCACTGTTGCGTGTGTCCTTATCGGATCTTGCGTAATTTGGAGCATAATGTGCTATCAAAGGCGCAAACTTGATATCAACATGGCCAATCAACAGCGTATGGGTGGCAGTATGGGTCGTGTAGCTGTTGCGGCGGCGGTTAGTCAGAATATGCTTAGCGGCAGTCGTGGCAGTGCACTAGATCAGACCCAGTTAACGACGCTCAATCGTACCTATTTGCATGCTGCAACGGGTGGAGAAAGATTGCACCTACAAAAACAATCCAATCATCAACTACAGAACGATGCCCGGCCACGTAGCTTAGTGGATTTGGAACTCAATCAAGAGCAATGTAGTCGACTGATAGTTACTGCGACGCCCCACTATCAGCAGTGTCTGAACGAGGACGAGGGTCTGACTCTAACCTATTTACAGCACAGTGATCTCGATCATCAGCAAGATCACTTGTCGAGCAAAGATTCTGGCACCGGTTCAGACGCGGCGGTTAAACGCAGTATAGAAGATTTCTCTATGGCGCTATTGCCCACGGCGTCGACTCCGACGATGCATCGCGTCATCGATGAGCATTTATCTAATGTTGCCGTGCAAAATGATGAAGATGACGAAGACGATAACAACGATCTGCAGTTTGCGCCCACACGCGCACTCGGTGTTTCGCAATATGTTGAAGATATGGAACTTTGTGAAATGAGTAGCAACGTTGTTAGTGAGGCTCAACAAGAGCTTTTAAACAACAATCATAACTGCGTTGGAGGTGTCGGAGTTGGCAGCATCAGCAGATGTGGTGGCATTAGTTTGCCACGCAAATCGAGTACACAGTTGAATAGCAGAAATTACAATGTTGTAAGCCCCAAAAGAGTGACAACTACAGCTGCAGCTGTTGATATTTAAGCCAAAATTCAACCAGAAGCCACTCACCTTTATTGTCTGCCTGCGCAAAACCAAAGTACTCCCGCATAACGTATAGTAACTACTTACAAAGACTGTTTATCTTATAAAACCCTAAAATTGGTCTGCACCATTGTACCAAACATCTATTGGCAGCTACTGATATGTTCTACCAGTGTATCTTAATTTATGAAATTTAGTTATAGTATGAAACTGAATTTTAGCTGTAGTCATCAATAAGATATTTTCCTTTTTAACGCCTATTCAGTCTATGAAAACTCTTCAGTAAGACTCTCACATTTTTCAATTTTATTAGGATTGGAAAGGTACAATGTTGAATTGGAATTTCATAATCTGAATAGGCATTAAATATGTGCGTGTGATATTATTTATTATTTTTCGTTTACATATTATGTGTATTAAGTTTTTTCTTTTTTATAAACATGTAAATAATACTAATGAAAGTATAGAACAGTACGTAAACATGCAATTTATATAAATCAGCTCAATTCATTGTTGAACGTTTTGATTCTATCATACAATTTTAAATATGTCGATCAAATTATTTTACAAATAAAAAAAGTGGACTAGTGGAAAAACATCCTGAAGATCTTCCGAATACAGTAAAAATATAAATTGTACTACACATGCCGCTTCCTAAAAAGGGTTTGAAGAAACTTTCTTTTTAACATTTGGCTTTAAGTTAATATTATATATATATATATATATATATATATGTATATGTATATGTAGTCTCTCAATACCGTTAATGTTTTATAAGTACATTGAGAAACTGGTCTTATGTGAGATATTCATGCTTATTCAGAATTTAGAAGCAAAGCAGTACTGTTTTAAAAAAAATGATAAAATTAAAACCAGAAATTATAAATAAAACATTTTAATTTTTATGATTAAGAATTGAAATGCCAAAGAATGTGTAAAATAAGACGATTAACATCTCACATTGTTCAATAATTTAAAATTAAGAAACAAAAATGAATGTTGTTAAGTGCCTAAATTTTTATTTTGAAAAAAAAAGTATTTTTTTTATTATTTCAAAGACTTTTTAAAAACAAAATAACCAAAAGTGCTTGTATAAATGCTTTACAATATTTACAAAATAACAATAACATATAAAGTGCATTATGAATACGTATTAAGTAATAACATTTTTTAAAATAAAAGTTTACATTGAACAACATACAAATAATTTTGTATAGCGATATACTCAACACTCAAGAGAACGCAACGCATAACTTGCCTTTCAAATGCAAATTGTATTAAAAAAAATAATAATTGACATTAGCAACGTAAATAATTTAAATTATTAATCAATTAAGGCTATAGAATTTAAGAATGTAAGCAGCAGATAATTCATATGCATATATTAAATTCAACTAAAATACATAATATAAAGAATTATTTAAATGGTTTTTATTGAAGCCCTGCAATCAAATTTCGTTGAGTTGAGCAAATTGATTAAAAAATGACGAAGTTAAAAATGAATTGGAAATCAACAAAATCATGCATTTTTCGATCATCTTTAATGGCTGTGACTTTATTAAACAGATTTTGTTCAAATCTACTGATCTCCGATTTGACAGAACTATATCTGAATTTAATTTTTCGAACATATTGTTTTCAAATAAAAAAGTTTATGAATTACAACCGCGCAATCATAGCGAACGGACGTGTTTTCCATTGCAACGGTTGTTTAGTTTTTTTGATGTGTTTAATCCGTTCAAAGTGAATTGTAATTAAATCTCCGAGACGCTAACACAACTGCTCGCACAAAGTTTTGTTAAACTATAAAATTATTTTATTAAACTTAAAAATCGCTTCCCTTAAAACAACGGAAAAAAGACAAACAAATAGTGAAAAGAGCCTGACTACCGTGTTGGGTCTCGATGCGATAGTTGCGAGTACTCAAACTCCCAAAGATTTCGAAATTCATATTTTTTACGAAATGTTGCGGTGTTGTGGTGGCAATTACGATTAATTCCTTAATAGTTCCGTGTATGTAAACGGGACATAACGTAACGTAGGCATCAAGTGCTAAAATAACAAAAACCACAACAACGACAGGGGTGAGGAGTTTATAGTAGTAATGGAAAGTATAGTTTGTTTTATTATTTTCTTTATTTCAAGAACATTTAAAGAAAAAGAAAATATTATATGGTTGATGTCCTTTCTTTTACAAGTAAATTCTTTAGTTATGTTTAAATCCACTGATAGTTTTACAACATTTTATGTATGCAGATATTGTTTTTTTTTTAGTTATTATTTTTAGCGTTATTTTTTCATCTTGTTACATTTAATTTTATCATAATTTTGTCATATTAACTTAAAATACATTGAAAATAATATTTGTAAATGGTTGGACTTCAGTTTAATTTAATTATTTTATTGGAGTGAAAGTTTTTAATAGTCATGAATAATCTAAAGAAAGTTTAATCTCATTATTGTTTACAAAACTTCATTACAATTTGTAAGAAACCTGTTCAACAACTTGTTTAGACCATTTAGACTGTGTATTTGTGGCGCAAGATTATAAGAGTTTATAGATTGTATTGGTTTTTTCCCAATTTTTATCAGAAGTTGGTTTAGTTTTGAATTATGATTAAAACTTGCACATTAAATTGCATAGACTGACTAGGTCTTTAACGGAATTGTTGCGAAATTATATTGACTAATATTTTGCTTCAATACCGTGAAGCTGAGCTGAAATTTTACTAACAGGAGATTTTACAACAACGTTAAGATTTAAACCGATTTTAAATTATGCATGTGCGTGTGTATTAGCGTTTAATCGCTGTAGAAATAATATTTGTTTTTCTATCGCTGCGCGCCTGCCAATAATTTGCTGCTAAATTAAAATATTTTAGTTGTCACATTTCTCATTAATTTAAATTTTTTTGTTTTTCATATATAATTCATCTGCCTTAAATAGTTTTTTTTTTGCTTTTGTACTGACGCCAGTGTGTGAATTTTCATTTAAGTATAAAAAAATATGGATTGAAAAAAAAAATATTCAAATTTGTTTTGTTTAAAAGTACTTTTTTTTTAATTATTTCTTGTTTATCTTTTCAATCAAATATACATCGCAAAATAAATGTATGTATATTTATATATGTAAGTTTAATTGTGTAGGTGTACATAATTACGATTAATATTTTGTTTTATTTAAATTTAAACAATATTATTCTCGCTTATACATTACAATGCGTTCGTCAGGCATATACTAACCCACCCTCTTCGTCATATCTATATCGTATGTCGCATCAATTTTTAACAAACAAAAATTGTGTACAGAAATCAAAATATCCAGCTTAATACATAATAATGAATACGCGTATATTAAGTAGAACGAATTTAGAAAATTATTTTTGTAAATCAAATAGGAAATTATTCAGTATATCTAAAAATATTTTTTTTTCGCGCGCTCTGACAATTTTAAACCCCCAAAAAAAAGAAAGGCCAAACGAAACAACGAGTAAAAATTTGTTGTTTCTTTCATAGAATGGTGTGTTTGGTTCTGTGTTTCTGGTGTAGTTAGATTCCTTATGCGGCAATTAACTGCGAAAATAAATATAATATAAATACTTTTCATAAAATTGTAGTTCATATTAAATACACACCGCTTTTACAGTTGCTTTAATAAACTCCTTTTTGTCCGTCAAATCAAAGTCGGGATATTTAGCATAAACTTGTTTGCAAACAGTTTTCATCGTAATCTCTTCGAGATTGGCTTTATCTAATATTTCCTTTACGTAGCTGCGTATTTGCTCATCCTGCAAAGATGGATGAATTATTTTAAATAAAAAAAGTCCATGAAATCTATTTTACATACCGTTGGGAATGCAACTTTGCCCTTTTTGTTTAATGGCTCATCCTCATCGGACTCATTTTTATCAAAGTCATCTTCCTCAGAGGACGCCTTCTTTGATTTTTTAGGACGTCCAGCGGCTGCAACATAAATTTTAAAAACAAATTTAGAACATAATCGCTTTTTGTTACTCCATAGCATAGTAATGATCTATTGTGCAGTATATTTCCAAACCGGAATATAGCCCACAGACGAGCCTACCTTTGCCAACTGGTTTCACTGCTTTGTTATTTGCTTTGCTAGTTTTCGCAGGCGTAGAAGGCTTCTTCTGTTTCTTTGGAGGCTCCTCCTGTTAATAGATTTAAAAGAGAATGTTATGGACAAGATTTTCAAAAAGTTTAGTACTCCTTTATGTTTAAATTAAATCAGTTACTAACCTCACTTTGTTCACTACCAAAGTCTGATGCTTCTTCTTCTTCATCTTCAGATGCTTCTTCGTCTTCGCTTTCCGAATCCTTACGCTTGCGGGGCGCTGCTCCTCGTTTGCGACCACCGCTGGTGCGGCGAGCGCTTGGAGCGGCAGCCCGACCGCGTCTGCCCACAGCTGGAGCACTACGCTTGCCGCGTTTCGGCGCCTGTAAATGTTTAAGATTTTTTTATTAGAAATTTTTACTTTCAACATTTTGTGTTGATATTTTTTTTTTTACTAACATCACTATCTACCTCAGACACTTCCGATTCTTCTTCCTCCTCAGATTCCGAATTTCTTCTTCGACTTTTACGCGCTGCACGTCCCCGTGCACCACGCACTGGCACAGCTTTACGTGCACGCCCACCATCTGAATCAGAATTGCCAGAAGGATTATACTAGAAGTATACAAAAAAAATTCTTCAGTAAAGATTAAAAAATCAAATTTTTATTGGACAACGAACATCTGAGCCCGATTCCGAATCATCATTTCGTCTTCGTTTAGCTGGCGCTACTTGTTGTTTGCTCTCATCGGAACTCGATAAATCCACATAGGCGGACATGTCTAAAATATTTTGAAAATAAGAATTAGTACAATTTGCTCCTATTTTCTTTATAGTTGCTTACTCTTGCCTGCTGTTGCGCGTCTCGGTCGTCCACTAGAATTCCGCGCAGAATTTCCCCGACCTGCTGCAGCAGCCGGTGCTGGTTTGGCCGCTGGTTTTTTCCGTTTAGGCTCCTCCTCCGCTTCTTCGATATCTTCATCATCATCATCATCGGCTTCTTCTTCATTCTCTTCATCTTCATCACCTGCCTCAACACAGAGAGACTCATCGGGTTCGAAGAGGAATTGAAGCACGCGACTGGTTATGTCATCTTTGGACCCTTTACGATCAAGCTCTAAAATATCGCAAATACTCTTCAATGACTTGTTGTCAACTTTTTTAATAGCTTCGAACTTCTTTTTGTATTCTGCGGAGTCCTTTGCGAATTCAAAGCCCGCAAAAGAACGTAGATTTTTCTTAACGACATTATTCTTGCCCTGAGCACCGAAACATATCTGCCAGCATATAAAAAACAAGGCATTTATTGTTTGCTTAAAAAAAATAAGTAAATATTTGTAAACTTACAGAGTGCAGCGTTTGCAATCCATCCACACGTGTTTTGTTTATATTTTCGTTTATTTTGTCGATTTCTGCAAGTGCTACAACATTCTCATCATCAGCATCGACTTCGTTGTTTTTGTCGAGCTCGTTCTCAGATTTTTCCACTTTGCCATTCTTCTCCTTTTGATCAGTTTTTTGTTTATCTGTAGTTGCTGTTGACAATTAAAAAGTTATAATAATTACTTATTAAAAACAAATAAATAAATGTGTCTCTGCAGGAGTATTGCATTACCAGTTTCGTCGACATCTTTCGATTCAATTTTCTCGTCGTCATCGGCAGTTGCATCTTCTTCTTTATCGTCTTCCTCCATTTCATCCTTTTTTTCGTCATTACCTTCGATGTCCGAGTCTAAACTCTTATTCTGTTCTTTGTCGTCATCATTTTTGGCTGCAAGTAAATAACAAATATTTTAGAAAAAAAAGTCCACTTTTCACATGCTTATCAGTAGAAAAAAGTGTAATAGATAAAGAGTAAGAGACAAAATATTCTGTACGAGCGATGTTCTGAACTGTTTTTGACCATTGAAGTTATACAGTTATTTTTAGTTTAAAATTGCAATAACCGATCACTATGATTTGTCAAAATAAATTATGCCGACTACTGTAAAAATAAAATTATTTTGTATAACTGTATTCACGCTTGGGAAGACCATTTCGAGGCAATAACCGAAATATGAATTAATTTTCTACCTCGGCTATTACTACACGCAAACCATATTGTTCAGGGTTTTGTATGAACAAACCAAGGCACACCATTAACTATAAAACAGATCTAAATTAAATTAGCTGATGAAAATTTGTTTTTTATTTCTGCGCGCCACCGGATTTGAACCTGTGTTCAAAAAAAAACGGTTTCTTTCTGCGGTCGCCGCTTAACGCTCAGCGCCAAAGTGGCTAACGAAAAATAGGCGCGTAAATTCATAGAATCAGAGCGGCGATACTATTCACACACACAAATGAATATATTTATCTGCGGAGAGTGTGTTCAATGTGCAATAAAGAATTCGCTCTTAGAGGAAGAGGGCATGCTGTGATTCGAGAAACGCGGGAAAAGCTATTTTTGCTTGTTGTTTTGTTTTTAGTTGCTTTTTACCTTCATTCGCTGTTGCCGTCTTTGACTCAGCGCCATCATCAACCAATGAATTTTTATCAGCGTCCATTTTTATGTCGTTAGCGTTGTTGTTATTGGACTGTGCAGCCGGTGCTTCGCTCTCTTCTTGCTTTTCCAAATCTGGTGAGTTTTTTGTCTCTGCAGCACCATCAACTTTTGCTTCATCTTTGCTTGCATCCTGCGCATCGAGGTGGGGGAGTTACATGTAAGAAAGAGAACGCAAATGAAAATGCATATCACATACACACACACTTTATATAATTGCAATACAAAAACAGCAAATGTACTAAACAAAAAAAATTTGTTTATATTTTTATACGACGCCCTCTCCTTAATTTTTTTCTATATCTGATTACAGTTTTTAGTGAAATTCATTGGTACTATCTGTGCACTTTTTTGTTTAGCGGCAGTTCCCAATTCTGTTTTCTTGCTCTATGTAAAAACAAAACTTGAAAAATAACCAAAAGCGCGGCGACGTCAAAAATTGCAAATGTGTTGCATTCGCTGTCTCTCTTGCACACATTTGCAAGTAGCGTCAACGTCGACAGCACCGACGCCATGTTTATATACAGGCAAAGAAAGCGTACCAATGCGTTGAAAAAAAAAATTAAATAAAATTTATTGCTCTCCTAAACCAAATTTGCCTTATCAACTTGTATAATTTTTCACTGCACTTTTTTCCGAACACATTTACTTTTATTTTATTGTTTTTAGCGATTTACATACCATATTTTCAGTGGTTTTTGTATTTTCGTCGGCCGACATGGTTTCACACGTATTTTCATAGAGTGCGTGTGTGTGCATTAGAGGTGGAAGACTACTTGATAATACTTTCGATAGTATCGATACAGCAGTTTGGCTATCGTGTTCAAAACTATCGAAAAAGTCTTCCATAATCGATAGTGTTCCACCTCTAAGAAAATATTGCGCGCTTTTTTTGTGGTTTTTAAATTTTAGCAACCCTTTTCAAGACCCGCTAAATAGCAGAAAGTGGCGTATGTAATACTAGTTTACTATGTTTAATATTTTGATCTGACGTCAGGTATTTCTTCAAGCTCACACAAAAGTATGTGGGGTCACCCGCACCTATTAACACGGATGTTGTTGCTATAAATCTGTGGTAAGGTGAAATTAAGTCAATAAGTTTATGCTCCGAAGTATGTTGACGATAGTCGAAATTCACAAACGTTTATTTTAAGCATTGAACTCCACTCAATTTTTCTCTTTGTGCACATTAAATAAATGAGCATTAAAGCTGAAATAGGACTTTAAATAATGGCTATACCGACTCTTCTTGTCAAATTAAGCATGAACATACTGGGGCCAAAAACTATTCAAGCAATACTTGATTCTTTCTACGAATATATTTAAATAAATCTATCATACAAAATTAAAAGCCTACAATTACGTATATTTTCAACGTTTACAACAAATACTGTTTAGCCAGCGCGCGCAAAAAGCGAGCTTTCCTTATCGCGGCTGCTTCGCAACGGATCTCTTCATTGTTGTTCGCATTAAGTTCCAGAGTACCCATCATATTAATCTGAAGTGATAAAATTTAATATACAATAAAAGATTTATTGATAGGTATATCAAAACACTTACCGCCTCCAGTTTGCGGCTGTGTTCGCCTCGTTTCGCGTGTAGATTGATAATGAACTCTAGCAGCGTCGTGTCCCAGATACAACTGTAGTAGGCGTCCATTGCATCGGTAAAATTAGAAGACTTCTCACTGAGATTCTTAAACACAATACCGTAATCGATTTCGCCAAGAAACTGACACAAAACAGTGGCCTGCATATGACAGCCCAGATTGGCGGAACATCGAATCATTTTACGAATGATGTAATCATCCGCGATATTGCGTTGCAGTGGCACAGAGCAGTAATCGGTTCCAGTGACTAAAGCGTTCACGTAGCATCTCATGGCTGCCTCATTATTGCCGATTGCTATTAACAATTCAGAGAGATTTAATATAAAACATCAATTAAGAACGCTTCACCACATACCCAGCTCTAAATCACCCTTCATTTTTAGCCACGATATGGTTTGTGGATAAAACTTTAGCGCCTCTGTCAGCAACCACTGCAGTGTTTCGCACACTGAGCGCAGACTGTAGCTAATGGGGCTGAAAAAATATAAATAGATATAGTACATGATTAGGCTTGGTTTTTAATGAAACGCACTTGCTGATACTTGTTGGCCAGAGCTGCATATATTCTGAGCTAAGATCGTGATTGGGATCATCTTTAAGAATGTTGTGTATCTTCCCTAGTATAGATATTGCTAGACCGAATAAACTTTGATGTCGTAAACGCTTTAGAAATGGTTGAAGACCAGTGGAAACTGCTAAAGATGGTGAATTTCGTGTACTACTTCCCGCTCCTCCGATACCCTGCGAACGTTTTGACGTATTCAAGAACATTGAGAGTACCAGCTCCCACGCATCTCTACAACTCTTTTTGGGACCCTTCATCTTTTCCATTTCAAGAAAAGAAGCAGCAAAGCACAACGGCAATTCAAGTTGTGGCATTCTTTTATCGAAGAACATTAGCGCTTGCCATTCCGTCAAGTTCAACAACATCATGGTGCAACTGTCTATGATCTGAAAATAGTCATTCATTAAAATATTCACTGAGCGTCATTTGACCTTTCCAACCTCGATTCTTGGCACAATTTGTTCTCCGTTCTGCAAAGTACCTAAGCACTGTTTACAACGAGTTGATAGAGATTGCAAATCTAATGGTTTCTGATGCCATTCCTCGAGACTTTGTGCGATTTGTATGTGCAGAATTTCCCAGTTTACAAGTTTGCCCAGTTTGCAAACTTGCTGTACATTTGAAAGCTCATGACGTTGTGTTTCCGATTTAAGTACGCTTAAACAGGAAACAGCACCAATATAATCTCCCTTGGCGGCTAACTCTCGCGCTTTGCCCAATAAAACATATGCAAAGTCTTGCAAAAAACCTCGTTGCATAGCTATTATCAATGACTTAAGTGGCGTAGGAATTTCCCAGCTAGGATTAACCATCCAGAGTGGTTTGCTTGGGTTAGTACCGGCAAGTTTTACCAACGAAACGCGTACAGTGGAGGCATTAGTACAAGCGATGAGCTGGCGTTCCATTGCTCCTATTTCAATTCGCGGTACTTTAATAAATATATATGTGAAGTTAGTACTGAAAAAACATATTTTTAAGCTACTCACATTTTGAATTACATTTCCAATCGTTGAGCGACACCAGTGTTGACATGGGAAATTGTTCCTCATTTAATTGTTTTTCCAAGTCCGCATATTCAACATTTGTGAATACGCCTATGTCCTGCGCCTGCTTCAGTAGTTGTTTGCCATTTGTGTGATGTAGTATGCAATCAATTAAAAAGTGCTTTAAAGCATTCATATCACGTTGGCTACAATGTGGCAACAAATCCTGTATTGCTTCCACAATGTGCGGATAGCAGTTAAGATCTTTATACTTTTCAAAATACTCCACACTCCCAAATATGTTGCCCCACTCAAATATATTGCGCACCACATTCAGAGCTGCTACCTGTAGCTCCAATGTTCGTGGCTGCTTGAGTATACCTTGCGAGAATGCCGCCTCAATGTCGAGCTCCACGCTTCGTCTTGTTACCAGGGGTATCTGTCGAGTACGATTGTCCAATTTAAGAATCTCTATAATATCCTTATAACCATTTAATAAAGCATGATTAAAGCGTTCTAATAAACTCAACGGTTGCTCGCTAATACCACAAGCATGCAGAATACCGTCTAAAACGACTGCATTGAGATGACAATATGAAAAATCCTTCTCGCTCATATTAAGTAGTTCATATTCACGCCGCAGTTCGTTAAGATTTTGTATGCATGAGTGCGCCGAATCGCGACCAAGCTGATATTGTTTCGTGTACAAATATAAGTTGGTAAGATCATAATAGATCTGTGCGCGCAGTTCAGCGCTGGAGATTTTGTGCATTAGATTGTAGTTCTGACCAGTGCTACCATCTGGTATGCCAGGATGTAATGTGACGAAGGTGTCATAGTTGAAGACGTAATAAGGTTCATTCGATTTGCATAGATCGAGAAGAAATTCGACGGATGGTTGTGTAGGAGTATCAAAGAATAGTTGTAATTGGTCCAGCGGTTGATACCTAACAAAGTAGCAATAATGAATAGCCACATTCTAGGTATTTGGCACAAGTTTACTTACATATTGTTTAATATAGGTCGAGCAGATTTTAATGCTACATCCTTAAGAGGCTGCAAACGTATTATAAGGCGATGGTATATTGTGAGTGCAAAACGTGCGGCGCGTGGGTCACCGTCTGAAGCTGTAAAAACAAAACATGCGCTATTTTTTAGCTAATCTGAGTTTAAATACGCAAAACTTACTGATATGCGATTGAACGTCATTGAGCAGTGGTATGGAAACTGCACGACCGAAGCTCAAAGTGCACAGATCACGTAGGAGATTTAGCTGCATTTGTACGTGTAGCTTCTGTTCGAACAAATCTAGACGATTTAAAACATTTTTAAATTCTTCATATACAATTCAATTGAATTCGTTAGCTTACCTAAATCCCATTTAAGCCATGTCGCTGTTTTTAGTGCAAGAACCTTCAAAGCCAATTGTTTGCGTGTGAGTTGTAAACCATCAGCAACTGTAGGTGTCACAGTCAGCCCTACTGTCGGTGATGTTGCCGTTGGCGTGAGTGGGACATTGGCGGATGGAAGTAAAGGCGTCGGTGGTATTACACCTGGTATAATAACACCATCACTGCCTGGAGTTATCACCTCCCCAACGCGCTGAGTTGTTGCATCCGGAGTCATGGATATGAACTGTGTGATTAGTTCTAAAGCGCTGGGCTCCGGATTCTTTTTGTTCAGATGACGCGTTATGAATTGTGGATCTAGCAGAAATTCAAACCATAGCACAGTCTCCGATTCAGGCACTTTCTTTATTAGAATCATGATTACAAGTGCTTTCTATTATTTTCTATTTTACTTGCATTTCTTAAAACTTTTTTATTGTCTTTTTGCTTCACTTTTATAATCACGCAAAATTTTGACAAAACAAGCAGTGGTCCACAAACATGCGGCGCGAAGAACAGCTCTGACGTTTTTTACTACATATTGTGTTTTTGGTATTTTTTAATATGTCATTTATTAAAAAAAAAAAAACACTATTTTCAAAGAAACATTAAATGATCCGTGGTGAACAACACCTTAAATCAAAAAGTTTACCAATTTATGTAAAATTTATAGTATAGGATGCTCCTCTATTGCAACTTTTGGTTCAGTCGCGACGGAATGAATAAATAAATAATTTTTACTAAAATCATGGGGATACCCCCATAAAAATAAAACGCGGCACAACTGTTCCCCCATGGTGGTGACGAAACGAGTTGATAATTTAACTGTTGCCATTTTTAATTTCGAGAACGTTTATAAAATTATTCAAAATTTAAACAATTTAATAAACAAAAAATCACATCGCTAGTTTCATTTTACAATTATAATGTAGGGAAATCAGGAGAGGGATACTCTACGACGGCGATTGAATTCACCATACCAGCGATATATATTGGCTTTTGACGGTGCTTCATCACCACACTCTTGTTGAAAGAGCAGAATTTCCCCGATCTGCTGCAGCAGCCGGTGCTGGTTTGGCCGCTGGTTTTTTTCTTTTAGGCTCCTCCTCCGCTTATTCGATATCTTCATCATCATCATCAACGGCTTCTTCTTCATTCTCTTCATCTTCATCACCTGCCTCAACACAGAGTGACTCATCGGGTTCTAAAAGGAATTGAAGCACGCGACTGGTTATGTCATCTTTGGACCCATTGCGATCAAGTTCTAAAATATACTCTTCAATGACTTGTTGTCAACTTTTTCAATAGCTTCGAACTTCTTTTTGTATTCTGCGGAGTCCTTTGCGAATTCAAAGCCCGCAAAAGAACGTAGATTTTTCTTAACGACATTATTCTTGCCCTGAGCACCGAAACATATCTGTCAGCATATAAAAAAAAAGGCATTTATTTTTTCGATTCAAAAAAAATAAGTAAATATTTGTAAACTTACAGAGTGCAGCGTTTGCAATCCATCCACACGTGTTTTGTTTATATTTTCGTTTATTTTGTCGATTTCTGCAAGTGCTACAACATTCTCATCATCAGCACCGACTTCGTTGTTTTTGTCGAGCTCGTTCTCAAATTTTTCCACTTTGCCATTCTTCTCCTTTTGATCAGTTTTTTGTTTATCTGTAGTTGCTGTTGACAATTAAAAAGTTATAATAATTACCTATTAAAAACAAATAAATAGTCCACTTTTCACATGCTTATCAGTAGAAAAAAGTGTAATAGAAAAAGAGTAAGAGACAAAATATTTGAAATTATACAGTTATTTTTAGTTTAAAATTGCAATAACCGATCACTATGATTTGTCAAAATAAATTATGCCGACTGCTGTAAAAATAAAATTATTTTGTATAACTGTATTCACGCTTGGGAAGACCATTTCGAGGCAATAACCGAAATGAGCTATGAAATATGAATTAATTTTCTACCTCGGCTATTACTACACGCAAACCATATTGTTCAGGGTTTTGTATGAACAAACCAAGGCACACCATTAACTATAAAACAGATCTAAATTAAATTAGCTGACGAAAATTTGTTTTTTATTTTTGCGCACCACCGGATTTGAACCTGTGTTCAAAAAAACGCTGTCTTTTTCTGCGGTCGCCGCTTAACGCTCAGCGCCAAAGTGGCTAACGAAAAATAGGCGCGTAAATTCATACAATCAGAGCGGCGATACTATTCACACACACAAATGAATATATTTATCTGCGGAGAGTGTGTTCAACGTGCAATAAAGAGTTCGCTCGCGGGAAAAGCTATTTTTGCTTGTTGTTTTGTTTTTAGTTGCTTTTTACCTTCATTCGCTGTTGCCGTCTTTGATTCAGCACCCTCATCAACCAATATTTTTTTATCAGCGTCCATTTGTGTCTTCGCGTTATTGTTGTTGGACTGTGCAACCGGTGCTTCGCTCTATTCTTGCTTTTACAAATCTGGCTAGTCTGTGTGGTGGTTTTTAATGAAATTCGTTAGTAGTATTGTAAACTTTTTTGTTAAACCGCAGTACCCAAATTTGTTTTCTTGCTCTTGCCGTAAAAACAAAACTCGAAAGATAACCAAAAGCGGCCAAAATTGCAGCGATTTACATGCGTGTGTGTGTATTAGAGATGGAAGACTACTAGATATTACTTTCGATAGTATCGATATAATTTGACTATCGTGTTCAAAACGATCGATTCTTAAGGCCTTAATAGACGATACATCTGATCGCGATCATTTTGTGTACGTGTTGATCAACGTTTTGCCATAGACGAGTGATCAGATTGTTCGATTTTGTCATTTCTCTCAAATTTTTGTTGTGTACGGTCGTGTTATGAAGTTGTCTTTTCTATGCAAAATGCATACAGACGTCATTCATGCGTACATCAAAATCAAAAAAGAGGGGAAATGATCACGAAAAATCAAATGTGTTTTGATTTTGTCGCTATGATCGCGATCACAGAGAAAACATGTCTGTGTAACGCATACATGCTTATTTTCACTAACACAATTTTATTTGATCGTGATCGTGATGTATCGTCTATTAAGGCCTTTAAAGCTTCGACTTCTAGGCTTACAGAAGTGTGGAAACCCTGCCGCACTTCCACACCCAACCCTCTCTCTCACCAGATTCTCTCTCTCATTCCCAGATTCGACCAAACTTTTCATAGAGATGGCCGAATCACATTTCGATGCTTTGTTTGGTCAAAAGCCCCTTGTTCATTTTGGTACGCAGTGCTTTCTCTAAATGGTCATAGGGCCTAGACGCGAACCTTTTCCAATGTAAATAATTCCTTTTTCCCCAGGGATTGTCGGATCTTTTAAGCAATATAAGTACTTCCTTTGAAATTTAGTCTCTAGAATTATACTTTCGTAAAACTGATGGAGTTGATACGAGATGCTTAATACGAATTTCCACCAAAGATGGTGGCGAAGGTTGCGACAGAGGATTGCTGCAATAATTTCGATGTACATACATAACAGTTCTACTTGAAAATGCCACATTGCATTTGCTGCATTGGGGACACGGCAAAAAACGCACAGGAAAAAATAATACACTTATGCAGCAGGAGGTTCTCTAATTTAATTAATTAATCTAAGGAATAACAAAAAACACACCCACGCCACGCCAAGTAATAACTGTAAATACCGGAAATTCTTTGTGACCTAAACGGGTGACAAAAACGGGTAAAAAAAAACGCAATGCAGTGTTGCTCATCGTCAAACATAAGGTTGCATCTTCAAAATGGTTTCGGACAAAGCTAAAACGGGCGAAAACGGTATAACGGGAATAACGTCGAACCCACGATGCTCGACAGTGTAAACACCAATGTTCGTGTTTGACGATGGTGCCGGCACCATCGTCAAACACCACGCAAGCTTGACGAACACTGGTGTTCACACGGTCGAACATCGATGTTTACACTGTCGAGCATCTGTCGAGCACCGTGGGTTCGACGATGGTGCCGGCACCATCGTCAAACCCACGATGCTCGACAGTTTAAACGTCGCATGAGTCTGCGGGTTCGTAGCCCATAATCGGTCCCAAAATCGGTAGAATAATCGAAAAACAGACCGGTACAAACAAAACGACCGTTTAGTAGGCGCCAATTTTTGAATCTGTCGTAGAAAAAAAGAGGTGTCTTTTTTCATTCATATAAGACACAAGTTCACGGAATAATTAAAAATTTGTGTAATTTATTGCAATAGTATTGTTTTTTTTAGTCACAGAGCTTAAAACGCATGAGAGGAATCATCAAACAGCTCAACGATTCACACATATTTTCTTGAATTGTGTTCTGTATTTCGCCTGATTCAGTCGTGCCCGTTTTCACTTACTTTTGCGTTTTACGAGTTCACACATAACTTTATCATGATACTTTGGATCTTAAACAAATTAATGAAATACACAAATTTTTCTTAAAAATTGCATTAAACTTAAATTAGATATTGACTGAAAATTTTAGTCTGAAATCGTGTAATGCATAAGTAAATGAAAACGAGAGCATTGCTGAATGAGCAACTATATCTTGAACTATTACTCTTTTATACACATGTTTGCAAGGTCTTTTTCGAGCAGCCATAAAATTCATATTTAGTGACGTCTTGCAGCGTAAATCAATAAAGCAGAACAACTAGTAAGAATAAAAGGGAAAAAGCCGTTAAAAAAAACTATTTATTCGTTTTGTTACTTCATTAAATATGTAAAAGAGTTCAATTCGTTAATTTATGTACAGCAATGTTTGTTTTTGAATAATTCGGCCTCCTTTGCTATAGTCATTTGCTATACACTGTAAGAATTGTTTTCATACAAAATAAAGTCTAAAAGCTTAAGAGTATCTCATTATATGTATATTGTAAATATGCTCTAAAAACTTGGCATTGAAATAAGACTAGGTTTCAGCTAAATATATTCAATATCCATAATATCAAGCAACTATCAGTCCAATAGTCGGACATGGCTAGATGGTCTCGTCTTTCAAGAAAAAAAATACTTATCAATCTCTCTTATAATACCACTTCGCAGTATATGTGAATACTACTGTACCCGGCACGCTTTGCTGCGCCCAGTAAAAACTATTTTCACTACACAATATATTCTCCTCCTACTCAACTCCAAGCACTTCTCTACTTCTTCCAGCAATATTCAAAACCGATAAATCAAATATTTTTTTTTATCTTTTAAACTATGAAACTTTTTTCTCTTTTCTTAACTTGATTACTTCATCCGATCCCATTAACATGTATACCAATAGCCCCCCGATTTTGACCAAACTTAGCCTATGTTACTCAGGGTGAATGTAGCATTTTGAGTTTACTCATTACAAACACACACACAAAAATACAAATCTTTCCTCTTTATAATATTAGTATAGATATGCCCGACTTTTTATTTTCTTCTAATATAGAGCGTGTAAAGACAGGCATTTCCATGATGATTGTTTTGTGTGCCGTGCAAACCTCATCAGGGTTGTCATGATGACTTCTTTTTATAAAATTTTAGCTGGGGGCGATGTATCGACGCTGGCGGAGCCTATTTTAAAACTTTTAAACGTGTTGTATCGATCGAATCAAAACATTTTTTAATCGACTTATTGATATTATACTTGGCACGAACACTGTAGAATTACAACTTGCATGGATGGCGCAATCGAGATTCCTAAGCTAATTTCCTGCAATGCCAATCCTAACATATAGTCGCTTCATCATTCATCACTGACATTTATTTATAGGTAAACTATGTACATCAACTAATAGGTTTATTTAATATTATTTTACTGATCGTTTTTTTAGGTGAATACCTTCGTAATAATTAGAAATTAAAATGAAGTAACTTTTCTGAGTGTATTTTTTTTTCTCTTATAATTCAGGTTATCATCAATCGAATGAATATTTTTATTGGACTTATTCGAATTTTTTCTCAGGTGTTTTTATGCTAATTTCAATATGAAAAATTAAAACATTTTGAACAGCAATGCTGGCGGGATATACCAGTTTTCAACAGTTTAGCAATGAAAATATGTGGTAACATATTTTTTTTTATACATATGATTTGGCAGGATTTTGATTTTAAGTTATATTTTAAAGTAACATCATATAATTGCATCTATTCTTATTAAGTTTGATACTTTCAACTAATTTTACGCTACATCACGAGTTAGTTGCAAATAAAAAAATTTCATTT
This sequence comes from Leucophenga maculata, assembly GCA_035044805.1. Classification (NCBI taxonomy): domain Eukaryota; kingdom Metazoa; phylum Arthropoda; class Insecta; order Diptera; family Drosophilidae; genus Leucophenga; species Leucophenga maculata. The sequence continues at coordinate 4,324,903 of JAWNNP010002290.1, forward strand.
GCTGTTGTTTTAACAAATGACTTTAAACAATAAAAAATAAATATATAATCTTATAATGATGCGAAGAAGTATTCTTTGCTCGTAATTTTTTTTCTTTTTTTTTCAGCTGTGGGCGATTATTTAAACAACAAAATGGAGGCAAAAAGTGAAGTGTTTTATTTAAACAATTTTATTTATTTATATACCTATACTGCTGTCGTTTTGTCTGCACAATGTTTTTCATTTATTTTTTCGGTTATGAACCCCAAACACACTTACATGTGTCTCAACATTTATGACATTTCGATGTGAATCTGAGTCTAAATATTAACACTATGTAAATCGATACATCGATATGGAATATGCTCCGAAATTTGTTGGTCAAAGTTTGAACCAACAATGCGATTGGCTATAATTCTTTAGAAAATTTCTCTGGTGTTTCGCTATTTCTTTTTAAAAGAACTTCGAGCTTTGCCTTGTATAAATTTTCGAACTGAGAATAGAATAGCTTTACATTTCTAAATCAACCTTGACGTCAAGCAGTAAAAAGTACAAAAAATTTCGATTAATTCAAATCTCAGAGTAACAACAAATTAATTCGTATTTCGAAAGCTCTTACGCGTTCGCGCGTGTTTGATTTTGATTTTGAGGTGAAAGGTGTTGATAAAGTTATTTGCACTGATTTTTGTCTAGTTTATTGTAAGAATACAAAAAATACAGCGTGCTATAATTTTTCCATAATTATGCAATAAATATTGTTTCTTCCAACTGCTTTTAAAGATTTTTTAATTGACACATTTTTTTTTACCCTATTTAAATAAAGTCAACGGCTATACTAAATTTTTATAAATGTACGTAACATTAGGTGTATGCCTCATCAACGTCATTGCTCAGTCTGACCACTTCTTCGTATGGATAAATGCTGAGATCGGTTTATAAGAGACAGAGACTTCGAATTTGAATATTATTAATATAATATTCCCTCTTAAGATAAAATTTATAAAATGAACCAGCTTCGCCCGTAAACCCTTTTTTGAATCTTTCTGTTTGTTTTAATTTAAGCACAAACGCAAAATTTGGACTGTTTTATATTAATCCATATAAATTATAGAATTACAGAACACGTCTCCCCTACTAATCAATGGTTCAAATATAGGCTGTAAGATACAGCGTATATCAAAGTTGAGCACACTTGACTGCAGAATTTTCTTTGTTTTTTTTTTATAAAATTCTAAATTATTTAGCTGCTGCTAATAAAAATGTCAGATATGTGAAAGACTGCTCTTAATTTTTGTTTTAATATCTGCATAAATTCAAAGAATAAAAGTTTTTTAAGCATTTCTTTTTAAAAATTCGTATAACATATTTCTTTTATTTTTAGCGATTTTCTCTTCTCTTTTATTGTTGAATTTCTGAGGAGCCATTAGTTTTGTGAATTATCTGCCGTGCGATATATTCCTTTTGTTTCATAGATATTAAAGAACTATATCTGGGTTATTAGCGAAAACTTCATATATTACATTTCGTAATATTAACGTTTTTAAATGATCTAGATTGTGAAATAAATCGGTCAAAGAGCATACAGCTCAGTTTAAGATGCTTTTATTATCAGTTTCATTTGAAAATTTTTATATTTGACTCAAATTCGCGTCTATGTTCTTCTAGAGCGTGCAAGGTTATCACAGTTCCGACACAATTTTGTCGATCAGCATTATTTTGTATTTAATTATTTTGAAATATTTAGATTGCTGCAGTGCTTAATGGTGTAGTCATTTAAAGCGCTTTTAATTAAACATTCTTTCAGAAAACATTTAGAAAACTGTTACTTTTGCATGATAAGCCAGCGGTTGTCAAGTGATCAGACTGTTGTGCCTAATGTGGCTAGGCGTATTTATTGATTGTATGTGCTTAATTTTGTTGTACTAACAATTGAATCCACCGTTGCCAGGCGGAGTTCAGATACAAATAAAATTTAAAGATTTTCGAATAAAAAACAAAAACCAATGGAACTTTTAACCAACCCCAATTTCCCATTTAACTTTTAAGCTCTCTTTTCCTTCCTTCCATAGTTGGGGAAACATGTGTTTAATTATTTATTGTGTAGAGTTCACATACTGAGTTTGCGGACGCCTGAACATTATCACATTAAATGGTTTAAATGGTGCTTTTGTCCAGAAACCAGCTCTTTATGCTGTGCGTTGATAATAATTGAGTCATTCGTATGTACGCGTCTAGCTATACTTTCAATATACTATATAAATATATATCTAACTTTTTTCTTAAGCTACATTTGAATAAATCGAAATACTTTATTTGCTAATTAAATATTAATATTTTTGACAGCCCATGTGTACGGTGATCACAAGCAAAATGTGACTTGAAAAAACTAGCTGATCCGGCTACACAAGAGCTCAAAATTATTATAATTTTTACCCAAAGTTTCATTTAAAAATGATTTTACTGTAATAAACAACGAATAAAGGCAAATGATAAAATAAAAACACAAAAACAAATTTTAATAACTGTCAGCAACATAAAATTAAAAACGAATGGAAATATGCATGTTTCATCGTAAATTCCGAGTTTTTATAAACTTCACAAAGTGTTTTTATTCAAATTATTTGCTTTAATGAAGAAGTGTTTTGCATATCAAATAGGATGGAACAATACAGATTTAACTATCTCATTTAAATGGAATGAAGAAACCCGTTTTCATTAGGAACTGCGAAACTTTTAATGTGTGTCATATTAATGATACGTGTTTCTGGTGCCAATACATCGCATATGATAAAATATTTCGATATTCGATTGTTCAAAGTTGACCTAGTAACATTTTTAAGCTTTCTATTGTCCACGAGATCTAATGATGTTTTGAAGTTATTGCTATGCATCTTAACAGGTTTTTTGGGTCGAAACTGTATCAATAATTTAACTTGACCGTAGAACTGTACACGACGGCCAACCGTATCGTTATACGATTGTTTGTTTGGTTGCTTTCGTTCCAGTTTTACGTCTTTTGTTATACTTTATTGCTAGAAATTCAAATTCCCAAAATATTTGAAATCGTCTGAGATTTTAAAAATTTTTGCTCACATGATTCGACGACTATGCATTAAAAAATAGCTCAAAATTATTTTCAAATATTTCCTCCTCTGCGTTGTGTTATTCATTTTATTTTCTGTTAATATTTCGAAATGTCACTAATAATGCCATAAATTAACTAAATTCATTGCTATTGCTAAATCTTTTTTCTGTGCGCAAATAAATAACTTAAAGAACATAAAAAACAAAAATAAAAAATATGTGTAAAAAAAAAAAAACACAAAATGTTTCTTGAAACATAAAAAATTATTTAATTTTTTTTATTTTGAATAATTTCAAGAATTTTCGACCCAGAACGTCAACGTTGTGTCGTTTTGTGTAGAAAGTTGCCACGGAAAATGAAAATGGAAATGGCCGTGCGGATCTTTCAACAACGACACCGAACAAAGATGACGCCTAACAGCCTGAAAAAACAGCGATTTTCCCTTCCTCTTTTCGCACCTTCAACAGCGTAATCATCATTATCAGCGGCAACAACATTATCCCACACCTACACATTCAAGGGGATCCCACTCATTCAGTCAGGAGTATATGTCTAGATCTTTTAATTTCTTTCTTTCTTCATTATTCCGAAATGAAGCAATTTTCTTTACGTAAAAATGTCTTCTTGACTCGACTCATCTCTTGAAGGAAGATGCTGTTGATGGCTTTTGAAATGGTGCGCATTGAAATTTTTCCGAGTTGTTCACGTTTTGGAATAATCTAATGTAAAATAAAGCCGTCATGTCTTTAGACCGCGCCTCCCACCGCTCCGCATGCTGATGGAAAACGATTTCATTTGGAAAATGGTTTTGAAATATGTTTGTCTGGCTGTCTGTTTGTTGGTATGAATATTGCTTGCGCGTTTTTTTCAGTTCTTGTCGTTGTGTTTTGGTATTTTGTCGCCATTCGATAGACTCGTATAGTTCTTTTCGTGTTGATGGAATGTGGAATTTTAGTTGTTTCTAATTTTATAAATTTATTCCGTACAATTAGTGAGTGTAGGAGGATTTAGGACTAAGCAAGATAAATGAAAAGCCTACAGAAAGCGTTTAATATGTTATTGGCTTTGGCGAAATATGGAATATATTTTATGAAATGGTCTGACTCAATTGAAAGTATCTGAATTTTTATTTCTTTTTATTTATTTCTCTCTTTTGTCATACTTTGCACAAAAGAGAGACAGAACAGTACATGTTCAATTCAATAAGACTATAAAAAAATGTCAAAAACATATTTCGAATGGTAAATAGAAACAATTGGAGAAAGAATATTTCCAACTGTTTCAATAAAAAAAAAAAAACAATTTATAATACAAAAGGAAAAGAAACGTTAAATGGGTACTACTAATTCAGCTGTTTCATGGCGGATTTTTCTTACCATTTTGTATTTTTTTTTTTTTGGTAATCTTGTTCTGGAGATTCAATATTTGTTTAAAAGTATGTTTCCTTACCAATTTTTTTTCTTTTAGCACGTGGCAACGCAGACAATTATATTCAATATTTTATAAAGAGTATATATATATATATATATATATATACAAATGTATTACCTATATTTACTATCCACATTGACAAAAAAAAAGTTTTTTTTTTTGTTTCCAACCAGAATTTTATCATTAGTTGTGAAACACTTGATGAGCCAGAATTGATGTGCGCATATTTTTCATGCACTTATCTTGAAGGTTAGACACACATAGCTCAATGGATAACTAGATGAGAAGATCAAACACCGAAAACAGAAAGAAAGTTGATGAATGTGTGTCAAGCATTTTTCGTGAAGTGTTGATTGTAATTGACCTTTTAAAAAATATAATTTTTTCGTACCTACTGTTTCTTAAGAAACTCAAGTGCTTCTCGATGAGAAAATGTCAATTTTATACTAAGTGATTTAGGTTTTTTGTTAATTGTTGCGAGGAATATTGATTTATGAGTATTTTTGGAAGACCATCATGACCTTCTTTAGAAATGATAAATAAAATCTATGTACATACAATTCAAATGCGAAAAATGAGCCACTTATCAGTGCAAAGTGGAAAATAGTTGCCCGATATGTTGATTTGGAGTAATACCCGTTGTTGGAAAAAGAGGTGGTCAAACTTTACATTTTCAAATTTCTTCTTACTTTTTCAACTTTACGAGATGAAATTTTGTGCTCTGCCCATGTTATATTTGGTAAACTGGTGCGATTTTCCGTCAACGTAAATGGCTCGGGATTCAAACCATGCTAATTTAGCCAGGCATCTATGGATATTCGCATGTATATGTACATGCTTATACAATATTTAAATCCTTCAATATACTACTCATCGTAAAAGCGTAAGTAGATTTGACAACTGTCAAACGATATGGCGTTCAGGCCTTGCATACTAATGGGCAAAGGTATCTCGCACATACAGGCAGCAAGCATATACAAGTAGATAAATGCTTTTTGTATGGTTGGATATGTTGTACATAGCTGCGAGTAATAAAACAAATAAACATAAATGAGTGGAGTTGGATTGAGACAAAGTACAGACGTAATATTAACCACAATAGTATTTTGTACAGTTTGCTTAGTTATCTATACTCGTATTTGTATATTTTTTCGTATTATTTTTTTAGTTTTTTTTTTAAAGTCTGAGATATTTGAAACGTCTTCCTTGTTTGCTGCTTCACAGTTGGTAATTTGACACCTTCGCCGCTTATGAGTCGAGTCGCACTCGCGCTCATTCTGATTTGCTGCACATCCATAGATATTGAACGTTCCTACACACACTACGCCATATGTGCATATATGCATGTATATTCCCATTGAAGCGTTACTTCTACGTCTTGCGTATTTTTCCACACAGTTGGAAGGATGCCCAGCCATGCTTGATTTGTAGTTGTATGTCGAGGTCATTGTATCCTGTCACTGCCCAGTGATCCGTAGACCCAACTATCAATAGATCTAGCGATAAGAGGGCGCAGGCCAAATGAGTAGTTTATCTAGATACACAAATTTTCATAGTAAGAAACTCATGCATAAAGTGCAACTATCAACTATTTAATTTACGATACTTTCTTTATCGGTTTTTTAATTCGTTTTTTTTTTTCTTTTTTATTTAAATTTTTTATTTTGAATATCTTCTGTTCTCGCATTTTTAATTTGTGTATCTCATTTTTCAGTGTTCCCTGCGTAGCATGAAATTGTTCAAAACTTTTGGAATACATCTGCATTTTTAAAGCTGTTTAATGGGACATACATACATAAATACATACTTAGGTAAGTTAGTCTTGAGATTATCGTTTTTTGTTTTCCGTTGGGATAATTAAAATTTATTGCCAATGCGCGATCATCAAGTGGTGCTCGCAACATTTTTCTTTGCTTTCAGCGTTTTAATCGTCGTTTTTATGTTTTAATGGTCTCGGCTAGGTAAATTAATTTAATGGCGATGTTGTGTTTATTAATTATGAATTGGTTTTTCAAAAATTATATTATTTTTAAGGATTGTAGTTCTAAAAATTATTAAAATAGTGGAACATTTTTATTATAACTCTCTGCAGATATAATTCGTTAAGTTTGTCATATTTTATAGAGTTTTATTTACTCATTTTATAGCATTCAAACGTTGTTCGGTTATGGCCGCAACGTGCGATCTCGACATATTTGTATACCTGGTCATTCAACCCGTAGCCGGTCGTTCTCTATTACGTCGTCCACCAATTCAGATTGAGCCTACTATGTGAATCATGGGCTCTGGAGCTCTTTCGTCCTGACCAGCACAATGCCACCGCTGCAGTTTATCGAATAGCTCGTAAGAAAGCGAAACTGGTCACTAAATCTAATAAGTCCAAAAAATCTTGTACAGAATCTTTCTCTAGAAAAATTGCAACGATCTGCACTATTTTTGATTGAGATTGTATATTACAAACTAAGATCTAGCATCTTTATTAAGTTATATTGCACCTTCTCTTTATTTTTTGTTCTGATTTATGATTTTTCTGCATGTCCGTTCTGAAAACAATAAAACACCCCGCAATCCAATCGTAAATCAAATAATTTGTCCTAAATAAGTCACGTCTACAAATTTGCGCAGAGACCATTCATTGTTTAAATGGTGTTTTACAAAATTTATTTGTATTCGATTTTTCTCCTTCGGAATCATAACGATCGTCGGATCGTTCGATGCTTTTCGCTTGTCTCTTGTGCCATCTTTTATTTATGAACTTCACTGGCAACCTTTGTCGCTTTGTTATTTTCGCTGGTTTTATCCTTATTTGGTTCAATGTGTTTTACCTGTGTGGCGTTTATTTGTAGGTATAAGTAACTATGTATGTAGATACATACTCGTATCGTATGTGTATCTTTGAATCTTTAATCAATTTATTTTCACTTTGCATTGAAGGTATGCGAACTTTTGGGAGGATCGGTGCGCAGTCTTCATTCTGTATTGTTTCGATTTCTTTTGTGGTTTCGAGAGTAGTTAACTTTTTTTTCGGTTGAATTTATTTATTTCCAAACAGGTTTGGCGACACTAACGAATTACTTATGAAGCTTATATTATTATCTTTTTTTTATTTTTGCAAAGTATTGTTTAGTCTTGACAATGTTTTCAAAAAATTATCTTAAGTAGTAGAATTGTTTTTTTTTTAAATCTGTGTACTATTCCTATGCCTTAGAATCCATGCAATCAACATAATTTAACCTAATCGACAAATCTGTTTATGGTGGTTGATTACCAAGTGGTTGAGAACCAAGTAAGACGCGTCAATACAGAGAGTTGTAAAATGCTATTCAAACTAAAAACAATTTATTTAGAGCAATTTCAAGCCAGCCTCACACATTTACAGCTCGTTCAATGTGTTCCTGCAGAAATCTTTAAAATTTGCTTTTTTTTCTTTTGATGATTGTGAGATGGGGTTTTTTCGCTTTTGCGCATGCGCAACGTGAAAATTGCATGCAGTGTCCATAAAATTTTCACACCTTATGATTATTGCACATCTTTCGGCCCATCTTCGTCTGGTCGAACACCGATTTATGCTTACATTGTAAGTGTTTGGTCTGTACACATCTGTGTAGACTTCTGTTAAATTTCTCTACTGCGCCTCTTGTGGAACTAGAAACTTGTCTTCGCATGCCACATACCGCTGCCGCTGGCGTTTTCCTCCCGCTGCTTCTCAGCATAGTATATCCGATAATAACTGAACCCATGCCGTTTAATAAATACTTAATTTTTATCATTCATACATTTCTTCGCATTGCCTTGTTCGTTTTCTCATTCACTCCTTGAACACTTAGTTGTCGTCATTTGAACCTGTTCCAAGTGGTCGCACTCGGTTTCTCTGTTGGATCTGAGTGCGCTTTGCGTGTTGTTCCTGGCTTCATTTCCAAAGTAAATAATAAAACACATATGTACTTGTATTTTTGATAAAAGCAAATTTTTTTATTATTATAATATCTTTATCGATGTTTCGCTTCGCAGCCTCCGAGAAATTATCACTTAGTCATGTCGTTGTTAGTACCCCCGAGTGTGTTTTTTTTGGCTTTAAACGGTTAATAATACTTACGTTTACCCCCTGGTTGGCGACGAACACAAACACACTTACTTATTTCATATACTATATAGGTACATACGAGGCATGTATAAGGAGCGGCAATTGATTTTGAATAATGTAACTTTTCTGCTCAGGTTCAATTAGTTACTGAATCAATATGCAGTATAATACATATTACAATATTTGGTGTCAGCAGTATCGAGTTAAGTGAGTATTTAGTTTTACAGTTCTTTATACATTTTTTCGGTAGAAGTTTCAAATAAAACAGATAATTTTTGAAGGTTTGACTGTGGCTTTAATTTAAATTCCAATGTTCCGCCCTAATAAATAGCAAACTGGCCGTATTCACTTGTAGATCTTAGTTCAAATTGTGATTGAAAACATTTCAAAGCATTTTTTATGCTAAAAATTTTAATCATGCAACGCATGATGCTTAAAAAATCAATATTATTAAAATTACAATACATAGCTCTATTTCACTAACAACCAATAATTGGCTATATATGACCATATCTTTCTTTATATTTATGTTTAGAATAAATATCCTAAAATAGATCGTCCTAATTGAATGCTAAATTGTGTGTTGGTAGTGCTGCTAGCCCTCTCTTTATCTTTCCATTTGAACCTAATTACGAGTAATCCAAACTGCCACGAGAACAGTTAAGTAAATTCGTTTTGAGCATTCGTAGTCTTGTCACCGATCTTGCGACTATATCTACGCCATTATCGTTGTCTTCTGTTCTATTCCTGTCTATTAACACCGACAGTTAAACCTCAACTTAATTATCTTCCTTTTACGATACAGACTCGTCCATACATAAATGATGTTCATATTCCTATCACTCGATCTTTTTCTCTCTACTTCACCCTGTGTTGCGATCGTGGTGTTTGTCGTTAAAACCTTTATTTGCTTGATTCATAAAATGAAAATTACTGCCCTTCTGCAGGTTGTTGTTTGATTACAGTGGCACACAGTGGCCGTTTCGTGCTTAACTATGTATTCTGTGGCCGTATCTGATGCTGCAAAGTGGCCCCTGAGTGCAAGGGTTTGCCTTGTTATAAGCAGAAAACCGATTATTAATTTACATAATAAAGCGAACAGGCGGGTACGGGTGGGATTTTGTTTCAGACCCTAAGTGATGATCGAACTGTAACTTTAGAGAAGTGCAATGACGTACATATATAAATGAAGTAGGTTAAAGGGAATTTTGTGATCATGGTGAAGCAAACATGTGTTCTTCTTAGCTGTTTTCGCTTACGCTGTAATGCAATTCCCATCTAGCGCAAATACTGCAAACACGTTAACATCCTATGCCGTATACCTTCCAAAGTGTACACCGAAAAAAAAAATAGTATGCGATGGTCACAAAGCCAAGTTTTTTTTTTTTAAATCGACAAAACGCAAGAAATGTCACATGAATTTATATATGTTTGATAACTTATCAATGGTAAGTTAATTTGATATTTTCAAATATATCACAAAGATATATTTAAGAAAAAATTTATTTGAGAATCATTAAATCGTATTTTTTGAACTTCCTAGTTCAGTTTGGTATGGATAGACATCATCATATTTTTTTTTCTGATGTAGATGCGCATCATTTAAAAAATTTCCGCATCAAGTTTTGCTTTTGATATATTTGCATATCAAATTAGATTGTGCTATATAAATTATTCCAAAAATCACATATCAAAGGGTCAAGCGGATATCAATTTGATGTTGATCTGATTTTTTGTCGGTGTATCCTCGACCAAGTGTGTATCTAGCAAGTGAAATTATAATTCCTGTCGCGTAATTACAATCTCGTCGTGTACAAACCATATTTATGGGGTATGTTGGTTTTTGGTGTACACTACATTTTTTCTGAGAAGCACATTGCAATAGTAATCAGAGTTGTGTCGAAATTTTTTTTTCATAGTTCGCTATACCGGATCAACCATTTTTAATCTGCTTAACCTGCTGCCAGAATGTGAACAAAAACGAAATTTTACACATTCCACGAATCAAACGTGATATAAAATGGGATGATGATTAAAATCATGGGAAACGACTACTTCTGTTTGTAGATTTGTTTGAGCTCGAATTTACCTATTAAAATTTGGGTGGGCACCCCAATTTGTTTAAACATATGTTCAACATGCTTTGTTTAATGGTTCATATTTGGCGCGCACTTCGGTGCTGTGTCTATGAGTGAAATGACCGTTGATGGTTCGAATATTGAACCATTAGAAATTCTGTCTTCTGTCTGACTGACCGTATGACATTGTATTTAGCACTACAAGTCAAAAGTATATGCTGCATATAGGGTGTTCAAATTGCTGTGAATCTGCAACAATAAAGGAAATTGCCACTACCATTTGTGTGTGTATCTACTACACAATATATGGACATTAGCATGTGTCAGTTGACCAGACAGTCAACTCAAAAACCTGGCCGAGTCAGAGCAAGCATTCAATGAACAGCAGCAGTCTTGTGCAGAGCGGACTGCTGAACGGACAGACACGCTATTCACCTGTTCGCGCAAGGCGTGTGCTTGTCTTGCCTTATGCTTAACTTGGCTTGGCTCGCAGTGCTTTTCGTTTGGACTTCAAACTTGGATCTTTTGGTCGTTGTAATTTTTTCTTTTTTCGTTTTGCTTTTTTTTGTTTTTTTTTTTTAAGCCAACTTTTTAGTGAAGAGCTGGATTCAAGTCAAGTGGCTTGCTCCACTCCGATCTGTTCGATTTGATGCCAAAAATGCGCGTGTTAAGACTAAAAACTTGTTTCGATTATGAAAATTCCAAGCATTAATAACTTTGTTGTTGGTGTTTTTGCTTTAGTTACTCTTAGCAGGACAAGCTGCTGTGCAAAGCTATTTTACATTTCAGAGAAATAGCGACGACGACGACAACGCCTCGATTTGATCGTTGCTCGCTTGGCTATAAATAAAATTAGCAAGCTACAGTAGAACAGCGCTGTACTGGAGCAACAGAGATGGAGATGGTAAAATAGAGTGAGACCTAAGCGTTCGTGTTAACTAAAAACAGTAGCTTTTCTTATTAAAATGTAATACACTACACTTTGGCTATGGACCGTTTTTGTATTATTTTGTTTGTGAGATGTTTATAGAAACCGAAGAAAGAAGATACGTTGATAGAAACGAAATATTCAATTCCCGCCAATCTGTTGCCATTTAAATATGACCCTCTTTAATTATAGCCCTCTACAGTCTATAACACCCCATATATTCATATATTGCAGCCCTGTATAAATAGCCTACGACTAAAGACGACTACTTACAGAATACGGGGGCACTATATATGTGTTACTCGTATGCTTAAATAGGGAAGCGAATTGTATGAAGAGTATAATGGTTTCGGCTTTACTAAAATTAAATAAAATTTTTTTTCTATTTTTATTTCGATTAAAAGAAAAAAATCTATTTAATTTGCACTTTTTCGATGCATTCCATAATTTTTTTAAGCCAAGATTAGTATCGACAACTCGTGTTTGCTGCTAATGCGGGTTCAAAAGTCTGTGGCAACAATTATTACAACAACAACAAAATATTCTTAATGACTATGACTTGTTTTAGTTGTTTGTGTAGATGTCGTGAATGCTCAGTGTAAAGGTTCATTGCAATTTCTATGCAAATTTGAAAAATATTTTTGCATCTTATATTTTATAGAAACTGGCTTTTTTTCTTCACAGTATATGTAGTTTTTGTGTATTTTTTAGGGGCGTTTAGATCGTTAATGTCGGTTTTGTGCCCATTTTATGAATATATCGTATATTGCATATTTAAGAACAATGTTTATCTAATAATATTGATTGTTCAGTTATTCTTGTTCGTCATTCTTACAGTTTGATTGTAAATAGTTTCAGAATTTAAAATTTGGATTTTTCGTTCTCATAGATTTTGCATGTACTACATATATAAAAGCGATTCTGAATACGAAACTTTCAATATTCTATTTTTTTTAGTAAAATGAGCGAATAAACTTAGCAAGCTTTTTTGTATTTAAACTTTTGGCGTGCACTGTATATACATTTTATTGTGCTGCTTTGTCAGCATGCAAGTTTTAAGTCGTACTTCATAAATATATATTCTCCTATCCTGTTCTATCTTGTTTTCAAATAATTATTTCATTAGTTTTTTTCTGAATTTTGTTGTTTTTATTTAAATAAATTAAAGACACTCGCCAAACAAGATGAAATTTATTATATAATACGTGGAGAGACCGTTTTTGTATGTTATGTTGTATGATAAATTCAGATGTTCTTTAAAGACTTGGAGGTCTTGCTTTATTACAATATTTTCTTTAACTAACTATGCGTTTGTTTGAATTGACTTTAAATTTTAACTCCCTTATACAGATCGGTTTAAGCTGAAATTGGACATACTTGACCGCATCCGATAAAAATTCTACATTATGTAGTTTTTGAGCAAATACATAAATGTTCATGCCAAACCCAATTCGATTCTCTTTTGTATGTCGTAGGCCAATTCCTAAACCATTATTATTACTAAAGAATTATTTGCTTTTATTTAACTGAATTAATTAATTTTGTATGGAAACATTTGAAGTATTTTAACTAGTATGTTGCTGCTACTTTCCCAGTTGAACTCCTTGATCGTCAAACCAAATGAAATTTTCAACTCCGATGCAATCTTCTTACTAAAATCTTAATTAAAACCATTTCAGTTTCCTACAATCATAAAATAGCTTATCTTAATTGATCGTTGATCAAAGCATTAAATTACATACCGAACCAGCCAAGGTGTGAACCTCAAAGTACACTTTTAGATCATTTGTGAAAGGAAAATGTAATCTTATTTGGGCGAGTAGATAGTTTGTTAATCGTGCTTACTCTCAGTATGTTCTAGTCACTTCATTCCCGTTAAAATGGGTCAATAAACGTAGCCTGGCCAAAAGTGCATGCAAACGCCACTCAAAGTCGTCATTGCCAGCTAGGAAATAAACCTGTAGCTGATCCCCTTGTGGCATGCCACGTTCTAAAGGTAGGCACAGATCTTGCTACAACATTTGTGGGTATCGACTGAAATTTCAATGGAATGTGAGAAGGAGAACTTTACTTCACTTTTATACCCTTCACATATAACGCTGATAGGGCATTCTCCATTTGTCTGAAAATTTGTTACGCATTAAAAACACTTATGAGGTTCTTTTCTTTTTTTGCAATTATTTATTTTATTGATATCAACTCAAAAATTTATTTGATTAATTTTAGGGTTTTAAGCTTTACAAAATCTTTTATGCTGTACGAATAGTAATTTTGTATGAAGGGTATCAAAGTTCACGGTTTTTCGTGCAACTGTTGCCGCATTACGTGCGTACAAAGTCATTCGGCAGCTCCTCAAATTAGCGTCATCAGATCTGAACCTTGAGACTACTCGTTAATTAACTACGGTCTTTTTGGTGGTTTTTCCTTATAGTCTATAATATTTGGAATTTTTATAGTTATGTACGACTATGCAAGTAGTTTTACACATATGTAAAGTTTCTAGGAATACGTTTTGTCTTAAAATCAATGGAATTTTAAATCTCATTTAAAGACTCAGATTTAAATTCTAAAAATTTTATTTTTTCTTTATAAAACTAATGTACATGATTTAATATTAATGTAGTATGTATTATTTTTAGTATTAGTAAAGTATTAGCTGCAGTAAAACATGTATTGTCAAATCCCAATTTTGTCCGACGGCTCTGTGCAAACGCGTAAAAAATGAGCTAGAAGAAAAGATCATTAATGCACAGTTAAAAGCCTTAAGGCTCACTTTGCCAACGACGATCTGGGCATATATGTGTGCGTTGTGTTGATCTATCTTTTATGAGTCGCCATTGTATCTAGCGACGTTATTTACTTGTGGCCTAACTGGCTAGTTAAGTTCAACCTGTTCTCTGGTTACAGCCGGTGAGTCGGTGTCATCCTCCTCTGCCGATTTGATACTTCTCTTTCCAAAGTTCGGTTTCGCCTGCTGTAGAACGTAGAGGGCTCTTTGGACGGTCGGTCGTCATCGTTGTAGTCGTCGTCATCATCATCTTGGAGCGTGTGTTATTAACGATCATTATGAAGTTTTAACTTAAGTGGTCAATTAACATTTGCATGACTGAAATCGGAATTGGAAATTAGTGTTTAACTAATTTATGCATAAGCGTATGGGCTAACTCTATACAAAGTTGGTTTTAGCCTAAGTCTGCTGCTGGTATGCCTGTTCGAAAGAGTTTCTTTTTTTTGTTTAGTCTTAGGTGGCTTTAGTCTAGTCATCGTTCGACATTGGCGTTTGCACCTTTTTAAGCAGATTACTTTGCGTCTTCACGCATTCTGGCGCGGTCTACTGTTTGGTGTTATGGATAAACCTTTTTGTATTTCTCATTCATAATGAGCTAATAATAAAAAGGGTTTATTTTTCTATTTACATTATTTCGCTATTTGGATCATTAGTTGTGACCTGATAAAATGGAGTGATATTTTGAATCAGGTCCAGATGTAAATTTATGCCGTCACATGCGTTATACACACATGAATTTTTAAAGATATTTATTGCTTTATGCTGTAAACTGATTTACATTTTGAACAGCTCATGCTTAGAAACGTATATAGATGGCAATCTTCAAAGTGCGTATGCATATGCAATATGTGGGTTTTTACAATTTTTAAAACTGTAGCAATTTTTTAATAGTTTGATTTCACCACAAAGTTCGATTTAAATCATCTTCAGTATAGATGATAAAAGAAAATGTATTCAATATGAAAATGACTTGCAAAAATGATCTTTTATTTCGATTATTTTTTGATTAGTTTCTTACTCTATAATTGATATCAATTATAGTGTAAGAAACTAATCAATAAATTATCGATTTCAATAAAGTCAATTCAAATATGCTGTCAAAAACTCAAGTTGATTAGGTATTAACCTTCCGTGTCGTATGTTGCTCAGAAACGTTTATATTTCATACAGTTTTGTAATATGAACTAAATGGTGTTAATTTTGTATAGTAAGAAAAAAGTATAACAATTTATCGCTTGACGACACCGTAACGTACCTCCAAGTTACAAACTTCAAAACGATTCGCTCATGTGGCCAAGCGCCTCATTACTAGAACGAAAAAGGGGCAAGTAAAAGAAATGAAACATATATCGATGTATATCTGGTGATCGATTCGACGTTGCTCGGAACGAGATATATGTATTCATATGAAGTTCTGAGGCACTATAAAATCAATACTTTAACGTTCTTTATCAATTTTGACACTCGATAGATTGCTTCAATTGAAATACGGATTGGTCAGTAGATAAGCACATGTTGGCAAGTCACTCTAAAGATTTGATAAAGGCTGCAAAATTTATTTTCAAACTGCTCGGAGTAGTCGTTACACAAAAAAACGTTCAAGAATGGTTAATATGCAGTCCACAGTTAAAATTTAAAAGTCTCCACTATATAGATATCAGTTTGGGGATACATATTATACCTCTTAGCTTTGTTTAAACTTTGAAACATGTCACAACTTCTCAACTGTACTTCGGAAACATCTATATGCATAGTCAAGTAATAGAAGCTATCAAGCCATATAAAGTTATCAAAGTGGGTTATATATACGTACATCCATACATGTATATTGGAGTGCTCGATCGTAATACGTATAGATTGGCAACGATTTTCAGCTACTTTTGGACTATGAAACTTTAAAAAACTTGCCTTTACATATGGATTTTGATAAGTAGTAAACTAAGATACGAATTTTACATTTTGTACAATGTATAATTCAGCTTTGGTTTACGTATGAAAATGGACTACCACTCTGTTTATAAAAATAATCGCAAAGGCGATCTGTCAGTAAAATGACAAACACATTAAATTGCAGTGAAATGCAACTAAGGACCAACTGGGATCAACTAGTAATTATGAAGCAAAAATATTATTATACAACCGATTTTGTAGAATATATAAAAATTACCAATACATCTATAGATATAACAAAAGAACTGAAACAATTGTGGATCTACAGCTTATAACTGTTTAAAGTTGACATTAATATGGATATTTTGAATAAAACTTAATCTTCAGACCTTGTCCTGCCTGTCATTAATAGGGGTTTGTCTTTATATGATAAGTGCAGTTCACAGTTTAATAGTGCATTTAATTGATTTTGTTATTTTCTAAATCGACATTTTACGATATACTGTAACAAGTCACAAAACATGCTAAACTCTTGTAAATAACAACCAAGCATGGAACAACCTTTGAAAATGAATATTAGTAACGCTTGTAAGTTCATTAACAGGTGTTCAATTCGTTCGTTTTTTCTCGCATGTCGCCAAACGACTCAAATGCTTGAAAGTCTACCACTAGGTAGGAGTGTACGATTTATCTGGACAAACTCCTCTCCACTAGCATTTTTGCTGCTGTTTTGTCCACGTACTCTGAGCTCCACAACTAATTTACAATTGCAATGCTGAATTTTTCGGTTTTTCAATTAGTGATTAGATTAACTGCTAGCAACGGTTGACAAAGAACACACATAAATATTAATAGATATGTATGACCGTCTAAAATAAATTTAGTACAATATTAGTGAAGGTTCAAGAACGCGCTGAAAAACGTTTTATAACGTTTTTCCTTTGATTTGCACATTTCGGCTTTTATCATTTTATCATTTTTGAAAGTAAAAGATGTAAACAATCCAAGAATTAGAAATATTGTCTTTGTTAAACTTATGTATTCAGGTTCCAGTTACGTTTAGTTTTGAGGTTTGTCTCAGATAAGTTTTCGGTGTCTCACCTTTGCTTTACTTCCAATTTCATTGTTTCACCCTTTTGAATACAAAAAACACTTACAATTTGAACTTAAATTTAAAAATTTCGTATAATGGGATCGGAACTAAAGCAGAAATTAATGAGCGGAAGCAATGAACTCTCATAAAAGGGCGTCTCCATAGTACTCTGTAATTCGTTCTAATTAAGTATTCTGAAAATTTGCAGATTATGCAAGTTGCAATAGGTTTTAATGTGAATCCTTCTATAAGAAATAAAGAAACTTTCGCCCTTTTGATGGAAAGGGAATGGCTTTAATACCACTTATGTCCAACATCAGAAAACAAAGTTCATTCAAGGCTTCCATTTGAAATTAACCAGTACTCTTGGCTGAATGTAACTGGTCATGAGCTGAAGACTATCCGTGTAATGAATGTGACTATAAATTTGTTGTTGCCAAGTATAAGATTTATACCATCATCGAAGTTGGTACAGCATTATAAATTAGGCTTCGAACATTGTACAAAATAAGATATTTATAATTAAAATTTAAATTTAGTCAACCTACGCACAGGCCTTTGAAAAAGGTTTATAAAACAGAAAGCAGTAATATATAAATATAAAGACCAATAATCATAAATATTGTATATATCATGATATAAATGAGCTGCCAGCCAACTGCTTACCTGTTTTGCCTGCTGCATGCTCAGTCGTACACGAAAACGCGCCAAACTGATGTCATATGCCGAAAAATACCGCTGGATTTTGAGAACTGATCCGATGCGACCAGGCAAGACAGGGTAGAATGAATACCAGTCACTTTTTCTTATGTTTTAAGGGATTTTAATGCACTTTTTTTTTTAAACGATTCCTTTATGATTTATGATGTTTAAGGACACGGACGACATCTTTACCTGACAGTATTAGAGTTATAAAAAAACGGAAATCTAATGCTGCCCGGTAAGATGTGAACAGATGTCCTTCACAATTTAAGATTCGTTTTAATTCTTTTTTTAAACCAGAACAGAGTTGGAAAACGGCTTCCCGTGTTGGGTATTTTTGCGTTTTAACTTTCGTAGATTTCGATGTCGTCGTCGTCAGATTTATAGCTGCTGGTGTTGTTTGTTGTTGTGGTGGCATTATTACATATTATAAAAATATTAATTTTACTATTATATTCTGGCAACAAATAGTAATCGAGATATTAAAGCCACAGACAAATGGCGCCAGTGTCAAAAATGGCAAAATAGTTAAAAAACGCGCCTTCTATAAGCTATTTATTGAATACTTTTTAACTTCGAGTATACCCATATGTACATATATTGTACACACAACATACACATCTTTTATTAGAAACGTGCGCGCGAAAATTTCAATTGCATTTAAATTAAATTATTTAAAGCGTGTGCATTTATGTACATATGAACGAGTTCATACATTGTTTGAACAATAATTGTATGTACATACATATGTACATAAATTGACTAACCAACGGAATTGAATAACTAAACCGAACCGATGTCGTTTGTTTAAAATATTTGATTTAAAACGATTATTTATATTGGTTTAAAATATTTTCGAGTTTGTTATAATTTTTTGTCGCTTTAGACCGGAAATAACCACATGCACGCATTTAATATATATTTTTTTAATTTATAAAATGGCCGGAATCCGTTACAATTCGACGAAGCGCCAACCACGAAGACTACCAGAAGAATGAGTAGAGAAAACTCTGAACAGAACAAAAAACTCTTAGTATCGCAGAGTAGTTGGAAATAAAAGAGCGAGAAAAGAGTGAGAGAGATAGAGAGGAAAGAGAGAGAGAAAGAGTGAGAAAGAAAGAGAGTGTGAGAGCGTAAGATTGCGTTTAATCAATTTTTGGTGTAAGCAGGATGGAAGATGTGATGTGATCGTGCTATATCATGAAAATCTTGAAATATTAGTTTCTTGTTTAATAGAATTTTCATATTTTGGAATTAGTTTAATTAATTAAGTTTTGCAATATTTAAATTTAATATTATCTTTGTCTTTTGTTCTTTTGAATCTTAAATGAAAGAGAGAAATGGTCCTAGAATAGTAATTTTATTGCATGTTTTACGTCAATTAACGTCTGACAATATTGTAAAATATGATTTACAGTATACAATTCCTGCAAAAATATATCAATTGTGATTCTGGGTAATTCAAACAACAATTTTTTCATAGAATCAATAAAGCATCAGCTTTTACTGAAAATCAATTTATACAATAAAAGTTGCTACTGAAACTTCTAAGTACTAAGTTCTAATTTTGCAATAATTCAATAACATTAAATTCTTGGTTGATTTGTTGCTCGAGAATTATTTTGTATATTAAATTTTTTATTTTGTCCTATATAACTGGTGTGAACTATTTACTTAGTGTCGGCTTGAAGAACGCCCCCATCATCCATCGTCGTCATCGTACTTTTATTAATCAAATTGAAATTCAGCTTGTTTCGTAAATATGAACATATGCAAATGTGAAATTCTTTGCAGAGTTGAAATTAAAAATTTCAGATCCTGTGACGCAAATTTTACTAGTTCGTTAATAAAACACATCTTCAAATATTATGAACATGCCAAAATTTCATGAATAGCTAACACTTTATTTCAAAGATCTGAACATAATAAACATATTATAATGAATTTTTTATTAGATGAGCCTAAAAATCTTTCAAATGTTTAATTATTTGCAATCGTTTGTGTGTGATATGCAGCATACGAAATGTTAGTTACAATGTAGTTTTATTAGGAGTTCCTGCGATATTAATAATTTTATGGATAATTTAAAAAAAAAGGTTTTCTTTTCCAATTGAAACAAACCAAAAATGTATGTGGTTAAATATTTGTCTTCGTTCGTTACCAATCTGGCGGATGAAATCACACATTTTTAATTTGTGTGACAAACCAATTTGACACACATGATTTTTTCTGGATTTTAGTAATTTTGCTGTATAATTGATAATAATTAATATAATCAATAGCTACTACAAAAAAACTGGAGTCATCATCTGCGAGAAGACACTTGTCGAATTGTATAAAAAGCACCAAATACCGACGGCATAACACACTTTCACAGCAGCTTTTGTTTAATTTTCTGTTAGAAATGTGTAAAGCACGTTTCTATAAAACTGGTTTCGCACAATCTGCTGAAGTGCTTTGGAAATATTAATTTTCGTTTCGTTGTAAGTTTTTCAAACATTAAAAATTTCCAGAGTTTTTTTAGAGTTTTCGTGTTGAAAATATCATGATTTTAAACGTTAACCGTTTGGGCTATTAAGTTATTAATGATTATTTTGTTATGTTCATTTATAAATTACTTTTTATTTTTTTTTTTTTCAAAAAAACTTGCGTATTTTATTTCAGCTCCACTCCGGCGCCGACGTCCGTCACCGTAAACGGAACACGATCAACTGTAACTGAAAGACTTACCTTACTTGACTACAAACCGAACCACGTTGCCATGATATATTGGCCTCTCTTTCTATCACTAACACTGCTGCGCAATTGACACTCCCTCTCGCTCATTTCTTTAAGGGCGGTCTCCACCTCAGAACCATAAGAACTTGAGGAGACTTATGAAACGAAATGCAACTCTGCTCATTAGCTGATGAGCTAAACAGCTGATATACATTTAAAAAAAAATGTATGCGCTTCCTCACTAAATCCACTGAATTTTTCTGAATAGTTGCCAAACATGACAACTGCGCGTCGTATATATTTGGTTATTTTTTTTTTTTGAATATTGATTTGCTTTGTTTCCAGAGGGTTGTTAAGTTCTTTGTATAGTGTCGGAGTATAAAATATTCTCTTTAGCTGGATACTCGCTTCAACATGAAAAACACTCGGCATTGTTGTTGTGAATGTTAATAGCAGCAACAACAAGAACAACAACAACAACAACAACTAGGTTTGTCGCCCGGCATTTTTTGCTTCTGTATGTGTTTAGTTGTCGCATTTTTTATTAGCTTCGATTCTTGGCACCAGCTAGCTGTCACAGTCTAGCGCACGCATTTTCTATTGTGGTGGCCAACTGTTGCACGTATTACCCACACAGTGACTGCTGCCACAGCGTGAGTGTGTGCGTGTAAAACCGACCGCGTGTTTTATGATTCTTTTTTTTTTTAATTTTACTGTTGGTTGTATTCTGAGCTGGTTTGGCCAATTCGTTTGCTATTTAACAGTATGTGCTAACTGGTTCGCTGCCTGCTATTTTTGCAATGAAGCCATTGAATTAATATGATTACAGTGTTTCTCGTACCACTTCTGGCTTTACTCAAGGGTCTATCTTTCATTTATATATATTCAATGTCGATTATCCACCTCTATCAGGCATCCCTTCAGGTTGGTGGGTACTCCACTTAATTGACGAGCCTAAAAAGCACAATCAGAAAAAATATTTTAAATGGAAGTGGAATGAAAAAAATAAGCTAAAGTACGCTATGGAAAAGTAAGCCATGTTAATCGAGCTTGTACTTATCGAATTGGAGTTTAGTTTTTTTAGGGCGGAACAGTTGAATAGGAACAAAAGTCATATTCAAAATGCATCTTGTTGTCTTGGAAACTTACCTTAACTTATATTTCTACAATAAATAAATTGTTACTGATTTTTAACCATAATTTAAGAAATTAACATCAACGAAAGACATGCCAGGGCGCTTACATCACTGTGTAATTTTTTTAATCGACTCGGTGTGAATATTCCGAATACACAATTAACAATATCAAGATTGTGAATGATTCGTCTTGGTGGGTTGATTGACGGACCTAGAAACTATACAGTCAGTTTTGTTTTTCTAAGTCGTCTCTAAGGTGGACAACTTCTCTCTCAGACGGTTTTGCGCTCGGACGGATAGATGACATGGGTAGATCAATTCGACTACGATATTTTAAGAGCTTATTTCAAAAAACGCATTGTTTTTGTTAATTTTTTCTGTGTACTGAGGTTGTCTTCATTTACTCCTTTCCCTATGCTTTCAAATGCTGTTTTACTGCTTATACTGAACATCGTGTCAATTCCGGTTCTTGAAGTTTAAGTTTTTGATTTTCTGTTTTCTCCTTTATTGGGTTGACGCATCGCTGAACGGATGACGCGTCCTTTCCATTTTTATACACTTAGTATTTTTATACCCTGTACTCGTGTGGTAGAAGGGTTAATAAAATTTGTTTAAGTGTATGTAACAGTCAGAAGAATAAGATCAGACTCTGTCTGGGTGTCCTAGTAACTCTCATACAAACGTACATCGCTGTTTTTGTCTTTGTATAAACAAATTTAAATTTAGCTAGTAACGCCAAATTTGGTAGGCTTTAGGGCATTGAGAAGGAGTTTATAAAAATTCATCGCCCTCTGGGATCTTGTAGACAGACTATACATGCATGCATATATTTTTACTTAGCACGACGAATGGGTCGATTGGACCATACGCTACATGTATCAAACTATGGAATTCGTTTTAAAGTTGAACTGCAATACGTCTATAATTTGACGCTTCGTAAGTGTCGCTATAAAGATCCTTTACCTGCATATGAAGAGCATCAAATCAACGGTGTTACCAAACAAATCATAACTGCTTGTTTCTTTTTCTTCTTTATGTTTTCCGAAACGGCAACCTAATTAACAAACATCTAGAGGGGAAACATGTTTGCCTCGTCAAGAATATTCGCACGCATGATCCTTAGGTCAGTTCATTTCTTTTTGGAATAATGTAGTGGTAGTTGCACATACAAGCATTTATTTAGGTCATTCTTTTTTGATGGGTAGGATTCGTTTGTATAAGGTTTTGAAATATTTTGGAAGTTACAAATGCCTATCTGAGTGTTTTGAGGCAGAATAATTTTATGTATGTATGTTGACTATGTAATAAGCTTGAAAAGCATGGCTCGTATTTTTTTGAAAATGTTAAAAAAATGTCTTAATATTCAAGACGATACTATTTTGTCTAAACCACCCAATGGTCAAACTCTGAGCAATGCTGCAGACATAGAAATATTATACTATTGAATAGTCTACTGCATCAACTGATGTTATCTGGGTAACAGTCTGAAACAGAAGCTTTTAAAAGTTAATAAGTGCACCGAAAAATTCCAGATATAATGGTGGGATAGATGACTCTGAGTTATATAGAAACGAGTAGAAGCGAGCTCTTCGAAGGCGTTTAACAAGCCGAATTGTCCGTTTATCCGCCCAGATACCGATATTCTCCGTCCGTCCGATTTTTGAACAATTGCATTTGGCTGTCTGTTAGTTTGACTGTCTTGCCTGGCGATTTGTCTGTGTTATTTGTTTTTGTTGAAGGGGCTCCTCTTTGCTATTCCCGTCTCGAACGTAGATGTATGAGTTAGTATCTTATGGATGCATTCGCTAGTCATGAGTAAACTAAACACATTCTAAAGTGTCTGAAAGTGATGAGCACGGCATTTCGAATGCATTCGCCGTTTGTTTTTTTGTTATCTCTCTCTACTTTTTATTTATTTATTTTTTTTTTTTGTATGTCTGACAGTCCGGTTGTCGACTGTCGACTGACGACTGCGACAACGGCATCGACTGTTTGAAGAATGTCAGTGAAATGCAAAAAAAAAAAACAAAAAAAAATTAGTCTAGAGTCGAGTAAAGCGAATCTAAGCAAAAATAATAGCAAATATAAATAAATGCCATGAAAAAATAAATACAGAACAAACATAGTAACAGGCGTTCAAATGCGTATTAAGTAAGCTGTAGAGTGCTAAAAAATAGAAAAATGTAAAAATTTAAAGAAACTGGGGAGCGCCGCCACTAAATGTCAAACTATTGGCAGAAATTCGAAGATTGGGAATGCACTTCAAGAGCCTTTCAATTGATTTATCTGGGTAAGGTATTTTAATTAGAATAATCTTATCTGTAAATAATCGTTGTATGTATGTACATATTTTGAGTGTCGAGAAAATGTCAACACATTCTCTTAGAAAACCAAAATTTTAAGAAACTTGGTATTCACACCTAATTGGTTATACTTTCGGAAAACAGCTATTAAGTATCCTGTTGCATTCAGAGATCGAAGTTTTACTCACTGCACATATTATATTCATAAATACTTTTTTTCGATTAACGCATAATACAATATCTACCCCCTACGAGCAAAGCCAAACTAAAACCGCTACTGATATGCGCTGCTAGCTTGTACTACTCGCACTTATAAAACCTTGAAAAGATATCACAAACAGTCAAATTCATCCAACAGTAAACATACAATAAAACAAAAGCGTGTAAAGAAGTATGACGAAGTAAAACCAAGTAGCTGCGGCTTTGTCTAATAAATTTCGTATTTATTTATCTTCCGAGAGCGCAGAAAAAAGAAAAAAAAGCAACATAGGCGAGAAAGAACCGCATGAAAAATCGCTTTACAGGCTTCACTCTGACTACCAGATATGCGCAACCGTAGTAATGGATCGAATGTATCTCGCTTGTTCGCGCACAGATACAGCCAGCCGCATGAATAGCAAATATCGTAGATACTCGTATGCACAAGTATGTATGTAGCGGAGAGCTAGTCCCAGGAGAAGCCAACGAGCAAGTAACCCAGACGCCAGATGAAGCGAGAAAAATTACTGTTTGCATTTGTAAGTGAGTTTGTCAACATGACGCGCGCGGATCAACTTGTAGATGCAAGATACAAATAAACAAGCGAATGCTGCGCGGAGATACATTGCTACTAATGCCATCAATAGCGAAGAGGAAAGCAATATCAAAAGTATCTGCAAAGTACTATGGTGATGACGTACTTGAAGATGGTGAAGACGACGTTCATTGCTGTATGAGAAAGTGACTCAAGAAAATCCATAGTGGTTGTTAAGGCTGTGTAAACAAATGCGTTTGAAGGGTTTTTTAGCGTTAGAGATTGAAAATAATAAATTTAACCATTGACGATGTGATGGAGATTGACGAGTTTAGCTAATTTAACTTGTTTGCTTAAGTTTAACCAATCACCAAAGTAGTTGCTATAAAATTTTGCTTTAGTAATAATTATAAAGAGAGGTTAGGAGCTTCTCACACAGAAATCAAATGATCAAATCGTCAAGAAAAGAAATCCATTACACAAATAGCAACAACCACATTAACCGTAGAGCAGCATTGTAAGGCACATGCATAATATAAAAATTGAAGTATGTATCTATAGCCTCTTCAATTTTTATGGTCATGATCATCATCATCGTCAACCATCAATGTAAGAATCACGCCAAAAACCAAACCCTGTGCGCATTTTTCAACAGAATTTTACTCTCAACGCGCGAGCAGTGGCACGTTATTTGAATTGTAATTGGAATGCCGCAATGCAACCGATGGAGAGGTGTACGAGTAAAAAAATATTATAGTATCTCTGGATACACATACCTGCATACATATATGTAGTATATATCGACTGTGAAGTTAAAAGCCACAACAAATCTGACAAATGTCTGCGCGCAGTTAGTGAGCTCGTCTTGTACGTTTATGGCTTTGGCCATGGTTGCAGTCTTCGACAACTTTGTCTCAAATGGCATTTGAAGTATGTTTGAACAAACGAAGTGAGTTTTGGGCAAGGCTACTGACAAGGTCTTCAAGCTGCGCAGCATGACTTGGAACTCTCTGCAATTACTCATTTATTCTCGGCGGTGAATTTTTACCCTTGCCCCCAACACTACCCGCATAACATTTTGTCAGTCCCATGCTTGTCTCTTAACTTTTTTAATGTGAATGAGTATTATAGTTTTTTCACTGCATTTGCAAGGAAGCAAATATAACATGCAAACATACACCCTACAAGTAACAGATTCGTGAAACAAATATTTGTTAGCAGGGTGTATTTAATCCTGGTGAATTAAGCATCGTAGTAAGCATGGATAATTAATTGCAAGGTGATAAATGTTAATTTTATTTAAAATATAAACCAAAAATTGATAAGAAGTTTCGCAGAATAGTAATGTGTGAAGAGTATTGAAGCTTTGTTAATACTAACGAGTTCTCTTTGGTTTTGCATTCATTGATTTATGCTTGAATATATTCTTGTTTTTCCAGTGAAGCCGCTGCAATCTTCCTGGACTCCGTCTGCATGCGTTCATGCATGAATATCTGTGGCTCTTCTGAGTATATGTACATTACTTCTGTATTATTTTCTGTTTTTTAAGATTATGTGCAATTAAAAACTGTCGTTGCGTCTTCTTTACTATCGCAGAGGTCCACTTGAAGTTGTAATGCACGCTTGTCCGCTACTAAATCATCAGCAAAAGTTCAATTGCAGTGATAGCCCCGCCCAGCATCCCCTAAACCTGAAGCAGTTTCATCGCTATTTACTTATATAGTCTATGTATGTACATATGAGTATTTTATTTGCTTGCTGATGAGCTCATTTTATTTTCGTCTCGACTGGCTGAGACGCCTTGCTGTAATCTAATTGCTGTCCCGCCTATATCTGTACAGTTTTGACATATTATTTTACAGTAGAAAATTATAGAAATGATCTATAAAGTATTTTCAATCGATGGATGTAATAAAACAAGTCGTATACAGGCAGTATAGAACGAATTCTTTGTCATTATAGTCTCCTAAGCGGATAGAATGATCAAACATGCACAGCATGCTTTGCGACATAGAATGAAACAGTATGGAGCCACCCTTTACTTTTGTTTTGTTGCATCAAATCTAGCGAGCGTCTGTCTGTTTGCCTGGTAACAAATTTTAATAACTGTCAAATACAAACCAAATGATGCAGACCGCAACAAATTTGGCAGATAGATGGCAATTATCAGAAATAATATTATATAAAATCTTATGTCCTCATTTTACCTCCCCAATTATTGCCGACTTCATGTTGATGGATTTAGTTGCATTTATCAACAAAATGGCGGAATCAAACAACTGCAAACTACATCAGCTTACTGATCATGTGCTATGCGGCACCATAAAAGATTCTCGAAATAGTAATTTTAATACATAGTAACAGAGCTGATAATCAAGAAATAATATACCCATATCATCGTTTTGCAATGCACTAAAATCTATAACTACAAAAATAAATTTTCAAAGTCGAACTTTGACACATCCTTCAGCGCTGCTGTTGCCATAATGGGGTCAGCCAGGTCAGATTTAGCTTATCGCTGGCATAGCGTTGAAATATTTGAATTCATTCGAATGGTGATAAGACAATTGATTCCACACCAAGCCGAGTTCTTTTACTACTTGTCCTCGCATTAAACTGTATTTTAATAGAGCACATTAGCTCATTCAATGTGCGTTTCGTAATATTTTTTCTTGGTGTCAGTATTTATCAGCGTGGGTTAGGCGCTGTCATAAAAATTAATGCGTTTATTTTGAGTGAGGATTTAAATAAAATTTTTTGTTCCATTTTTATGTTTTTTTTTTTCAATTTAAATTTATGACGTTTAGGTTATCGTGCCGATTATACAACATACAATATTGTATTGAAATGTGATGTATAAAAACTAAATGAAATCGGTTTAGATGCGTTCGCAGTGTTAGAGTTTTAAATTCTTTTACAATTTTTTGACATTCATAGTTTCACAATAATGTATGGAATTTTTGCAATTAGGTAATCGTTTTTAAGCAACGGAAGCTACTTGTATTCCGAAAGCATCTTTATTGGTACAATGATTGTGCGAGAGATTTATGGCTAATATATCCATTTTTGAACGAAGTTTGTTTAAACACGAGAGATCGCATATTTTGGTTTGGCGTTTCCAGCTTATATAACAACAAAACATTTCATATAAAATCTCAAAAAAGGGGAAGGAGCGGTAACCCTTTTAGATGGGTTTGCATTTTACTTAATACCCTGTACCTGGAAAGGGACAATATTGACATTTGAAGCCTGTTTCTCTTACAGTCTTCAAGATATTGATTAGTGCATACTGACATAATATATATTTTCTTCATTGATTCTTTTTTTTTTTGATTTCACCATTTAGGCAGCCTCATACCCACTTTTACTCTATGGGCACTGGGTATAAAAATATGGTATGCTCAGCGCATAATACTGACTTGTTTTTTGTATAAATTATTTGCAAAATTATTATTTAAATAAAATTATGATGGATTGATAAATATTTGCATCTTTGCTGTATGTAAAAATCTGTGCGAGTACAAATAGCTGTCTACAATTAATTGCTGTTTTGCGCGCGGAACGAGTTTAAAGATTTGCCAGCAAAATCATTTAACAAATTGAATTTACATTTTAAATGAACACGAAGAGAAACGCACATGAGTCTGTATTTGTGAGTCTCCTTTGTCGTGGCTGTAAGCTTCATTGAACAAATAAACAAACAAATAAAACTGACTCAATAGATGCAACCGAGGGTAATCCCTACAAGTACCGATCTCATGTCGGGCGGCCATTGTATTGTTGGACGATTTTAAAATTTTGAGCAAACTGCGTTACTATGTTTTAGTGTGACAGCCATTTAGCGTGGATATGAAATGCAGGCAGTCGGACAACAACGCAACGACGTCTCAATTTCGAAGCAGTTTGGCGTGGCATGTTTTCGAATCTGTCCTCCTGTCGGCTTCTAGCGACAGGACAATCTTAATGTTGCAGATTGCTCATAATTTGACTGCAGTCTATTGATGGGCGTTATAGGTGGCGCTTAAAGCTTGTTTAAACTTTACCCGTACAACTGGGTACTTCTGGGATTACCCTCGAACATAGATACTACATGTAGTTGAGCATAGTTACACGCTTGTCATTGAGGCTGCATGTGCGCAATTGAATTGCATCGAATAGCCGCGCAATGAGTTAATAAGCTCGCACCTGTTGCGTTGCGTTGCATTGCGATGTAGCGTAATTAAGTGATTTCTTCCGTTCTGTTTCCTACTCCTTCTTTCCCTTCTGCCATTTTGTATTACCCGAGTGCAATATAGCGCCACATATATGTGAGATATATCGTTGTTGTGTGCAGGGTATTTTATCAGGCCATTAAAGGTGGCATCGCATCATACCCACTTATAGCAAATAATATGTCTAATGTTAATAAATTATTTAGCGAAAGTATTCTCCACGAAATATGTTATAAAGATCCAATTTCGCTTCGAATGGACATTTTGCTTGGACGTTGCATAGAAACATTGAACATTGAACCAGTTAGGACATAGTTATACCCTATATAACTAATAAGCAGATTATCAGTTATACAATTTAGTATGAAAATGCAGCTTTTTTGCATTTACAAGGATCATTTTGGCTAAGATAGTTACTAGTTACTAGTTTAAAGGGAAGTAAACTTTCGGTTCCACCCCAGCTAACGATCTTGAATTGATTTTCATTTTATTTTAATTGCTAATGAAAGCGATTTGTATTAATGCTGCACGGTAAACTATTTCCCCTCAACTCGTGGCGCTCATTGCACTTATTTACTGTGGTTCAAAACTCGTTTTCTATCATTGTAAACAAGCAATAAAATTATTATATTGTTGTATTAACTTTTGTAAGTAATAACCGAAGCATTTTCACTGTACAGATCTGAGATAATACTGGATTTGATCTCACTAGCTAAAGAAATCCTTGGAATTCGTTTCCTTTCAGTTCCATAAGTCCTCCTCCATGATTTTTAGATTTTTTGTCATGTTTAAGAACTTCGTTTATGTCACAAACGTCTGACCAGAATTTCTATATCATTAAATTTTTAGTTTATAGAGTACCAGAATACTACATATGAACGTTGAGAATTGCAATTTTTCCAAACAGCAAATCGCCGTGAATTGTAATTGGATTGGGCAATCGTGTGGCGCCGAAAAATTTTTTCAAAATAAATTTCCGCTCATTTCGTGCGCGTTGTCCGTTCATTTGACGCTCTTTATTGCAATGTCCCAGCTTCAATTGCTGCCAGCAAAGGAACAGTGGCAGCGGCAGCCACCAGCGACAATATGTCGTATGCGGATCCAGCTCACTTGGTGCAGTATGAAATACTCAAACACTTCATAGCTGCTGCAGCCATTGCCGTTGTTGATGCATTTTAAGGTGTAGTTTGTACGATCGATTGCCAACCGGCCATCACCACCACCCCCCTACGTAGCCAGCCATTTCAAATTCGCTGTTTGTTTGATGTGCGCCTATAAAGCGCACTCTAGCCGCAAATTAATTTCTTATGAATTATTCAATATGTATTGAGTGGTTTTGCTTTACGTTTTATTTGCTTAAAATTTTTTCCTTTAAAAAGTTTACTAATTGACTAATTATGTTTAAAATTCGGTTTGACAAAGTTTGAGTGTTGAACGGAGTTTGATTAGTTTGGTCATTACTTAAAACAGTTTAGGGAATACTAAACCAATAGTTAAACTTGCTGCATTTAAAAATTGATTTTAAGCTAATGCATAACACAGAGGAAATGGCTTGTACTGGACAGCTGATCGAATTGTATGATATCTCAAGCTTCAAATAAACAATAGGAGATCATCCCATTTTCCATAGCTGCTTATTGAAGTTTTGTTTTTGTACTTTTACCGTCAAAATGCATTATTTTGAAAAAAGTTGTAAAATAAAAGTTCTTTAGTCTCAATAGAACCAAAATCCGTACCACAATCAGGCATAATAAATTTTTAGGTTTGCTACAATCAATCAAATTCGTTAAAAATATCATAGCTTTTGAACTTTGGGCTAGTCAAACTCGTTTAGGTGGTTTGTTTTTTTTGTTCCTCCATATTTCCGACCGGTGTGCCCTATTTTATGCACATTTCAAATAGCTCGTCTTGGGCGGACTTATCAGCAAAAACTTCGTTATATAAATTCTTTAAATTCTCAAGAATTTTCAATAAATATGTTCCCATTGGGTTCGGCGTATAAATGTACAGTTCAAGCAATAGCAATTTGTCCGTTTTATGGATAGCAATATTGCAACTAAAGTGTTTGGTGAAGTCTTTTTAA
This sequence comes from Leucophenga maculata, assembly GCA_035044805.1. Taxonomy (NCBI): domain Eukaryota; kingdom Metazoa; phylum Arthropoda; class Insecta; order Diptera; family Drosophilidae; genus Leucophenga; species Leucophenga maculata. The sequence goes on from JAWNNP010002290.1 coordinate 4,356,145, forward strand.
TGTAGCTCTCTTGAAAGAACAAATGACTAAATTTCAAAAATTCTGGTGAAAATGTATTTAAATATGGTATTTGTATCGTTAATTAGAAGTTTTTGTGTCTAATTTTTCTCTTTTGCCCAGATACCCGGCTCCACTACATAATGTATATAAAATTGAAATAAACTTGTACAGCTCGCTAGCGGGTGGCACTAATTGTGGCGTCATCATAATTTCTGACATAAAAACGCAAATTCGCGAAAAGACGCATGAGAAACCAAGTAAAAGTGTTATAGATGTAGTGCTCGACTATATGATACCCTGCATTATTGTATAGTAAGCGGTATATTGAAGCAAATTTTATGAAAATGATATGAAATAGTCTTAATATTATTGTATCCTACTTTGATAGTAGAAATGCTACTTGTTAAATAAATTCGTCTGCTTGCTTAAGCTGGGCTAATATGCCAGAATATGTTGGGTCTAAAGAAGTCAAAATGCAGATAGAGCCGGGGTTACTTAATACCCTCGATAGAGGTATCGACTTATCACAACCCACTATTCTCTCTCTATTTATTTGCCTTTGAGACATCAGCTCTCTTCGCTCTCGAAATTTGCCATATATACAATGTTGGCACCAGCCAAAATGAGAATGTATATGCGATATAATGGTTGATTTTCAACCAGTGGGCGAACTCTAGTATATCTGAATAAGGAGAAAACTGCACTGATACCTCCGTTTGGGAAAATAACAAATTATGATCCATATTAAAACACATTGAAGCGTGTATGTAAGTGCGTATATACGTACATATTTATTTTGAATATAAAAGATGCCGTAATATTTCGCAGATATCTCGCCTACAAACTGATCGTGTCATGATTTTCATTAAATTTCAAGAATTTTGCATATCAAACGTAATTACAAAGTATGCACACATTGTGCACTAAGAATATGAGAAGCACGACTATACGTAAGTCAAAACGCAAGCGACACATTTTGCGCGTCGCGACAATAATATGCACAAAAAACTTCACACTTAATGTATTTTACAAAAACACACACATCACATTCTATGTACGAATACATAAAAGAACAGTGCAAAAAGTATCTAAAGTAATGTGACCACGAATGAGATACATTTTCAATTTACTGAAAAAAACAACTTTTTGAAAAGTAGTTTCATATGTTGCATGTAGCAGACAGTTTTATCCTTCCTTCTGACGCGGAGGCGGTAGTTTTCATAGACTATACGTAGCAACATATGTAGCTTATATAGGCTAGACAGATCGTCAAAATACTTAAATTGTGAGAGCGCGAGAGAAAGATGGAGCATAGGCAACAATTTTTGAACATAAAAGATTTTTAAAAATAGTCATCCATATGGACGTTGAACGGTGTGTTGTTATTGTCTGATGACGGCTCGATTTTGTCCCAACTTTTATTTTTATTTATTTTTTCGTTTTGGTTACTTCTCAGCCTGATTTGCCCGTTGCACCACTTTATATGCCTCACAAATTCCGTTGATGACCATCGAATGACTGACGCTGTCTGGGTTTTGGTGCGTTGCGTCGCGTCGCGTTGCATCACATTTTAATGTGAGCCCCAAGAATATGCATAGTTCCATTATATATCTATGTACTTCTAGTCTATCTATCTACAATATGTATCTCTTTATCTAGTCAGCCTGCCAGACAGCCAGCAAGCTGTCCATCCAATCATCGGAGTACACGCAAATATCATTTAACTCGGCACTCACTCGGTCTGGGCAACGCTTTCTTCTAACGAAAAATTTCTTGTGCCAAGTTCAAAATTTTATGCTTCGCACTTTATTTTGATCTACAATACATGGGTTTACTTGTATTAATTTCATTTTATTGTACACCAAAAATAGTTGAAAATGCCATTTGAAGAGGTGGAAGGACGACGAAAACTACTGTCCTGTTTTGAAATATTTAAAAAAAGATTAGACATTCTGGCAAATACACCATGTGACAGAATGTCTAACCGTTGCACGAGAAAGAAATTCGGTGACGATATTTGAAAAAATTTCAATAAGGTGACCATAAATAAATGTAATGTAGAGTTCAATGCCACAGATGGAAGGGTAAGTCGCTAGTCTCTAATAGATATTCAGATACCTAGTTGATCCAAAATAAAAAACCAATATTTGAACATCGCAAGAACCAACAATGCTGACACGCTTTTGCCTGCATCTTTTCTATTCAGTATTCTTTTGCTTCTATTCTGTTATCTCTACAAACTTTCATATTTACACACTTGTATTTACACATGTTTACGGCGTTATTTGTGGACTACCACATAGCGCACAGCTCCAAAGATAATATTTACTCAACAAATAGTTTGTATTTTCTTGATATTACAACTTGTCAATATATGTACATTGTACCTATGAATGTATAAAGACTTATAGACGTGCCATGCCATCTGAAAAGAGGTGCGTTAAAGGCGTTAATTGGAAAGGAGACACAATAGTGGAGTTACTCCTACACTCTCCCTATACACTTAAACTCACACAACAATTCAGTTTTATCGCGTTGATTTTTTAAGTATTTCATTGAACGACTGTTTGAAGTATCGAAAAATCTTAGCATGTGTTGATTGAGTTCAAATAGAGCATATTGAATCATATCAACATCACAGATCACTCGAAACGTCATTTGGTATGATGGACGGAGTGAGAACGGTGGCGGAGAGCACCTGTTGATTCGACGATTATGTCAAAACTATTATATCTATTACAAAAAAAAAAAAAAAATCGACAGTAATTATCGAGGTTTCTTTTAGCGCAGTCGGGCATAGAAGTTTTAGTCGGATTAATTGATTGCTTTTGGTTATTTTAAACTCAGAGCACTGTTCACCGTTACTACTTTCAGCAATGCGATTGAAGTCATATTCCAATACTACGCGTAGGTATCACTGTGCTTCAGACGAAGTTATGGAATATTGGAAAGTTTACCAACCTACCTAACAAAATCCAGCGATGGAGGAAATTTGGTTTCGCTCTTAAACAATTATATGTGGCCTTGCGTCGTCTATTTTCTCAGACTGAAATCGTGAATTTATTTGTTTGTGGGCAATTCCTTGAACACTTTGAAACACTATACATATGTATGTCCGTAACTTTTCACCCTCCCGCTTTTTCATTTCGTCCCAATCTGCAGACCACGTGTCTACTGTCAATCACAGCACTTCAGTCCGTCATATCAAAAGCAATTAGATAACTCCACTCCAAAACGATTTACACATGCATAAATATACTAGCAGAGCACGTCAGATCTTATGGCCTTATTGCTCTTGCTCGCCCGCTTGTCTCTATATGTCAAAGTATATATCTCATAGTTTGAACGATTCTATAGGCTCTACGAGGCAATATGGAATTGTCGTTGTAATCAATTTGGCTGTTGGCATTTTGACAGCAGTTTTATGTTCGAGCTAGACTTTTCGTCGTAAAAATATCTCGCGTAAATGTTTGCGCTTTGGCCTTATCTTTAGCCGCAACATATTTATATAAGTCTATGTAGGGTACATATATAGTATCTATACTTTCTTATGTTATTTCATTGTAGGTGGCGCATATAGTTCATCTTCAATGTCGACACTGCTCGTCATTAATAGATTCAATTCAAGAGGTAGTCATTCGTGCACGATATTATAATATAATATAATATTACACCTTACAGTTTCCGCTGCCTTTTGTTTGACGATACTTTCCTATTTCGGTAAAGCATTTCCTTTTTTAATTTTTCATTAAAAAAAAAAACAAAAACAAATACGAAAAAACACTGCATTCGAGTGTGCTCTCTTGTTTTTATTTGAGCCATAAATTTGTATGGGACCGTCATATATTCTATAGTGGTTCGATCTGTACCTAAGTGGAATATGGAAACCCAGTCCTCTGTGCCTTAAAAGCATTGTCGTTTCTATTTTTAATTTTTAAGCGATTGATTGAGTCATTCGTTTTAACTGATAAAAAGAACAACTAAATAGTAAAAAAATAAATGAAATGTCTTTGATTGCATATCACAAAATGGTGTTTGTTGATAGTTTCACCACTGAAATGCGGCATTTTTCGCTTATTAAATAGTATTTTTGACCACAGTGCGCCACTTGATCATTTCTCACATAGTTATTTCAAAATAAGTAAGTCCGATCTTTGTTGCTTTCGCCACAACAGTTGAGATATGTTCACATTTGATTGTATACCCTAAAAAATAAAAACACCAAGGGGGACTAATTTATTTAAAAGTTTTTATAAAAGTGCCGATAAAGAAGCGAAGAACCAATGTATACCAAAACCAACATTACGGGTTCGAGTCGCTCATAAAAATATGAAATTAAAATATTTATCACAAAGTTCAAGAACGCAACCAAGTGCTTGGTGTAATACAGATTATACAGCGAGTGTATGAGAATGTATATACATACATATTTGAACATAAGAATGTCACATAAATGTATTTCATACTCAGTGCTATATCCGCTTACACTTACTCACTCAATCGCTTGCTGGCCTATTATCGCCGGAATGACTCAATTGGACAACAAAGCCGCGCTCGAGGCAAGGAAAATATGTCATGAACAGAATATCTTAAACTCTCCTGAATGTGTATCAAATTATGTTTGAGATACTTCATTATTCATTCACACTTTTGCGCATATCCGAAGTTGTTGTACGCTTTGATCCACCAAAAATAAAAAAAAAGAGAATAAAGAAAACATACTAATAAAAATATACTCGTACAATAAAGAAATGAAAAAAATGTAGAATTGTGCAAAAGCCTCGAGCGACAAAAGCGTTGAATCAGCTGATTTAATCATTTTGCAGTCCATTGTGTATCTGTGAATTGTTGTGAACGGCGTTTAGGTTCTCATGCATAATAAAAATTGCTTATTATGACTTTTTAATTTAATTTATTGGAATGTGAGACATACGTATATGTAATCTTCACCAAACCAGGCAAATTTTGCGTGTGCGCTTTTGTTTTGTGTTATCTTTTGCACTTGGACAAGAATTTTGATATACACATATCGTATTTTGTGCTTTCCGGAAATTAGTCTTCATATTTTTAGGAAGACAATATATAAAAAAATCGAGAAAAGCGGGTAGAGTACATTTATTAATGTATGTGTGGAACGTATCATGTATAAAATACATTTAAAAAAGTCCAAAAGTTGTCACTTACCATGCAAACCGGTCCCCATTCTGAGTTTATGTATGAAACATTTTTTGTTGATGTTGATATTCTGCCTATTCCTTTCTAAGGGAAGTAACCGTAAAAACCTACTCTTCCATTCTAAAATTTTGAATGAAAAAAGTTTTTATTTTTCTAGTTGTTTTAGGTAAACTCATCAAATTTGGTGTCTCTGAATTAAATTAAAGCAAAATATTCCATATAGCTCTATATTGGACCATAAGAGATATAGAGCTATATGGAATAGCCCCATACAAATCTGTTCTTTTTCTGGGTAATTGCAACGACAAATTTGATGTATCTTATACTAATCTCAATAAAATATCCTACACAGATGAAGATAGGAATATACAAATCAAAGGTTCAATAGGGGTACTGCTGTCCTTGAGTTAGGACAAGTATTTTTATTTATTGTTTTCATATAATTTTCTCTATTCTAGAATTTTTCATATAATTTCAAATGTGTCTACTGTAAATTCCTAAAATACTTACACAATAAACATAGCACATAACACTCCAAAACCCGAAGCTACAAGCTCTCCATTTAGTGGTGTAGCAGGGTGTGAAACTAAAGATGTCGAATATTGTGCTACGCACGTGAATCAAATATTGGCAAACAAATTGACAATCGAACAGAGTCAAAATTAAAATTTATGTGAGCTCGAAAGTTCAGAATTGTTATTCAAAAACTGGACTGCTTAAGAGCGCTTGACTGGCATGCAGACCGACGGACGTACGGACGGACGGACAAGGATTGACCAAATGCTGCAATTTACATAAGCAATTTGGTTAACTGCGCTGCTCCACACGCCTACTTGGCAAAAAATAAATTATGGCCGAGTCAAAACGAAGTAGGTAATGAAAATAAATTAAATGACTTATGAAAATATTTTCACGTGCTGTTACTACAGCTTGAAGCACGCGGTTTGTATTGTCCGTTTGTATCTATGATATGGACAGATACGAATTGAATTTAATTTGTGGTCATATTGTTTTTGTTGTATTTCGAGATTTTACGAATATGTTTAAGTCAATAAATGAATTATTTTCGATAAGCTCTTCTTGCTATGGTTAAATATTTGGAACCATCTAAAGTAATGATTCTTCTGGTTTTCATTTTATATTTTTATATTGTTAAATGGGAATGCAGTCATATCGTGTTCGTATTGTATAATTTTTGTATGTATCTAATTCAGGTCAGAGCTGCCTGAACTCTGTTTTTTTATGGGTATTTCGCTCTTCGATTGAAATGTATATATTAGCAGCATAGTTTAGCATTTTGTTGAACTGTATCACAGCGGCATTTAAATTGTCGTTTGCTCCTATTCCTGTTATTGTTGTATTGTACAACTAACTATTTGAAATTCCTATTGGCTTATAATTTATTATTGTTGTTGTTGTTCTACATTGCGTATGCAGCAACACTTGGTCAAAATCTGAATACCAATTCAAACGAATGCTTTACATACAAAAACATGAAAAGTATTTTTTGTAGGTTTACGTTCGAATATATTTTCCTTTGTGCTTATCCATTGTAAATGATTAGAATTTGTAATGAATGTTACTATGTATTTTATTGAACCGGGGGAAGCCTATAATGCAATGCTTTGACACTTTCGTTGCTATTTTAGTTTATAATTAAAATTCAATTATGCAGTCAAGTTATAAAATTGAATACGTCGCAAAGAGAAAGGGTCTGTTGGGAGAATTTTGAGGTGGAATATGTGAGTGGCATACAGAAATATTGGGAGCTGGCCCATTGTTTGTTATACTCTGTAGTAAATTGGTTCAATGGATTACTTTGGCACACAATCAATCAGGGGGTAAACGAGTGGAAGCGGTTTACAAAATACGAATATTGATTATAAATCTTTCAATAATGCTTTTGGATGAAATTCTATGGCAATAACTCTGTATTGACCGATGATTCATTGCAATCATAGCGAAAATCATTTTTGAGGATGTAGAATACTTAAGATAGACAAAGAAATAGCAAATATCTAAGGGTAAACTAAATTAGAACTGACAAGATACATCAAGTCGCCAGTGTGACACATCCAACTGATGCCAGTGACGCTATGTGAATCAAGTCAAAAGGTATTTTCGAAAGTATGCTCAGCTAAACAATAGATAGAATATAAAACGAATAGAAACGAAACGTTAATCAATGAAGAGTCAATGAGACAGATACACAGAATCACATATGCATTTCGACGATAAAGGCTTGCGTTACAATTTTCAACGAAATACTTTTCAATAGAATGTCAACGATGAAAGGCAGAAGAGTGGTGAGGAGCATTTTGAAACCATTTTAGTGCATTGCATGCTTTATTTTATTTATCTATCGAACGTTGCATGCGTAAATGCGTTCCGTACGAGTATGTATCTGAATACATATTTGTGCTGTCGCAACTGCTGCCATGGCCTGTATCTTTTATGTTTGGGTACACTAAATATATTTATTTCGTTGCTTTTATTATAATGCAATCGAACTCTAACAAATGCAGCTGATGTCGATGTCGATGCTGTTGCCGCGTGTGACATTTTCGTTTGCTCCGAATGCATCTCAATTTTATTTGGATACGATGCGTATTGTATCTGCGATGTGCGATGACTTGCCTTTTACTGGTGCTGCTGCATCTTTTTGTGACCAATGTAGCGCAACCATTGATGAAAGCTAAGGAAATTGTCGTCGTGGTCGTTTCCACCGATTGCTTTGGTCATTGAACTGTGTACTGTTTTGATTTAGCTATACTTTGGGTTTTTCGACATATGTATCATTTTTTTTTTTAGTTTTCTTTTTATTTGTTTTTTGTTACCGCTTTATTTAGAAACTTTTTTTAGTTCACTTTAATTTTTCTTGAATTTTTACGAACACTCAAATGGCTGCTTATCTGCGCGTTAATTGTTTGGGCTTGTTTTTTTACTTTTAAATGCTTTGGCTACAGAAAATAGAATGTTTCACAAACTTGGCAAACGCTTCGTTTGAAGTGTCAATTTTGAAATGTACCTCGTTTTCAACCATTTTTTTTTGGTTTCTTTTTATATATGTATATCATGGTTTCTTTGCTGGCAATTTTTCAAAAAAAAAAAAAAAAAAAAAAAATCATCTACACAAATCAATTAAAATCGAGCCGGGTTCTAAAAAAGAAAGTAATATAGATACACAATTTGATGCCCTTTGCTGCCGAAATACAAGGAATAACAAAATATTGACGACATTTTTAGTTCCACTGATGTTTTTTTAAGGCAATGTATCTCTGGTTTTTCAGCAATAAAATACAATATAAAAATATAAAATTGAATACGTGCAGACATTTTAATTGATTTCGGAAGTTGAGTTTAAATTTCATAATTGGTTTGCCTAATAGTTTCCAACTTATGCGAAGAAATTTCGTTAACGAATTTTCGTTTTCATTATGTCTTAATAGTTTTACGTTTCGGTAGAGAGGACAATCGAAATACTTTCAAGTTATTTTTTCATGGAAGTTGCACTATGTAACAGGCAAGGCAGATCCCATATTGGATATTTTATTTCTTCTTGTTTTTAAATTGATAATGTCAGTGGTGTAAACTGATTCGGTGCTGTAGTTTAAATCTAAAGTACGAGTTGGAAAAAAAGCCAAATACTTATTTATGCTGCAGTATTTCTGCTCTACTTACTAAATACACACGAGTGCAAAATGTGAAAGACCTTAGCCACAACCATAAATATGCGACCTTTTCGACATTTACTGCAATAGAGTGCAATAAAAAAAACTAATAAGAAAAAATTGTACAAAATACGCGACAAGGCATAAAAATATGTCCAACGACAAAGTTCCAAAGTGCGCGCGCATATCAATAAATATGTATGGGACTGGGGCGAAGACGATGTCGATGTCGATGGGTTTGGGCAACGAGAATATGGCGTCGTGGAAGTCATCGGGAAAGACCGACATACAGACATACATATGTATGTATGTATGTACATACTTTATGTCAGTTGGACAGACAGTTGAACAAACATTTAAGCGCTTCTATTTTGCATATGCAGCATTGAATTTGAATTTCAGTTGAGTCTTCGGCCTCGTTCCCCTACACAGAAGTATATTCATATACATATATATATTGTATATTTATATATATTTTATAGATACTTTTTGCAGTGTAAAAAATTATACATACGCCGCTCAAACGGAAATGATGGCAAAAGTTCAGCAAATGTTCGCTCAGTGTGCGCTGCGGTGTTGAATTCGTTTTGATTTTTACGAATGGGCGATGGGAAGTGTTTCAACTGCAGTTTGCATATTTTATGAATTTGTTGAGGAAAGAAAAAATTAATAGTGTCCAAAAAGTGAGTATTATTTCCTATTACTATTAGTATGGAGATGTGTTCCAATAAATGTTGCTCATTGAATCTTTAGCTTTAGTTTTGAAACTATGAATTATTGCTTTAATCTACTGTTAATTTAATGGCAAAGAAATGGGTTTAACAAACACGTGTCTGGGTCCAATGAACAATGCCAAGTCATGCAGCAGTTTTATGAATGAAGCATTTTCATTCTATTTGACTTCAAAAACCAGTTTCATGACTTATAAAACGCCTACGCGGCAATATTTATACCTGATTTTTTTGTTTTTTTTTTTGCCACATTCACTCGTTTAGTTTTTTGCTCAGTCAGCTCAAATTGATTGAAGTTGTCTACTTTGGAAATATTTCAGAGCAACCGGCTTATTGTAACAGTTTATTTTATACCCTGTACCTTAAGGGAGAGGGTATAATAAATTTGTGCGATTGTATGTGACAGTCAGAATGAGGTAAGACAGACTCCAAAAAGTATGTATTGTATATTCTTGATACTTTTAATTAAAAGACTACTCCCTAAGTCTTAGCATAACTTGGCAGAGCAATTGTTGACCGAATGGGGGGATCACTAAGGAAGGAAGAAATTCAGATATTTTTCCCAACCTTTTGGGCCTACTTTACGCAATTTCTAGTGTTACCTCGAACATACGTAGGTAGTAAGTCTTGCAAACAAAATCATTTTCAACAAAATCAGCTACTGATTCAAGTGCGCTGTTATCAACTCCACAGACGTATCGTATGGCAGATCGTTTGCATATCTTAATAAACACCAACCACTGTGTATCCCAACAGGCAACTGGACAACTGAGCTGTGGACATGATATATTGGGCGGTGTGGAGGTTGTTACTTTATTGATCAAATGATTAACTGACAGCGCGATATGAAAAGCAAAATTCATGCTGAAATCAAATGAGAAACAAAATAAAAGTCGAAAAAATCGAAAGAGCAGGAGGTGCAGTAACTGCACATGTATGCTGCCACGCCCCGTACATAGCTTTAGCGAATATCGCGCTAAAGCGCTCTGTACATACAAAGTAGAGGGGAAGAGAGCCATAAGGGTTTGGAGCTACATTTGCTGCCTGCTTCAATGTCGTATACAGACATGTAGATACATTGGAAAATTGAACAACGACGCATGAAATTAATGTCTGCAATCTGTAAAATCCTGTAAAGCAGAACCGCGCCGTACCGAGCCGAACTGCAGCGAAGGCAATGAGTTAGCTTAGCCACACATGTGCAGAAAAATGTTTATAAAAATTATTTTAATTTTTTTTTTCAACTGCCTACCATGGGATTGCTTTTTTATTTTAATTAAAAAATGTTTGAGCTGTAGTGAAAATATTTTTTACATAACGTTGCAATTGTTGTTGCGTTGCCGCTTGTTGTTCTTACATGCAACATGTTGCCGTTTGCTGTGCTGCCGTCTTGTCAGCCTCTTCCTAGCCTTTCGAAATGATCAACGACGTTACAAAGTATTAAAGTCAACGACACAATCTGCATATTAAAAAATTGAGAGAGAGAGAGAGAGAGAAAGAGAAAAAAGAAGGAAAATCTTATACGACAAGTCTAAGAGTGACTTCATACAACTTGCTGCAATTGACGCGACGCTGTCCCTGGCATCCCTGTTGCTGCTGCTTGCCACCTTGTTGCACATATACACATGCAACACCAATTAATACACCGCATGGCTGGCATTTCTTTTTGAACGTTGATTTACTTGGCATCTCGTGCACCCGCCTATCGCGCTGGCCATCATACTCTCTAAGTGCTGCTGAATGTCTGTAGCAGGTGTTGCAGCTTTGTTGTTTTTGCTGTTGCTGTTGTTGGATCGGGACACTTGTTGCCGCTGCCTGCTGCTTGGTGCTTGCAACAACAAGTGTCCCGTCAAGTCCGGCAAGAAGAAGCTGCCCAACCAACTAGAGCCGATCCGATCCGATTCAAGCCGTTTCACATTGAACCAAAGTTAACAGGAAAATAAAACTTTGACATGCTGACTCTATACTCGTATGTTAAAGATCATTACGACTACTATGAGGACGATAATGATGTTGCATTCTGGTTTGTATTTATCTGCTATATTTGTCTGTGTGTCCGTCCATCTGTTCTTTCTACAATACTTATGTACGAGCATACACTTTAGCTGCCACCACTCCGCAACCGTACTGAATTGCTCTGTGCTAAGCAAACTGGTTACCCAAAACAGGACATTCTAGCTTAGTTAGTCGTTGTCATGTTGACCATTAACATCAACAGTGACAAAAAAGTAATTCGTCCAGTGCTGCAGCCCCCTAGTCAACTCAGATGCTAGTCGAACCGTTTTCTTAGAATGCACCATACGGTATAGCTATTTTTCGATTTATTATATATTTTTCAAAACTTTGTCTCATGCTAATTGATTTTTATTGATTAGATAAATTGCTGCATCACTCGCGCACACTCATACAATTAGTATTCATTAATTGAGTTAGCTATTAATTTTTAGATAGCTGTCAATCCACGATGATTTTAATTTAAATAATTTACGTACGAACGGGTCTGAATTTTTCTATGGTGATAATTTTTAAAATTTTATTTTTTATTTCTAAATATTTATTTAATATGTGCCTATGTATCAGAAACTTTTTATTTAGAAAACCTGGCCGAGTACGCTTCGGCTACTCATGCGGACAAGTATGAATACTCTCTCTTTTACAGTTGTGTAAATGACACTATATAAGGGTAAAAATTTAAAAAAAAATCAAAGATGTGAAGGGTTTTTAAAATTTTTTTTAATTTGGTGTAAATTTAGTATTATGTAAGAGAAGAAAGAAGAAAAGAAAAATTTGTTCAAAATTTTTAATTTATGGGTTTTACCTAACATCAAAATTTTAAGTATGTATCCGTGGCATTTGTGTTGGGAAATGTATATCTTGAAGGCATTGTAATCAATTTTGTTCTTACTTTGGTTAATATAAGACAAAAAAAATTTCTTACTTTAACCACCAAAAAATATTAAAAAAAATTTTATTCCATTTTTACGACAAAACGTCTTAAATTTTTTTTTTAAACAATATTTGGATTTTTATATTCAAACATTTTTTTTTTTTTGTAAAATGTTTGTCCTTTAGGTTAACATAAGGTTGATTATTCAGCATTCTTTCCATCACTTTCAAGCATATAATGAATTCCACATTCTCGCTCTAAACTTGACCAGGTCTCCGGTTCCATCGCGTACGAACTATTAAAAGACTGTTTTCCATTGAATTGATTCCAAATTTATGTCATGCAACTCATTAGACGCAGGTGCAACGACAAAGGAAAACATTGATTTGACCATAAGGGTCAATTTATGTAAATGAATAAACGTAAAATTTACGATTTTCATTCCATTCCATGCAAACAAAGAAAAAACGATTAAAATAGACTTAGTCAAATGCAAATGCTAATGAATTTTAAATGCCGTGAGTTGCAGTCTGCTAATTAAGCTGAAATCGAAAGATTTTTTTTCAGCTATTTAAATCTGTTGAAACAAGAAAGTAAAAAAAACAAAGAAAACTTTCGACAGTATTTTGGTATCAAGTATGAAGTTCTTTCAATAGCTTTTGTTTATGTCATTTCGCTATAACAACTAACCACACATACAAGTATTCAGAGAGATGCACGACTGAGCGTGAGTTAAAAGTATAATTTTTGAAATATTTATAGCTACACAGACGCACGTGCTGCTCAATAGCTTTATTTAATTGTTACTGCTCAAAAAAAATAAAAAAACAAGAAAAAATTATAAATATATTATTAAGCACTTTGAAAATTCGCTGAAATTATTATGACTTTCACGCCTCAAGCTGGCAGCCGTGAACTTACATTAAGGTACATAGATTTTTGGTTCGTGCGAACAAGTTCTCGAAAAACGTTTTTAGAAACGTCATATAAAATGATTAATAACTCTTTCTACAGCAATTCAATGCTTTGCAACTGAACTGTAATAAAACTTCATTATACATCGTCTTTTTTGATTTTTTAACTATTATTATATACATACGATTAAATAATAAAAAAGACACTTTGAAACGGCAGCAGCAAAGGAAGCCAATGAACCGCAGACAATTACTCACAAATAAAAGCAACGGCCACATATGTATCTGTATATAAGTTTTGGCTTTTGTTTTCTTTGAAGAGAACTAAAAGTGACAGATATGCAGATACACTTTCGCATATGGATGTCTTTATTGTACGAGTGACTACATATAAGTGAGTGTCTGTGCACTCCCGTTTGCGAGTTAGCTTTCTGTTACTCAAACTGTAACAGTCAATTGTATTGTTACTTTGTATGGTTATTATGACAGCCTTTGCCGCTGAAAGCCGAATCGCCACTGTCTCGCATAAATACCATTTCTATTTAACTATATTATTATAAACACTCTCTATAGCGTCGGTCGCGGTCTCTCTGTCCACGCATGTATCTATCCATCTACGATTTATAAATAAATAGTTAGGAAGAAACAAACAATAATTGGTGTTGGTATACGAGTGAGTATATTGTCTGAAATGTGAAAGTGAAAACTTATAAATGCTGAGCGTAATTTGCGCTTTAAAGTTATTATAATTTCTTTTTGTATACTTTTCCATGTAGAATAGTTGTTGTCGCATTTATTGTTGTTATTATTATTGCAACATGCGCGTCTAATTATCCACATAGTATAATGGATATGTCCAATCGTAGTTTTTGCTTTTAGTACTCTGTGCGAATATATTATTATTCCAATTTTTAATAAATGTTAATTTTCCTAAGTGGCCTTTTAAAAGTGTACGACTAGAGTTATTATAAACTAAGTATTGATTGAATTGCAATTAAAAAAGACGTCCTTAATGTATCCTACTGTATCCTACTTCTGATATTGCACTAATACTTCATAATTAATACGTTTATTAATTATTAGTACGTTTATTCGATGGCGTTATTCATGAGAACATTTCATGAAAAGTGAACATATATTGAACATTTTTCCTATACTGATATATGTTGGCACCTCGTTTAACAGTGGCAACTTTCAGTTCATTTCATGAAACTTAAAATATCGTATAAACAGTGATTTTTCAGATGATGGACGATTTCATGAAATGTGTTGCATAAACGCTAAACAATTCAAAAAAAAAAAAAAATGGATTTACCAGTAAGACAGTCCAAAATTCCAGATAATATTAGTTAGACGCGCTTCTACTCGTCACGGACCGGTTGGATTAATTGAGCGACACTCAGCATTGGTGCCACTGCAATTTAGTTTCGCAAAATTTAAGATTTATATATTAATCCGAGTAATATTAAATTAGCTTAAGCCCAGATTGAGTTGAGAAATGCGGGAGGTAGTCGAATTTAAAACGAAGACTAATAAATAAACAGATTCGTTGAAGTGGAGACGAAACCGAATTTAAAACCTGTTGAACTTAGTTTGGACCCGAAATGATTTTTATTTTTTTTATTTAGTTGAATGTAGTTTTGGGCGAATTAATAAAACATTTATGTGAATGTGCTTTACTCCGCCCTATCTCATTTCTTCTCCATTTAATCGATACACCGTTCAATCGTTGGACGATATTAATTTCTTATGCGCAGGCGCGCGGTTCGGTTGAATTGGATTGACTCGAACTGAAGTCACACAACTAGCAGAGAAATCAAACCGACGAGCAATTAGAATAAATTAAAATCGGACAAAAATTCGGAGCAGTCGAATGGCGCTGCTAGATTGCCTGGTAGTTCGTTTGCTCTCTATGATCAATACCGCATTCCAAATGCAAATTTGTTTTCTTAATAGTAAAAATCGAAGAAAAAACGACATGAATCTAAATTGGGGCTTAATTTCTTGTCTCGTTCTCCAATTTTTTCTGTGTGTTAGAAAACAAAAAACCCGTTCAGATTTCTTCTAACCGTTTTTGGTGGTATATATTTTTATTTTTTATACCCTACCCTGGAGTAGCAAGGGTATACTAAATTTGTGCAAATGTATGTAGTAGACGAAAGGAGGTGTGTCAGACTCCATTACATATACATATATGTATACGAGTATATCCTTCATGAGCATCAAACGTCGTGTCAATTTAGTTTAGTGCGTCTTTTCATCAAACTTGTATTTTTAGTATCTATTGTTGTCTGGATATCAAACCCACCACGCCCACAATAAGGCTATTTGTCTCTAATATACATACAAACGTCCTCCCGATATATTTTACATAAAATCTCAGACTGAGAAAGAGTATGATATGTCTACATGAGAGTAAGCAGCGTATTTCGAGGTCGTTCAGCTGGGTTGCAATATTCTTACTTATTTTATTTTTATCTTTGTGACTTGCTTAATTTATTGACATTAGTTTTGTTTGCCGTATACATTTCGTTATAGATTTTTTTTCGTGTTGTCATAGTTTTGCTTTTATGTAAAATATTTTTAATTTTAAATCTTTTAAAAGCCACCTGACATAAAATTTGAATTTTTTTTTAATTTAATTTGGCTCTATACTTTTGGTTGGGCAAACCGGCTCGGGTACAATTCCAACAATTTTAATTGTTTGAATTGATTAACTGGCGATAAGCTCTATATAATTATTATTAACCTGTTTCGCTTTATAATAATTTGTGTTTTGTGTGATTGTAATGAGATTACTGGATGCTAAAGAAAATGTTGACGTGATGCTATCGTCACAAAAAAATTAACTTCAAATTACGCTCATTGGTGCAAAAACTAACCAGATTTAGGCGAGCTTTTCAATGACTGTTTAAAAATTTCTTTTGTTTGTTGTGCAATAGCTGAGACTTAAATTCTAATAATATTGAAAAGGTTACCCTTGATAGTCAAATGTTTCTCGTTGTGTCTGTTTAAATAAATTTTAAACAAGCTAGCCATTCACAGGCCTCTGGCTTGGAAATGCTGCTCTCAACTCTTTATATCGATTTAAATGTACAATTTATACAATATCAACTCGAATTAATGACACCTAATTGGATTCACCTTTGTATGTAGTAAGACTATTTCAAAACTATTAATATTTAAAAAAAAAATGTAATTTAATTAATTGGTTTATTAAAAACACTCAAAGCGTCACTGTAAAAAATTGTGTTAAAAATTTTGTCATTTAGAAATATCTGAAAATGTTTCTTCACCAATTTCCAATGCTGACGTATACAAGAGTCACAGCAGCTAAAAATAATTCAAACATAAAACTTTATAGTTGCAATAAGAAACGAAATAAGAACATAAATGTTTAATATATAAAAACTTTTTTATAATAAAAAAACGCCCACGCGTCGGAATGAAATTATTCCGGCCTAACGAGTGTTCGCTGAAAACACAAGCAAATGTCTAAACATTTAGACTCACCTTACGATCATCAGTGGACGAAATATAAAACATACTTGTAAGTTTATGTTCTGCTCTTTGAAGTGGCAGTGAAATGGTGCAAACTTTTTTGAAAACAAAACTAAATTTGTCAGCGAATATTCATATTCGGCAACACGATCAAAACCTACAAATTCAGTAGATCGGAACACACAATTTGCAATTTATGTATTTTTTAAGTAGGTATATTTTAGCGAAAAATATTTGGAAATATATATTTCTTTATGGTTTATGTTATAGACTAAATATATAAATAAATATTTTTTTATTATATTTTATTTTTATATGTTATATTTGACTGCCACGTTTCTTTTTTTATTTGTTTTGTATTGTATTGTTGAATGAGTCTCTTTGTCGGAAATTTATTGCCAAGGATTAGACACAGGTCTTTGTGAATTGTTAAAAACTAATTTATAAATAAAGTCAGTATTTGTTGTTTGTGATTTTTCGCGCATTATGGTTAGAAATAATTCTATGTATTTAGACAGGATCAAAGTATTTAATTTGACAGTAATTTCGATAAAATTATTATTTAAAAATGTACATATAACACATGGAAATACTTCGGCTCAGTTACTTTAACCAACTCGTACTCGACTAAAAGTGCTTTCAATAACTGCTCAGGCACAGAGTGGAATAGCTGTGTCGTCATTGTTGCATTGCCAGTAAGAAGCAATACTAGGTGACAAATAGTACAAACAATATTACAAACAAATATTGTGCGAAAAAACAATGGAAGTACAAAGCAAAAACACCTGAAGGTGTAATGCAGACGGCGCATGCGTTCTGCTTTGTTTCCGCGATGCAGCATTTTGGGCGCATACTGTTTATAAAATTTCCGCATGTTAATCGCCAAAATACACGCAATTCCACTCGCCGTGCTGCCTAAAGTATGTCGCATTTGTTTTTCACTCCCGTTTCGTCGTCGCTGACTTAATTTACATATAATATTGTTGCTCGTATTTCAACTGACTATTGCTGTATATACTCGTATGTATGTATATACTAACTGATATCCCGGCGTTGGCCGGGATAACTATTAAAGAATTTTCCAAAATCGGAGAAAGACGAGTTTGCAGATTAGAGTATATTACCCGATTTCGAATACGATATGTTAAAAACAAATTGTGCCCATACAACATTTGACGCGCCATTAAACCCTCTTAGGGGGAAAATCTCGCAAACCACCGCTTAATAGGCGTTTTACCGTAAAGCCAAATAAATCATTCGTAAACAATAGTGTTTTCGGCAGTGCTGTGATGAATGATTCAGTCAAGTCAAACAATCTTATATATAGATATATTTATATAAACATGTCTATATACATATGTATATATGTATAGCTCAGTGCCGACTCGACAATTTTTCCTTTTATTTTTTTTTTTGTTTCTGTGAACAGTTTGGTGTATTAGTTAATGTATCGTTGGCAGGCTCTTCCACGCTTGGGAGTTAGGCCAGTCATCCTTAATGTATACAGCGGAAATGAAAAGTAGATGAGAAACTACGCCAAAATGCACAACGCAACAGCGGATGATGTCGACAATGACGACAATTACGTTTTGTTATAGGCAGTAATTAATTTAGCTTGGCAGGCATACATTCACGCAAACTTCGTTCAAGTTTGGTGGAATTTATCATTAGACATTTTGGGAAAATTATATTATAATTAAACCTGATATATTTTAACCATACAGAGTAGCTTCAATCATTGTCCTGAAGGTCCAGATATCCTATAAAATATATTGACTTTTGATTACTTCGACTTGTTCGACTTGTTTTGCCTCACCGAAATATTTTTTAATTTTAAAGTAGTGATTTCTGGCGAAGTTGATAATCTAATCCCGTTTAAACCCAAATCAAAAACAAATGTAAATTGCGCATTCAATATTTTTTTTGAATAGAACTAATATTTTTTTTATTATTATGTTCAAAGCAACTGTACACGAGTAGCCTTTGAAGAAAATGGCGGCAACAATTGTATAATGGCGGAATCATTAAAAATTCCTCAAAAAGTTACAGCATCCCCATGTGCAGCAACCCTTGAGTTTTCGTTTTGAAAGAGAATCATTGGCATGCGCACCACAAGAAGGCTAGCAACCCCATGGTAGTATCTCATACAATTCCAATAAGTTGCAGCTTCCCCCACATATCTTGACATTGCTAATGCACTTTGGCCATATAGGTGCGAATACGTATGTACATATATACAGTTACTCAGGAACGCACCAATTAAATCAAAGCATCAATAATTGAACCGAACAGCAGCCATTAAAATCTCAAAGTTATGGTCGGCAACAGCACAGAAGTTAAGCAAAGTGAAAAACATTTTTAAATAGCAGGCAAAACAAAAAAAAAATATACAAAACTTTCTTTTTGTACCTACCTAATATCTTTTTCTTTCATTCGAACTAACAACAACGGCGACAACAATAAGAGTGCCGTGTACAATAATTTATTAATGTTTCTGCATGTCGTCGGGGAAAACTGAAAAGAAACATTTAAAATTTGGAGAAACCAATGCGCTATGTGACACATACTTGTAGAACCAACGACTAAATCTAACTCAGATTTATGATGATTAAGAAAAATCACTAAATAGTTTTGCCGTTGTGAAGATGTCGTTGATGTCACGGCTGTTGTCAATTTCTCGAAATAGATTTCGGGCTAGCTGCGTGATACTTTAGTGGAGGACCATTTTTCTTATACGCAACGAGTGCAAAGATTTAAAAAAAAGCACACGAAAATTTGTCTTAAAAATGTTGTGTTTGATTTATGTTTATGGGTTGCTTTCAGCTATTCGAAAATCAACTTCGACGATGATCGTTGTTCGGAATTTATACAATGTTTTCGGAATTAGGTACGCATATTCAATGAACCTGGTAAATTTTTAGCGCGCATACTTTATTGATTATCCCGTTAATATGTATATATTAGACACATATTGTGTATGTATACATGTACCTACATTCACAGATCTGGATATGAATTCAATGATATGCACGCTATTTGAAATTCAATACCAACGCCTAATGATATCATATGATTTATGTATGCTGGTGTGAATGTGCAGGAGGTGTAAGTTTTTTCATTTGAAGCCATACGCAGACAGTGTGAAGTTCTCGAATATCCTCTTCTGTAATATTTGTTGCCACTCATTTTGAAGCTTCAGAAGCGTTAACTTCCCACCCACAAAAAGAATGAGAAACTCAATAGTCGGGTCAAAATAAATTGCTCGAGAAGGCACTTAGTGTACACTCATCAGTTGACAGACACATGGACATCTAGACAGATAGACAGGCAGGCCGGCAAAGAGGGAGACAGACTAAATAAGAAAAGGATATACTGGCCTGGTGCCATGAATTGAAGCAATAATGTGTATATCACACTTTGTATGCTTTGCGCCAATTAACGTAATTAAATGATGCATATTGCGCTAGAGTGTCTCTATATATTCTATCCTTGGTGCCATTGTCCCGCTTTGTGTGATTAATGTTAGCTGTGGGAATACTTCCTTTTTTTAAAGTTGGTATTTAAGATACAACAGTTGGAATAGCCTGAAAAAACAAAAATAAATTTTTCTCTGAATATGTAGTTCTTTTAGTCTGTCTACATTTAGGCACAGCTGCTAATGGTGACACAACTTTTAAATGAATTTAGGTTCAATTATATTGAACAATACGGCTAATGATTTAATATATTTACTCAGTACTTATATGCATAGCTCTTGTAACTAGCTAATATTGATTTCAACGAAAAGAAATACGCAAAGATAAACACATTTAGCCATAAATTACTGGCCGAAATGCCAAAAGTTTATTAACACCAAACGCAAACTAGGTTTATAGGTACACTGAAGAAACGTGCAAATAAACTGACTACCCTAGACCCACATTCGACCGAAGGCACGAATTCATAAGTGTATGTAGCTGTTAGACTGGTTAAAATACCGAAAAAATCGACCAGCAATCAAAGTTTAAATTTATGGCGCTATTGCTAAAAACTGCTCGCAATGAAGTACCGAAAAATAAGCGAGTAAATAAACAGTCAGAGCGATCGAGTGAACCAGACAAACAGTCCCACAGATAGGGAACCAATCTATAAGCTGGCATTTTTAATGTGCGTTAATTTATTTGCCAAAGTCATTAAACATAATTATGATGACTGGCTGAATGACTATCTGTCTATATGTCTGTCTATTTGAATGTGGATATGAATGACTACGACCAGAGCAACCAACGATGGATTTTATTTACAAAATCAAACAAAAAAGTGTGCTATGACTATCAATTTTCGAATGCCATCATACATTTTTCTTGGTCTGGGTTAGATGGCTTAGTGGCCGCGTTAGTAATGTGGGTAACTAAAATCAAATATAGTAGAAATAATAAACAAATAAACGAAAGTCTGAATCGATAG
Source organism: Leucophenga maculata (assembly GCA_035044805.1). Classification (NCBI taxonomy): domain Eukaryota; kingdom Metazoa; phylum Arthropoda; class Insecta; order Diptera; family Drosophilidae; genus Leucophenga; species Leucophenga maculata. Next base: position 4,377,470 of record JAWNNP010002290.1, read on the forward strand.
ACTGGCGTCGACCTAGCGACAGAAGAGTTATCCGCACGACAGTTAAAAATCGTCGTAAAAAACTGAAAATATGTAAATATTATTAGAAGTGAAAAAATGGCATGCCAACACAAAATTGTTTAACGACAACGACGAAGCCGACGACTCCAGACAATTCATGCATAGGAATAATCAGAGCCTTAGCTGTCGGTAGCTGCATATACACTACAAACATACAAAGTTATAGTTTTTATAGGAATAATAATATTTATATACATATATACAAATGAATGTAGTATCTATATATCTATCTATCTATCTATCTTCCGAGCGATTTCTCAAAATCGGCCGGGTCTTACACCGTTCCATACAAGCGATAAAAATATTTCGTCATATCTTTGCATCTATTTGAGGTGGAGGGTTGAAATTTAAAATACGTGATAGTGGGACCGGCAAATGTAAGATCCATTGAAAAAGTGGAGAGGTTTTGGCTGTCTATTAATAACATATATGTATTATATATAAACAATATTTATGTATGTACAGCTAGTACATATATAAAATTAAGTTTAGTAGAACAATTTTTTGTGGCTTTTCTAACCAGAGCTCAAGCACGTGCTGTATTTATCTCATATTTTCTTTTTTTCTTTTAATATATTGGCTTGTGGAACTTGGAAAACAAATGAAAAATATACGTATATGTATACCGCCCCAGTCCTACATTTGTCATTTAACTGATAATGACTAAATGATCACCTAGAATATAATTAGAAGCCAGATTAGTTGTTCAAATAGTTCAATTCTTATCGCAACTCAAATGTGCGTCTTAGTATTAAGGCTCTGAGTGCTCATAGTTTCGAAGGTTATTGAAAAAGATTAACTTGCAAGCTCCGGCTTCCTAATATCTTACTAAAATTTATCGGCCCGGTATTCCGCCGGTTCGTCTTCGTGCCTTACGAGCGTTAACTGCTTATCAGAGCACTTCCTCTGGGTAAGCATTTGGCAAATGTTAAATGGCAAACGATTTTCTTCCCAAAGTTTCATACTTTAAGCTGGTTTTGTCGCATAATTGGCACACTTTGAGTCATATTTTGCCATTCATACTTCAAGCTTTTAGTACGAAGAACTAACCGTTGTAGAAGAAACAAAATGCTTAACCAGCTGTATTGCCAATCGAAAATATTCTGTGCCGTTTGGCACAAGACTGAATTCCTATATTGACTAATTGCTTATTCATAGTCGGAGAGACAGTTGAACGCTCTTGTCACTACTTCGCTTCTATTCACAAGTAAGCGTTTATAAGCTCTTAGACAAACAGAACCAAATAATAATATAAATATTTATAAACCGTTTTCACAGTTATTGATTTTCTAGTTGTGCGGCAATAAAGGTGTCTAGACCGTTGACAAAAATTTTTAATCAGCCATAAATAAACTAGGGTACGGAACAAACTAACCCTCGACACGATAGCACTTGATCATGTAACAATATGCCAGAAGCCGAAGACCTGCTAATGCTTAGAGAACTGTAGGCAAATAAGCAAATGTTGAAAAACAAGGATATCGGTTATGAGTGTACATACTTGCAAAGTGTAAGAATGCTCCCCTCCCAGAAATTAAATGGCTGCCAGGCTTCACTGTTAGTAAAACAGCTAGACAATAAAAATCTTGGAAACAACAGGAAGTACCGAGCAAAGTGCAACGGAAGACTCAAATATGCCGCGCTGTACTTATGTTGCATGCTATAGAAACAACTGAGAATGTCGTGTATGCAAATGTATGTCATGAATGACAACTGTCATCGACAAAACAATGTGTCCGTCCATCTACAGCAAAGGACAGCGAATGGGGAGAAATTACTTCGTTCGTAAAATTTATTATATTGCAAAACGCCCCCAAATATACTACGATAAAAGTCTTCTGTAATGTTAAGGTTGTTTCTGCGTTTGCAATTATTTTAATGTATAAATTAAAATATGGTGCGCTAAAATTAAGTTGAATGTACAACGCTCTAAAAATGGTTGGCATTAGGTTTAAATATAATAAAAGTTAAAGTCGTTGACAGAAAATATGCGTTGTTGCGTTGATTAAATGTAGAGCCGTGGTTTCCCAGTGGGCTAAACACCTTCATGAGCGCACCCGATTTCATTTTTTGCAGTTTATAGCTCCGCGTAGCAAAGCTTTGTCGGATGGAATATAGAAAAGGTAGAGAAGAAATTTATTTATGCCAATTAGTGCTTCTAAATGTATGCATAAACACTTTTATTTTCACTTTGCACGCCTAAAATTATGTTAATTACGCGTTTTTACCAAGGAGTTACTATTCTTTATTATGTTTTTATATGTCGTTTGGGTTTGTTCTCCCGGAAGTCCAATACAAAACGCACCGAATGTGTTCTTGATGAACTCGTTGGCAGTCTATATATATGCATTCAGGGTGCGTACAAATAGTATCGGGAACAAATTTTCTGTTTCGTTTGTGAAGACCATTTACAATGGGCTGAAGAAAATTCAGAGTATTTGATATCCGGGGAAGTACGATCCTGAAGAAAAATATTGCGAAGGCGCACTTCAGCGGATCCCTTCGTTTTAAAAATCTGTAGCAAGGTGAAAGCTATGCTCATTGACATAAACTGTGGTCCATCTGACACTTTAAACCTCAGAATGTACTGAAAAGATATGAAAATGGGGTCAACCGATACCTCATTGCTGCTAATTGGAAACTGTTTCAGAACATTTTACTAAGCCACACTTACAGATCAAGAACGGTATCGCAACCCGAGTTCTCAGTGGATATTTTCTTTAAACATCGAGGTATATCAAGCCTTAAAGATTTCTATCGACATAGTCTATAAAATTTTGCTTAGCAATATTTTTCTGACACTGTTTATACACATCCTGTAAATTATTTAGTTTCGCCATCAAAGTGAAACATTTTGTTGTACTCTAGGGTTTTTTTGCGTTTTGTAGGCGTTGTAATTAGTTTAATTAGAATAATTTTTAAAGTTCATTAATTAAAATTGTTCTGCGAGAGTGAGGTTGTTAGTAGCTAGAATAAAATCGTTCAATATTTAATTTTCGATGATACTGTTTTCGTGGCCAGATCAGCGATCTTTCGGACTCCCACTGTGATGCATTGCCGAAACCTCGTCAAGTCTTTTCTGTAGTAAAAGAGTCTTTTCACTTATTACCTCTGCAGGAAAAGAAAACTAAAAATTAAATACAAACAAATTTAATAATTAAATTGCAGCACAAAGTGTGAAAAAAAATTCTGTCTATTATGCTTATTATTTGAAAGTCACCATCTGACATTGCTGAGCTCCTGTTACTTTTATTAAAATATCCCATACATAATTTTATAAAAATTTCATGCTTGCCCTTTGATGAATGCAGCATATTTTTCTTAAATTTGAAGTTTTTTGGCGAAAGTAACTGGAAGGAGTAATACAAGGCCGTCTGTCTAAATGTCGATTTCTCGGAGACTATAAGAAATTCTTTAAAAATGGACTAAATTTAGTAAATACATTCAAAAAAGTATCTCGATTTTGTTTTGTTTCAAAAAAATATCCTCATACTTACTTTTCAAAAATATCTCAAGTAGTTCAGGAGTTATGGCCTTTTTAGTAGACCAAACTTTAGCTGTTTTATAAAAGAAAAACTAACCTAAAAAATGCAGAAATCTTTGTTTCAAGAATTCGAAATCCTGCATGCTTGTATACATCCTTATACAGCATTGAAAACAGCGTTACCAGAAGTTCAAAATATATAGGAAATTGTTACTCTATAAATACATTTGTTATGAACACCTCCACCATTTTACTTCGGGTTATCGTTTTTGTAAAGGAAGTACTCGTAATTTAAGTATCTTAAGTTTTATTTGGCTTGAATTTTATCTTTTATTTTCGCGTTGTTGTTTATATTTTTTTCTTTTATAGCATTTTTACACAGTTTCCACTTCTCACGTTTCATAAAAAATATATACCTGTAGATATGTGTTTGCGTCTGTGTTGGTCCTTGCCGTCATTTTGAATTGTATTTGGTCAGCTATGTTATTATGTGTACATTCGTGTCCTGAATGACGACAGTTCTTATATGGGTCAAGTGAGTAGGTTTCCATACGAATAAACTCATCGAGTACGCAACTCCTTGTCGTTGTACGGTTGTCCTTGTTTGTATTTTTGTGTTTATGCAGCTTTTGTGGTTTTTGGTTAGTTCATGCAATCGTGTGTAGCCTTATCAAGTTGTAGCAGTAGCTTCTTAAATGGGTTAAACAAGACGCACCTAAAAATTTACGTAACGAAATACACACTTTTTTGTGAGTTATGCATCTTTTCGATTGCGTAATGCTTTCAAAAAGAACAAATTTGATCCAAAATTTCTTTGCTTTTTACATATATAGGGTTATATCGCTCTATACGTTTCGCCAGTTAACGAAAAGTTTAATGTCACAGCATAGTTCCGTAGCAGTGCAGCCTATTATAGTCTAAGTTTTAACCTACAATTTAAAAACAAAAAACAACATGATTTCTTTTGATTCAACATTGAATCTACGTTCGTTTATTTTTGAAAGATGTTCTTATTCTTTTGCTTGTAATATCCATTTATATGTCTTATTTCAGTTTGCTCGAACATTAATTGAAATTTTCTTTTTTTCAGTGGAATATATATGTTTTATATATTGTATATAGTTTATATATATATTTTTTATAGCACACGAAACGCTTTTTTGGAATTCTGGTTCTTAATTAGAATTGTTTCTTTTCCACTCCAAACACATTTAATAATAGATATATGAATTTTAGGTTTTTTTAATTAGTAGGTATAATTATATTTATGTAAGTATTTAGGTAGGTTTATATAATAACCTGACATTTAAGTTGAAATTTCGATATTCATTCTTTTTAGTTTCCTCATAATATTGCTAAGGAGTGAGTATAGTTTAATTGCATGCATGTAATGCGTTATTTATCCCTTCTTCTTATACGTCTTTTCTACTAAGGTGTTGTATGTGCGATGAAGTTGAATTGAATTTTCGGTCTAATAAGGACCTAAGTTTGTTGCATTTAATCATATGTTTGTATAGGTATGTGTATGTTTTGGTTTGGAATCCTTTAGCCTATCGTTTATTAATAATGAAATATGATTCGCATAATTTTGATTTGTTCGCGTTCTTAATTATAGAGTAAAAAAGTTTTTGGATATATTTAGTTAAATACAATGAATATAATGCAATAACGTCTGCATATGATTAGTATTTATGTTTAAAGCATAAAGAAAACATAAAGTCTGTTTAAGCAAGTAGATTTTTTTTAAGTTATATTATTTTTAATCTCTAATCCAATATGGTTGATGAGATTTAGTGCAATTGATTTCGTTATTTGCTTTTCTTTTTCAACATTCGAAATTTGGGTTATATTGGCGCTATTTCTATTATGTATAAATTTTTTTTAATTTCTTTTGATTTTGATTTATTTTTAAGCCGAAAATTTTTATAGTTATTCTAAATTTAAATTTCGTTTTCGTTATGAAATCCAACGTTCTTCATTTTTAATTTCATTGAAACATTTGTTATTTTGTAGAAACTCCAATTATTTTTTTTTTTTTTAGTAGTTTATAATTGCAATAATTATGCATTTTTTAATGATAAAAAATTCAAATTGTATATGTACGATATATGTATAAGCGATAAATTTTCACAACACTACATTTATTTTTTATTTTTAAATTTGTAATTATTGTAGTTAAAAGATATTTTATTCATGCCGAAAATATTTTTCAAATGGTCATCCATTAATACGAAACAAAGCATTTGAAAAGCAAAACATTATTTGAAGACCAATAAAATATGAAATGTTCAGTTTCTGAATGTTAATTTAATATTATATTCGAACAAAAAGAAATAAAAATGAAACTGCAAATCCAATTGCTAAACATCAATTAGTTAGTTAACAGATAAATGCAAGTATAATTATTTTTTTTTTTTTTGTATTTTTCCATGTTTCCATATTACAGATACACGAAAAGTTTATTATTTTATCTATGCATTCATTGCACTCGCTTCACTGTTTCATTAATTGGTACATAAAACTTTATGCATTGTAAAAAACTGTCGTTAATGTAAAAAAGATGTCTAAAATGGATATATTACTATTAAAAAGTGATCTTATGTGCAAAACTTTTGCAATGCTTTGGTTCTGTAGATTAAACAACTCAGAAATTTAAAAGTAGTTAAATTGAATTGTAATCAAAATTATAATTAAATGCTTCTAAAAATTTTAGAAACTCAAATTTTTGCTATTTCTACATTTGAGCAAAAAAATTCATTTATGGATTGTTTGTTTCCTCTGCTTCTAAAATTTCATAATTCAGTCTTAGAGTTTTAAAGCATCTAAAGTTTTTAGAGGCAGATATAAATTAAAATAAAATCAAAGATAATAATAAAACAAAACGAAAAATTTTAAAGTCAACGTAATTCTTATATTTAGCAAATAAAGCATTCGTCAATGTTTTATTGCAATCGCTTATAAAAAATATTTGTAAAAGTAATTGTATGAATAGGTAAATAATATAAATAACATTTGAAAACCATCTGTTAAACTTTAGTCGTAGATTTACAATGTTTAATGCAGCGACGAAGAGTAAAATGTTTCTTTCCTATGTTGTTAAAATAAAACTTTATGGTTTAAGAAAATAAAGTAATTTAAACTAATATTTCGTTAAAATAAAAATTTATATTTAATAAAGAAGCATTTTATAATTGTATAATACAGAATTCGCAAGTGACTAAACAAAGACAATACTAATTTCACTTTCACATTGTTTTCTTTCTTAGCTTTAAGACTATTTGTGCTTTAATTTTATTGAATTTAAATACAATTTCGGTTGTTGCCTATTTTATACAGTGTATGTAAACTGTTGCGAAATTATTATTTGGAAGCGCTTTTATACTAGTTACACAAATCATAATTATAAAAAAAGGAAAATACTTCAAACGCTAATATCACCGCAAGTTAAAGAAAAATCAACTCAATCTAAATGAGATTTGTTTTAAATGTAATAGGATATACAAAGAGCCTAACTTGTCTTTGCTTTTTGTTCTCGTTTAAATTATGACTGTTTCCATTAAATGTAAATAAGCATTTTGTTCTTTTTTTTTTTTTTTTTTTTGCTTTTGGCATAAATGGCAAAAATTAATCAATTTTAAACAAAGTTTAATAATTTCATACAGATAATTCAGTAATTCATAGAACGCATGCGCACCCAAAAATTTTGCTCAGTGCTATTTATATAAAGATTTGGTATTTCTGGTTCATTAATATTTAAATTTGTCATTTAAATAAATACATATTATGACTAAAAATATGTTTTGTTAAATCTATAGTTTTTTATTTTCAAATTTCGATTATTTAATATATTTTTTAAATAAATGCAAAATTTTAATCGATTTCTTTCTTAAAGACTCCAACGTTTCTGAATCTTTGTCTTTGCAAACACTTAAACGTACATACATATATATGTATATTAATTATTAATTTTTCATATAAATATCGTTAGTAGTTTATATTTTTTTGTATGGATATTCTTGTTTTTCTCACATTAATATTTAAAATGCATGTGTATAGCTTTAGTTAATTTTTTATCTGTTTTTGTGTATTTTATTCTGGTTTAAATGTATTCAACTTCGACGCACCCTTTAATTTGCTTCTGCACTATTAAATTTAGCGCTATATCTTTTACCTCAAATTTCACTTTGCATGCTGAGCTTCCACTGCTGTTCTTGTGCGTTTGGGATCCCAGTTTACAAGTTACACTGCCATAGTATCGTAGGCTGTGAATCCTGCGCCATTTTGTTGTTGGAGTTGTTTTGGACCGGCTTCGTTTCTGTTTTAAACAAGTACATACATGAATAATATAAAAATAAGACATTTTCCAATTAGTGAATTGAATCTTGGGAATTCCTTAAACTAGTAGTGTTGTTCTAAAGCGAATTTAATTGTTTAAGCAGTAGCCATGTTTACGCTGAAAATTAATAAGGACTGTGGTAGGTTGCGACTAAGTTATTATATCAAGAGCTTAACATATTTTAAAGAATTGTGTACAACAAGCACAAAATGCGTATATTGATACAAAATACAGAATTTAAATTAACTCCTAAGTTTGTGCAGACTTATACACTCAATTTGAGTAGCAGAAACTGCTATTATGGAAACTGTACAAATGTTTTATATTTAGAAATATGCTGACTTAATTTGTTTTTTAGATATTAGTTCTTGTCTAAGAACGAATATAATAAGATTTTGAAGAAGCATCTTGCAGTGCATTTATGTTAGTACATAGATTTAAATCAGAGAAACATTAATTTTGTAACATTTTGTTTTTGAAAAGTGTTTCAACCCATTTCTTTTTAAAATTTTTTAATATGTTGTTCTAATATGTGTTGAGTGTTACTATTTATAAATATATTATTGTTTTAACAAACAAAAAATTATATAAGATATTTTTTAAATATCAAACTGTGAATTGCTTAAAGAACAAAAAAAAAAAAAAAAAACAGAAAATTAAATAAAAATGTAATTTTAAAAAAGTTAGGATAGTACAAATCATACATTATAGAAAGACGTGTTAAGTACATACACATGCAAATTAATTAAGTTTGTTCTTAACTTACATCTGACGTCTGATGTGGATTTTTGGTTATTTTTTAATTAGTAAGAAAAGTGTAAATATTCCATTAGTGGCATACAAAATACTAAGTTAAAATTTATTATGTACAATATAAAAAAATTATTATACCAAACAGTCTGTATAAAAAATAAGATCTATGAGACTATACAGAGATAAAGTTTTGAAGTTTGGATATTAAGACTCTTCTTATTCATAAGCGAAGCTTAAAATTTTCAGATGAAAAATTGCCTATATATATATATATACATTTATAAATGAATGTATATTCAATATAGGCGATGCCCCGTCCCGACACAAGCGTTAAACAAAACTCGTCATTCTTTGGATCCATTGGAGGTACGGGGAAGAAATATGGTATACATGTTAATGAGATCAGAAGAAGTAAAATCCATGTTTAGATGTCTATAAGGAACATATATATATATAGATACAACATTTATCATGCCAATAGATTCAATATAGCGCAACAGAGCGTGCTGGGTAGAGCTAATAAATTTTTAATATTCGATTAGAAAAATGAAAAGATCACATTTATTGTGAAATGTATGCGTATTACATGTTCTAGAATTAAAGTTTAACTATCACGTTCGTCTGTGGGTATACATTTTCTAGATTCTCCGATTTTTACACCCAAAGTTGTCTGCGCTATCAATCCTTATATAAGCATATGTTAAATAGTTATATCTAGATACTTGTTTTTTTAAGAGAAACTAATACGAGGCATATGAGTAATTCAAGTTGTCTCAAACATTACTGAAGCCCATAATATTGCTTATATTACGAATATGAGCTTCAACTCATGCTTAGCTAACGATTTTTTTAGTTTCAATTTATTGTCTTATTTTGAAGTTTTTTTAGTTTTTATTTCTATTCTGGTACGTTACCTTTCAATCAGTTTACGCATTTCTTCAGTACTGCGTTGATCCTTTTGCGGTGGGGATCGTTTGACAGCTATTTATATTTTAAAATTTTATATATGGAGGTTTAGAGGTATTTTTTTATTTTTAACCGTTTTTGTTTCGGCGACCAATTTTTTAATAGGTAATGGTTTTTATTTCGGTTAACATAAAAATAAAAAGAAAGAAAATATAAAAATCAAATAAAAAATTGTGACCATTAAGACGAAACTTATAACTAAAAAGAATATTTTTCAAATAAATAACAAAAAAAAAAAAAAAAACGTTGCCAATCAACTTAATTAACCTAACCTAGTTTTGCAATTAAAATTAAAAAAAGGCAATTACAGAGTCCGCTTAGTCATTAGTCAAATGAAATTTCATGTATATACTTGCGAAGCTTTATTCAGTTGGAAGCTTTTTAATGGTCCTAAAATTAACATGCGATTCTGACGAATGGGCATAAGATAACTCATTACATACACTGGCTATATTTAAAAAACTTAAAGAAAAAACTTAACGAAATAATACACCAAATTAGTCCTGAAATCGTTTTAGTTACAAAACATATATTGTTGTAAAGTGCATTACTGACACCAAAGAAGTGAATTGTCTTAAAGTAATGTGCTGGATGAAATGATAAAATGTGTGAAAACAGAAAATTGACCTGGGTATATAGAAAATATAAAAAATATAAGTACCATCATTAAGTTATATTTCATATATTATTAACTTAAATTTGGTGACTAAACCCAAACTAAAATCTGTAAAAAGTCTACGCAAATTAAAAAACTAATAAAATTTAGCAAAACACAGTATGAATTTCTTGCTCTGATAAAATTAATGTAGAATTGAAGAATAAGTTTTCTGCTAATAAACTTCTTAATTGATTTCGTGAGGGCAAAAATGAGCGGTGGCGTGATAACAATTAAATTGATTTGTGTTAAAAATGTGTAACAAATCATATTACGATATTATTATTATTTTTATTTTTTTTTTTTGTAACAGGTTTTATATTGTTTGGGAGTTTTAGAACATATTGGTTGTATGTTCATAATGAGGTGCGTTATGAAGAACACAATGATTATCATGAAATAAAATTTCGAATTTTATGTTGGGTTTAGCATCACTCACCCTCATTGGAATCTTCTGTTAAATATATATTTTTTTTTAAATTTTTTTTTTCAGTAAATTTAGATTTGTAGGTACAAGAAAATATGGAGAGATTTCAATTATATGTTAAAAAACAGGCGATTTCACAATTTTTTAATGGTTCGATTTGAACAGGCTAACAAAAATGATTTGCATTGGTTCAGTTTTTGTACTTACCGCCATAATTGCCACGAGGTCCATGATCGCGATCACATTCAGCCTCTGAGATCTCATTGCTCTCTTTAGAGTCATTAAAGGAAGAGTTGCTCATGTCGTGATTACGTGGTGGTGGAGGTGGTGGTTCGGGAGAACCATTGCCTGGATTGCGTGCAGAGCCTACAGAAGAAAACCTTTTAATAAAAGACTTTTTTATAAAAACCATATAACACTTACCAACACTGCGACGTCCCATAGAGCCACGGGAACCATAATGATCGTAGGGTTGTCCGTAGGGACCTCCATACTGTGAGCCGTATTGATCTTCTTCAGGTGCGCAGTTAGCTGGATCATCATATTCGGGACCAGGTCCGGAGTACAAGCTGCCGCCCTGTGAGTTGACGCGAGTATAGCGGCGTTGCTTAAAAATAAATATTAAGAGTGAACAATACACATATATGAGTATATCGAACGATTGATGCTTACATATTGATCTTCTTCGGCGCAGTTGGCAGGATCATCGTATTCTGGAGCTGGTGTATAGATCGATGATTGACCGCCCTGGCTATTCTTCCGTTGATAGCGATTGGCACGTGGCATTGACTGTGAGCCTGAACGCGAATGCACGTGGCCAGGATGTCCAGGTGGTCCCATGGTACCAGCATGTCCGGGTACGGGAGTGTGTCCATTTTGGTGCGGGAAGGTTTGGAAGTTCATCGCCTTGGTGGGATCCATTTCCTCGCGGAATCCAAGCAAATGGAATGTGGCGTAGGGGCAGATCTCATCTTCCATGCCTATATTGATAGTTTTAGAAACATAGGAAAGAGGATAAGGTGTAGAACAAATAAAAAAGTGGATTAAATAGACATCGAAGTTGAATTATTACGAACGTGTTTTTAGTGTTTGTGTTCAAGGTTTGTATTATTGCGATCGGAGCCTGTACAACTTATGTACTTACGTTAAGTTAGCTGTTAGCCATTCATGTCACCAGTAATTAGACTACTTAGTTTTAAAGTTAGTTAAAGTACAAAATAAAAATTCAGGTGAAATTTCAATTACAGTAGTTTTTGGGTCTAGGATATTTATGGGATTAGTAATTTAAATCATAATCAAGAACATTAATGAAATTATAAAAAATAATAATAAAAATTACCTGGATGTCTGTAATGGCATTCAATATTACCATGGCTATGACCGTAGTGATTGTGGTTGCCATGCATTGGTACTGGTGGTGCTTTCAGTTCTTCGTACAAGTTCGGACGTCGAGGATCCCAAGTTGAGTGATTTGAACGCATGCCATGACGGCCTTTGTTGTGTTTAACAAGTGCATGTGATTCGTTTCGTATTGCGTTGTGTACACATAATTTTACCAGTTTTAAACAACATCAATAAAATGAAAAAAATGCAACATAAGCAGTAGAGTTGCAAAACGTTGGAAATTTGTAGTTGGAGTGGGAGAAAGGGGGAAATAATTTAAATTCAACAAATCATAAAAGAAAAAAAGTTTTAATGCTACTTAATTTAAAATAATGAAGGATATTAAAAAGTTGTAACAATTCAAGAGTGTACCACAAATAATTTTTTTATAGCCAATTCTACCAACTCCCTTCAATGGTTACACCTTATTGGTATGGACATATAATATGTTTATATAATAATGTAGGTATCTAAATTAATTACAACATTTATTGAATATGGGAAAATCATGCCAGGATTTTAAAAAGCCATAGTTAGAAAAGATTTATACTTGTACTCCTCTTTCAGAAGAATTTAACAAGATAAATACGTTCAGAGCAAAGCTAAGCTTCATGAGTATGTTGCATTGGACTTTGTTCTCCGGACAAAAGTCCAAATGAAAACAAACATTTTCTCATAAATCCACATGAAAAAAGGCCTTTCATGTATTCATATTTTCTTTCATAAGCATTATTGCATTTCAAGCGCAACAAAACTCGAATTTATCGTGACAAAAGAAATAAAGGGCATAGAAACATATTAATAAATGTTGCATTGGTAATTTAGATGCTTACTTATAACTGTACCTCGCTTAATCCGATCACAGGTATTATAGTTCGATCCGGGCACGGGGGGCAGCTTCCTGTTTGGTGGCGCAATGTAGCCTAGTTCGTCGCGCAGATCCGGACGGCGTTTGTCCAGCGTAGCACCGGGTCCCATAGTCTGATTGTAAACTACATCGTCTAGAATTAATATATGATATCGCAAACTCAATAGTGAAACACTCAAGATGCTTTTCCATTTACTGCAGCAATTGCCATTTTGCTCCAGCAGTAAATCCCAACCGAAGGCGGACTGCTGACTGGCGCAATGGCTTACTTTACTTCTGTTTTATATATGAATTATTTTTGTTTCTCATTACGCGAACAACCGGGTGCAAAAAAGTGTTTAATTAAATTTTAACTTCGGTGCAAATTTTAAAAGCGCCACTCATAATGTTTATCTTCGAAAATGCAAGTTTGGTGCGACATTTCAACACGCTAAAGTGATATTAATAGCAATAGATCACAAAATACTCTCAAAATTACATGAATGAAAAAATTTTAAGCCTTTATGTATTAAGAATGGACGAGTATATATAAATTTGTTATGGTTGAATGATTTAATGGGCAATGAGTTTCAATTTAGTTTGCAATTCTTCATTCGCATTTTCAATAATTTTTGCGTTTGTTTAGTTTTAAAAAAGCATCTTAGTTGTTTTTATTGCTATATAAGGGTTTAACTCAAAATATGACAGTTAAGAAGAAAGGCAGAAGGAAGAGAGTGTGTGACAGTGTTTAAATAGTACAAAAATAAAATAAACGTATCAGTTCAAAAGCGAACTGTTGATAAGAAGTGGTTTCGGAATGATAATTATTAGGTACGTATTTACATTAAACAATAGCTGAGAGTCTTACAGAGGTTGGCTATTAGATAAAAAACAAATTTCGCAATTTATATTGAATGCATAATTAACATATTTGTACAACACTTATTACAGAGCCACAATAGATTTATATAAAATACGTCTGCATCATAATTTCGTATTTTCTATATCTATTGTGGTTCTATTTCTATATGTACATATACTGAATGAACCGTTAATCATCGCAAAATAAAATGCCATTTGATTAATGAGATGATTTGTGGAGAACTAAGAATGTTTAAGATGTTAAGAACGCAACACATTGTATAATGAAATATATTTTTTATTAGATATTCTAATATATGTAACTGATACTGATAGATGCGATTATTTAGTGGTATATTGTGGTTCGTGTTTGTTTATAGAAATGTTTAAAAGCAAAATTTTGAAAGTGTATGAGTGTTACACCATATTTTGTACAAATATCATGCTTCTTAAATTACACGACTACGATAAGAGGTTAATAGAGGCACTTATAAACTTTATGATGTGACGTATCGAGATACATATAAATATTTTAAAAAGAAAAACATAAATACTTTTGTTCAAATGAATTTCTAGAGGTTTTAACGATAATAGACTTTTTTTAAAACAGAAATAAAATATTTTTTTTTTATGTTAAAGTTAAACTTGTAAAATTTTATACAAAATATTATATTAGCAAGCCATACTCTCTGGCTCGCTCAACCTACAATATACATCCTTCTGTCCGCCACGCAGATCGTCCGCGCGTCGTCGTGTTAGCGCCACGCAAACCACACATATGCCTATATAATACAGTATTTGAAATAATTATATTTTATATACCCTACTCTATATTATATACCCGAAACAACAACCACTACAGTGGCGATTAATGGTACCATAAAGTTCAGATCGAGCCATTCCGGCATCCAGGAAGGCAGACGAATACGCGTGTTCAGATTTCCACTACCGTGGTCATCGTCAAGTGGAGCAATTGTGCCTGATTCAGTTTCGATTATAAGTACGTATACAAACCATTTTTCGGATACAACATTTTACGGTAAACACAACATGCATTTTTTATATTCGATTCGAAAATTCACAGTTGGCAATTTAAAAATTAATGCAACATTCGTCAAGCCATAAAAAATCATTGCATATTGTATTGAAAATTAAAAATTAACGTATAGTAGAATGTTTTTTCGATGTTGATTTGTGTGTAGGATAGAGCGAAACAGAGACAGAACGAGCGATATAAACCAACAATAAAGAAATAGAGAAAACCGAAAAAAAAGAGAAAAATTGGTTAATAATATTTAGTTGTAGATACCTTTGTGGTGATTGCCTTTGCTACGCAGAATACAAATAACAATTATCGCAATGATTATAACGAGTAGAGCCGCAACGACGGGCACAATTAAATTTAAATTCGAAAGTATGATTCGAATGGTATCCTCTGCAGTTAATTCTGGTAAATCACGCGAGGGTGCAATAGTGCCTGGAACAACAACCAAAGATTTGTTTTTGTTTGGGAGCAAAGCTTATATGTTTATTTCGTTATAGGCCCGAATGAATTTCGAGCATTACCTTTGTACCTTTCGATTATTGAAAAATAAAATCATCGAATATCATCTCCTTCATAAATAGTATGTATACAAATACACAAAGAAAAAACACTTCGAGATACCAGAAATATTTATATTATCAAAGAAACTATAAAAAGAGTTTATGAGTTAAACAAAAAGAAAAGAGAACAATCTGGTTTTTTAACTACTTAAATCCGAGAGAGATGTAAATTTTTAAAACGTGATAAAAGTTTAAATAGTAAGACCGACTTTATGAATCTTAGTTTAATTTGCAATTATTTAAATGAGTTTTATTTTACAGTTTGCATTTGAGAAAAGCTGATTGCAAGTGACCAAAAATTCTCGCAGTTTGTCTGAATTTTCAAACATACTCGCATATATTTTAAGCTTAAATCAATCAAATGTAAGAATTGAAAAGTAATAAATATTTAATAAACGTTCAATGCAATTTGTTTTTGTTTTTTACTCTTATTGCTAAACTATGTTTAAATTTAATATAACTTTCAAAACACTAAATGCATTTAAGCAAAACATTTTTGTAATAACAATAAATATTTTTGTTGTTGTATGTATTTATATGAAAAGTAACTCGTTTAACTGGAACAACTTTAACAATCGTACAGGTATCATTGTATTGTTTTGAATGATTCAATATGATTGAGTTTTGAAACAAACTATATAAAATTTGAACTTATGTGTACGAAACTTAATTGTTAATACGAAAAAATATTGATTTTGAATCGAAATTGAAATAAATGATCGAGTAATGAATGAGTAACGAAATAAACGTATATATCTTTTTTCAATTCTGTAGCCGCTTTCAGTTAGATTCTTTACGTTATTTAACGAGAACTGACTGTATGCATTTTTTGTTAATTTGTTTTGAATTAGCGAAGGAGTTTTTAAATATCTTTGGTTGTTGCAGGTACAATACAGAATTTTTTTTCTAATTGAATAATAAAACATTGTTCTGAATTTTTAGTGAAATGCATTGTTATTTTAAATTATATTGTTGTGAAAAATATGTACTTGAAATCAAATACGAAAATTAAAAATAATAAAAACACGTTGAAATTAATAATGAAAATGCATAAATTAAATGTGAGTGATTTCCAAAAAGGCTAATTTATATTTTTTGAACCGGTAATATCGAGTAAGACCATTTTTAAAGAAAAAATTTAATTGAAACAGTCAAAAGTCTAAGTAATTACACTCTGTACCCATAAAGATATACCAAATCTGTGCAAATAAAAGAAAGCTTATCAGACCCCATAATGTATAAAAATATATGCTTGATCAGCACCAAAGACGACTTGATATATGTATTCTACATGGCTCAAATGAAAATCATTATACAGATACGGGATGTCTCAAAGTCGAGCACACTTAAGTCGAAGTTTTTAAACTAGTCTAAACCCCCAAATGTCACACGACTATATTTGAGATTAATTTTCGAGATCCAACTGTTTCACTTTTGTATAAAGTGGTCCAAATTTGCAAACAATTTTTGGTTTTTTTATATATATATACATACAAATGTATGTTTGAATGTTTTTATGTCCATCATGGATTACTACACCATACATATGACATCATGAAACTTTGGGAAGTAAAGACATAGTAAAACTCTCGTACGGAGGGGGTGATGGCCCGCCCCCATATAATCAACAAATACAATTCAACATTTCTTTACATCTATTTTGGTTAGAGAAATGAAATTTGGTAAATATGTTAAAGGGAATGGGAGAAGTAATCCTGTTAAGTTTGCTCAAAATCGGAGTGGGCGATGCTTAACCCCATACAAGCGATAAACCAAATTAAACATACCTTACCATCCATTTGATGTACAGGAATGTAATATGATATAAATATTAATGGGATCAAGAGAAGTAAACCCGTAACATTCGGTCAAAATTGAAAGGTGCTTTGCCCCCCATTCATATAAGCAAAAAACAAAATTCAACATCTTTCCATCCGTTTGAGATACAGGAATAAAAAAGAATTAATCATAATAAGTTAAGTAAAAATCGGAGGATGCGTTATCCCGCCCCCAAGAGCCATTGAAAAAGTGGGGTTCGTTTGGCTGTCTATAAGGAAAATATATGCATACATTGATACGTTGACACAAAATTTATTACAACATTCATTATATTTTACCCGCAGCAAAGCGCGTCGGGTACAGCTAGTAGTTTTATAAATTGGTTACTTTGTGAAAGGTACTGGTTGTAATAAATCCCACTGCAAGTAAATATTTTTAAAACAAAAATTCATACATATTGTATATACTGTAATGTTGCATATACATATGCTTCTTAATACTAAGACGACATTTATGGAATAACATACATAGTTTATATTACGGCTCTATCATAGTACATTTTTGTGTGTACTTTTTAGTGGCTTACAATGGTTAACTCAAATACTCGGTTCAAAAACTCAAAATGCAAAAATTATAATGTAAAATACATAATTACATTTATAAAATCAACTAAAATAGTAAATAATACCTCAAATAGGCATGTCTCATTAATATCGGTTCTATCAATTTCATGATTTATAGAAAAACTTAAAAAACTTCAAATTGATATGATATGCAAATTAGATATGAGCCGATCTTTTGAGACAGCCGATTTATTTCTACTGCTATAAACGCATTGCGAATTGGGTGAAAACTACATACTTTTTGTATTCAATTTATGTACGTGGGGGATTTAAACAACGTAAAAAACAAATTGCATTTACGCAATAAAATGTTTACTATTTTCAACACTTTTTAATTCTTTTATTACATTTAAGCTTTAGTGCCAAACCTTGTGTAATAAAAATAGTTTATAGAACAAGCTTTTTAAAAAACTTATAAATTGCGTAATAATGTGCAATTATATGAAAGTAAATGTTATCAACCAAAAGTGTTTAAAAAGCAAAACAAAAAAAAAAAATATTAATTACATATGTGAATTAATTTAATCATTTACAAAGCTGCAGGTTTCAAATTCAGAAATGAAAACATGTCACTAATTCGGACCATAATGTTTTTCTTTTTGTTATTTGTATACGAAGATAGTTTTGGCAAATGACTTTAGACACGTTAGAGTGGATATAGTCATCGACTAAAGTACTATCAACTTCTAACGTAGATTTTATGTACAAAAGCAATGCGATTTTTAGGAGAATAGTTCGCAATATGAAGCTGTTGTACCAGCTCCATACAGCTCTCTACTCTACCCAAAAAAGACAAATTTAACTGGAAAACAGATCATAAATACCTCCGGTAACAGTAAGTGTAGCAAATTCGTATTCAGCAACAGTGAAACCAGCTGAATTATGAGCGGTAATGCGCAGATTGTACCAGGTAGCAGGTTCTAGATCCAAAACGACATAGTTATTGTCGGGCTTTACATTGTTTGAGATTTGATTCCATTCAATTTGATCGCTAAAGAGAGAAAGTCAGTAAAATAAGCAAATCTAAAGTCGAGAGCTTTCCATAAACCAAACCGTTTTTTGTTTTCAACAACGAAGTGTGACATAGGGCAGCCGCCATCTTTCCAGGCTTTGAAGTGCAATGACACTGAGTTCGATGAGACCTCAATGAAACGTGGCTTCTCTGGCAGTTTAGGTTTTTGGCCCTTAGTCCGTGTATTTAAGATGTCGGATGCTTCGCCAGCACCAATGCTGCGAAGTAGTGAAGTATATAAGTTATCTACAGTACTACTGAGTTCTAGACCTCTAGACTACTTACTTGTTAAAACCAGTAGCGTAAACCTGATAACGAGAGCCACAGAGCAGAGATTCAATAGAGTGCTTTTGTGAATCAACTGATACTTCAGCTGTTTCCCATTCGCCGAATTCTATCAGAAAAAAAATTTTTATAGAAAATCAATAGTAGAGATGAGTTTTGCTAATATTTTACTGACCTGGTTTGTAGTGCAGAGTATATCCATGCAAAGGCGCAGTATCACCTTCATGCGGTTTCAGTTTCACTGTCAAAGCATCCGTGGTAGTGGCAGATAGTGTAACCTGGGGCGATTGTGGTGGCGCAAGTACAATCAATTTGTGTGTAATGGAATCTTTGGCAATTGAGTTCTCTGCATGGCAAGAGTAATCTCCAGCATCCTGGCGATTAACTGACTTTATTAAAAGCGAACCATCCGGCAGTAGGCGCATACGATCGTTGGCACTGAATTCAACGCCCTTAATCTTCCATGTGATATCGGGTTGAGGAGCACCAACAGCGAGGCAAGGCATCTTGGCATCTTCTTTGAATGTGGCAGTGAACGTATCATCGAATGAGGCAATTTTCGCTGGCACTTGATCACTGGGCATAGCAACAATACTTCTCGACTGTTGACCTTCACCGATATTGGTACTAGCGGTAACCCAGAATTCGTACGGTTTATTTTTCTCCAGTTCAGTTGCTTCATAGCTCATTTGATAGTGGGGTACTTTTTGGGTCTTTGTTTCAGTCTCAGCACCTTCAGCCTTCGAATAGACAGTGTACTGCGTTATAATACCATTGGGTTGTGCTGGTGGACGCCATGAGACAAGAATGGCAGCGTTACCCATAACGAGAGCTTTTACATCGGTGGGTGCTTCTGGTACTGTAAGCAGATAAGAATATATTTGAAAATTTATTTATGATTTAATGCTTGATTATTTACCATCGGGTTCAGTTTGACAATGAATTGCTACGCTGCGTACACCATCGCCTCCTGCGGTTGTCGCTAACACTTGCATTGTATAGTTTGTATACTTCTTCAGACCATGTAGAACAGTATCAGACGAGGCTGTTTTCTTGTAGTGGCGCTTGGTCTCATCTGCATATTCAGAAGAGTAATTTATTTATTCTATTCTACCCCAAATATAATAGTTTAATTGTGCTCTCTCATTACTCACCATACCACTCATCGCTGGGTGCGTACACAACCTTGTAGGTTTTTATTACTCCATTGGCTGATTCGAGTGGTGGGCTTACCCAACTAACGCGGATAGTCTGTGATGTAAGAGTAGTACAGGCAGTGTCGCTTGGTGGCTGGCTTGGTGTGCCTTCGGCGGTGAATTGTTTCTCTTCATCACTTAATGGACCTGCACCGATCTTATTAAACGCTTGTATGACCACTGAATATTGAGTGTAAACGCGGAGATTATTCAATTCCAAATTGTGTTCCTTTCCCTCCTCAGTTAGGAAGTTCACCGTCTCAAAAACATATGAAGAATTGGTATTCGTAAGTTTGTAACCGACATAATATCCCAGAATTTCGCCATTCCATTCAGTTCGTGGTGGTGGCTTCCAGGTGACACGCATTGTAGATTGATTTACGGGTTCAACCTTAATGTTTTGTGGCTTGCCAGAAGGTGCTTCTTCAGCAGTAATTATAGTGACAGCTTCAGATGATTGTGATGTACCAATGATGTTCTCGGCAACAATGCGAATATTATAAGTGGTTGCGGGACTCAGTTTCTGAACTTGAGCTTCGTTCGTGTGTCCGGGCACCATAACTCGATCAATTTCATCCCAAGAAGCACGTGATCGTTTGAATTCAATGATATAACGATTCAGGGGTGAATTTCCATCGTAGGGTTGTGCCCAGCTCAACTGCACTGAGCGTCCCGATTTGTCCAAAACCTTTAGCGCGTATGGCATCTCTGGCACTTCCTGTGTTATGTAATATAAACCTAATTAAATATAATCGCGTTTAATCATAACTTGATACATACCTGTATAATCATATTAATGCTTGCATCATCTGATCCAAAAGCGTTGGTAGCCACGCAAGTGAAGAGCGCTGAGTCTGACCGTTCAGTGCGTTTTATCGAGAGACTGGACATCACACCGGTCGAAAGGATTTCTTCACGAATGGTATATCGATTGTCGTTCTTTGGGTCGAGACGCATATTGTTCATGTTCCATAAAATGCCAATGGGTTTTTCGCCTTTTGCTTCGCACTGCAACACAGCAGGTTCTCCACGGCGTGCGGTCTGATTGCGCAGTTTCTCAGTGAACTCCGGCGGCGCCTGTACACTAATCATGATCACGGCGGATAAACCAGAACCAATACCATTGATCGCTTCGCATAGATAATAGCCCTCGTTGGTCTTCTGAATGTTATCAATATGCAATGTGCCTTCCTCGACGCGAATATTATCGTTTTTCTTCAGATCTTTGTATTCGCCGGGAGTATCACCTAAAATACATTTAATTGATTCGTTACGGTTCAAATTTTTATTTCAATGAAGTTTAATTTTATTTACCAACTGCTTTCTTCCATGTCACCTGTGGTTTGGGAAAACCATCAGCTTTGCATTCCACTTTGGCATCAGATCCTTGTGCAAATGCCTTGTCAGTGGGCTCCAAAATCCATCTTGGTGGTACTGTTGACGTTTGATTTATTGGTATTTAAAAAATAGAAATATGTTAGTAAGATTCAGAAAGATAAATTTGCGAGTTGAGAATAATGACATGCGGCTCGGTATAAAGCGTTTCAAATCGGATGGACGGACTTGGCAGCAACATAAGAACGTGTGCGAAATGTATCACTTATTATTATTATTATTAAATATAGAACATTTTTCATTACTTCAATTAAAATTAATTATTTATTAATGCTTATCATCATTTTCCACACATGTTCTTTTGCTGCCTAATACTTACGGAAATACAGATTTTTAATTGCATGTCAATTCCAAAAATTATTTTTTCCTTTTTAACGCTTAATTTACATATTTCAAACTTGAGTACTTTAAGTTATTAATCAACTTTGAGTCAAAGTTTCGAAAATTTTGTTTCGTTCACGCAATTTCACTGAATATTTCCATAAGTACACTTAAATTTAAAACTAAAAATGCAAACTACAAATCAAAAGAGCACATATAATGAAATTAAAGTATAAAGGACAACATAAAGTGTGGATTAATGAAATAATAAAAGAAGAACTAAACATTACACATTTATGAGGCATGCAACAAACGACTAAATTTCAACTGTTATCTTGATAAAAGCAATACGTAATTAATTTCGCATATTTCGTAAGGACAACAGTTGAGTGTTTCGTTTGTATCTATTGTTCGAAATTAAATCTGAATGGAAATGAATAATAATTAAAGATTGAAGGAAAGATGGAATTTTGGGATTGCGGTATAACTGGAAGGTATGAGAAGGAATTGCTTGGGTGACACAGTGTATCCATGAATAGCTGTATGAACACGTTAGTAAAAACATACTCGTATGAGTAGGTGGGCGAGGTTAGTAATACAATATGCCTAAGATAGTTTGTAAGCACACATCACAGTTTGGTGTGAAGCATGACAAGGAACGTGTGTGTTGTTGCGTATAAAAAAGCGAATTAAGTTTCAATGCTATTTTGCAGTTGCGCCGCGCACGTATCTAATTTTATGATTTGATATTAAATAATAATAAACTAAAGTTTGTAAAATAAACAATAGATTTTATAACTTTTAAAGTGGTGTAAGTTTTTCTGACTCGACATATTACTGAGTGTCTAAGACTTTTTATGAGTGTGTGCATGTGCTGTAAGTGTTCATTTATGCGAATCTGTTGAGCTGTTTTGCCATTTTTAAATGATTATATTATGAAGTTATATTCCAATAAATATTATTAATTATAGTACACTGGTATTTTGAAAACTTTCAGAGTTTAGCAATGAATGGCTTATTTATGTCCCCATTTCTTACAAAATGCATATAAATATACATATTTCTTATTTTCTAATTTTCGTAATAAATGATATGAGAATTATAAAAAAATAATTGTTTATATTTATTATCTTTTACAGAAACATAATAGCAGCTAACCTCGTCATCTGGGCTTTACTGCGATAACAGGACATTGACTTTAGGCCAATTTTATACAGTTTACGAGCATATTGTATAATCGAATACACACGTTCTATCTTCAACAATTTTAAACACAAGGATTTATTAATTGGTTTATATATATGGTTGTGGCATTGACCACCAAAGATATTTAGTTTAAATCGTATAACCGTGGTACTGTTCACTTTTCGAAGTACATCATGTTGCTCCTGGTAATCAACAATAAAAGTAAAATCAAATGGGTACATACTTTAGAAAATTGAAAATTTTAGAAATGTTTTTGTAAGTATCGAATAAGACCTTCTAGTCAAATGTTTAGTCTTATGAAAAATTTAAGAAAATTGGTTAATAAAAATGCAATTTAAGCTATAGCAGTGCGTGAAAAGATCGATTATGGAATTTACCATTAACTGTCAATGTTGCCGATTTTTCAGCTAATCCCAGAAAATTCTGGGCATGGCAGCTGTAGACGCCCGTATGCTTTGCCTCTACACTGTTGATTAGCAAAAGACTCGTATGTTCTCCGACTGAGGCCTGTGTGATTTGACCGAGATCCATTGGCTCATGGATGGCCTGGCCATTGATAAACCATTCGAAATGTATGGGAATGGTGCCTTTTGTTGCAATACAAGTGAATTGTACATAGTCGCCAACATGGCACACGGCGTCGGAGAGCGAGAGCGCGGCAAGTAGTGGTAGTTCTTGGTGTGATATTGTTGAATAGTAGGTATAGTGTATTATAAAAACTGTTTTATAGTTTTCCAGTTTAAAGATTCCTAATTTCTGGGTTTAAAAATATTTAACAAAACTGAGTTCGTTTCCTAAGTCTTTCGATTGACTATTTTACAAGGCTGGCCAACCGGTCGACCGCTCGATCGCGACTATTACTCCAGTCGATCGTGGCAAGGCAATTTAATACGTAGAACGGCTATATAGTAGATAATAAATACTGTTTGCGACCGGTTGGCCCTGTTATAGATGGTTCAAAATAATATCAAGAAATGAAAAGTTGTTTTAAAGAAAAATAAAGGTTTTTTTTTATTTTCTGCGCATACCCTTAACCTTCAAAATAGACCAGCAACTAGTCATACCCGCGGCATTGTTTGCCACACAGGTATAGTTCCCCGAATCACTAATGGTCGTCTGACGCAGCGACAAGATAAGCGTATATTCATCGATTTTATGGTAAATTGAACGCAACAAAGGCTGACCATCCTTCAGCCAATATATATCAATGGGCAAATCCCCAGAAGTGATCATGCACATGACACGAACCGCCTGGCCGCCATTCACACCGTTTGGATTGAAATGGAACTGCTCAATTTGCGGTAGTTCTGAGGAACACATAAAACAAAAGTGAGTGCATGATGGGAAGATTTGTGAGTGATCCAAAATAGTAGTTGTGCATCTTATTTTACACAGCTTGAAATGCGAGGGAACCTTCACCAAAACATTTATGTAAGATGTATAATACAAAGTGATATGTTTTAAATTCCAAATATTTTCTTTACAGGGACGTTGAAGCACCGCACACCAAGCAACTTTTTAATGTTTAGTATCTAGCCACTACTTATTGAAATAATAATTTTAATGAAACTTGTTGTTGTTCAACAAACCCTTAATAACCAGATTAGTCGATACGATCGTATAGCCAGCGCGATTAGCGCCCATACAAGTGTATTTTCCTGCGTGTTCACCCCGCACGTTCTCAATGTTTAACGAACTGCTTCGCTTACTATGCATCATGATCTGGACCCCATCTAACAACATGGCTGGTGCATCGTTAAAGTACCACGTGATGTTGAAGGGTGCATCGCCATGCACAACAGCACAGGTCAGCTGAAAGTAGTCGCCCACAAAGAGGGGAGCATCGGAGTTGGTGGGCAGTGGAGCCAATTTTGGGGGCACTAGCAAAAGGAATGCATTTGTTTAAGTAAAAAAATAAATAAAATAAACGAAATTTACAAATGTATGTTCGAATGAAAAAAGAATGCTTTGAATTAAACAACCATTCACAATCAGCGCCGCCGTATAGTTGCTCACACCCGCAGCGTTCTTGCCGTAGCAGGTGTAGTTGCCTGCATGATGGCCTTGGACCGCCTCAATTGTCAAAACCGAGCTTCGTTTGCCCATTTTTGCTATAGTAATTCCGAGTGAATCGGCATAGCTTTCATTGAGTTGCTTTTGATTGTAGTTCCAGAAGATTATTAAGGGATGATCGCCGTGTATAATAGAGCACTGTATCGTAAAATAGTCACCAGGGAAAAAAGCATCCGCACCAGTAGTAAAGGGCGCAATTTTGGGAAGGACTAGCACAGAAATTTTGAATTTATAAGATCTGGTTATATATTTTGAAGAGTTTAAGTTGGTTGATCTATAAAACAGGTGAATAATCGATTTTCGCTTAATTATGCAAAAGAACAGCAGAATTAAATTTCTAAAAGACGCTTAACGACTCAAAAGTATTATGCTTTCACTTATAAGAAGTTTTCTCTGATTCCATTTTAGTTTCAGTAGTTTCTAATAAAACATGCAAACTATAAAGGTGACCAACTTTGATATCATTACATAGTGAACTTTCTAAAACATGCTAAGTGCACCTCTGTTTTATAATCAAATTGAAAAGCCTTAACTCATACGCGTTCTCAAAGCTTCGGTAGTTTTAGTAAAGCACTACGCGGTGTTAGTTCAGTACCACTAGCACTAAGAATATGTACCTACATGGTATTAGTGGCGTTAGTTGCACTACTTAATTGATTGTGATTGTGTTATTATTCGCAAAACCAAAAAAAAATCTAACCATAGACATTCAATTCCGTGGCATAAAACTGCATGCCAGCACGATTCGATACCAGGCATGTGAAATTCCCTGCATGTTGATGATCAACCGAATCGATGGTAAGTACACTGCCTCTTTGGCCTACACGTGCTGTCACAATGCCGAGTTCTTCACTAACCAGCTGACCATTCAGTGTCCAATCGATAGTCAACGGTAGATCGCCCGTGGGCACGGAACAATGCAGCGTAATAAATTGGCCCGTTTGAGCGGGACCCTCCTCGAAAGAGAAGGGTGTAATGCGTGGTAGTACTTAAAATTTTTGAAAATAAAAAAAAAATTATGAAAATAAAAAGACAAATTTTAGGTTTTTTTATTGCTGATTTAGATGGTCCGTAGCCTATGGATCACCTTGATTGATTTTGTTACTCGTGTGCACGGTATTAATGTTAATTATAGAAACGAGTTTTGGTGAGAAAAGTAATCAATAACTTTGAACTACAAAATAAAAATTAAATATTTTTCTAATAAAGGATCTTGAGAGTACCATTAACAACAAGAGTCGCAGTATACTCCATAGACTTGGCAATATTTTTTGCTAAACATGTGTAGTTCCCTGCATTGTTGCCATTAACGGAATCGATCATGAGGACATTAACTTTTTTGCCCATTTTTGAAGTTGTCACGCCGTGATATTCATTTATTGCGTAGTCATTAAATAACCATGTTATATCCACTGGAAGATCACCTTTTGATATTGTACACTGTACAGTTACTGAATCCCCAAAGTTAGCGGGTTCATTCCCGAATTCAAATGGTGTTATGTGGGGCGGCACTTTATTTTAAAGAAGAAAAAAAGCGACTTTCGACATATAATTATATTAATCGATTTGTTATTATTATTCTAATTATTCATCGAACGCGTATGTTCAAAGTAAGTACACGATTAGTACAAATTAGCAGATCGTAGGAGCTGAATCGCAGAATTTTTTAAAATTAAATTGACCAATTGACTTTACAAATATGAAATTTATATTTAATAATTTATACAAAAACTAAGCTAAGAACTTGATAAAAACAATAATTAAATAATAACTAAGAAGACGAAAAGCGCAAGACCAAAGCGTTGCAAATCAATTTTTAAGCTAAGCAAGCATGCAATTGTGTGCTTTTTTTGGAAACAAAAAAATGTCCTAAGGGTATTGGAATTTATACTGGGAAAACACAAGCAAACTTAGATGTAAGTTATTATTCAATCAATTATTTTCTACCATTGACAATTAACTGCGCGGTATAAACACTTGAGGCCCATAGATTTCTAGCCTTACAAGTATAATTGCCGACATGGCGTGCATTGACAGCATCGATCATTAATACGCTCAAACGTTTTCCCATTTTTGATGTAGAAATGCCAGAGTAGGAATTAATGGGATAATCATTAAACACCCACTCAATGTCAAGTGGCAAATCGCCGGAGGAAACATGGCAATTCACAGAGATTGAGTCCTCAAAATTGACGGGCGCTTCACCAAAATCAAAGTGCGCAATTTTTGGCGCAACTGGAATTGGATAGTCGAATACGAGTCATTATGATATGTGTAGTGTAGAGTTAGGAAACCGTGGAGTAAAGTATACAAACTAAAATAAATTTATATTCTAAGATATTCTGAATTCTTTCTCTAAATTTCTTTGTATACCGTTAACTATTAGTTCTGTCGTATAATTAACTGCTGCGGCATGATTCTTTGCTTTACAGGAGTATTTGCCCGCATGACGTGCATGAACATTATCTATGGTCAACATGCTCGTACGCTTTCCACCTTTCACAACAGTTATTCCCGAATATGAGCTGATACCATAATCGTTGAACAACCACTCAATATCGATTGGTTGATCACCGGTCGATATTAGACAAGTAACGGATACAGAGTCTTCGACGTTTGCAGGTTCCTCGCCAAAATCAAAGGGGGTTATCTTTGGCGGTACTTGTTTTGGAAATATGTATGTAAAACCATGTAGTCGTTAATATAATAGTAAATAAATTTTTTTTAAAAATTTACATGTGGACAAATTTAATTTCACTCTTTATTGCGTAAATGAGCTAACATGTACCGTGTTGAAGTGGAATTAAAATAAAAGAGAAAAAAATTGAAAAAAAAAAAAAAAACAATTAAAAAAAGCCTTTTCAAAACCCCACTCATTGCTAAATAGGTGTACCATTCACAATAAGCTCTGTCGTAGAGTTCACCGCCGCTGCATGATTCTTCGCCTTACAGGTATATTTACCCGCATGACGTGCATGTACATTGTCTATAGTGAGTATACTCGTGCGCTTGCCACCTTTAACAACGGTTATACCCGAATAAGAACTAATGCCATAGTCGTTAAATAGCCACTCAATATCTATGGGTTGATCACCGTTTGAAATCAAACATGTTACAGACACAGAGTCTTCGACATTCGCAGGTGTTTCTCCAAAATCAAATGGAGTAATGTTTGGAGGTACTTTTTTCCGAGAATATCATAAAGAAAATATTGTCATTATTTTTAAATTGTTCGGAAGGGCGGTGGATTATTTATTAACTAACCGAAATTAAGTGTTATATGTAATTTAATAAATTTAAAAAAAAAACAAAATGCTTATAAATTATGGTCTTATATTTTTGATAATTTTTTTGGCATGAAAGCCTACCATTTATAACTAGTTCTGTTGTATAATTCACTGCTGCGGCATGATTCTTTGCCCGACAAGTGTATTTTCCTGCATGATGAGCTTTGACATTGTCAATACTTAGGACACTATTTCGTTTACCGACTTTATCAACTGAAATTCCGGAGTAGGAACTAATACCATAATCGTTAAACAACCAATCAATATCGATCGGTTGATCTCCAGTTGCAATTAAACAAGTCACAGATACAGAGTCCTCGACGTTTGTTGGAGTTTCGCCAAAATAAAATGGTGTAATTTTTGGTGGTACTTGGGGGATAAACGTAATTAAAAACCTTTAATATGCAAAAAAGAACTGATAAAAATATACGTAATGTGTACATGTATTAAAAATTTTCATAACCATTTACAATTAACGCCGCTGAGTATTCACTACTTGCAGCCTTATTTTTCGCCTTGCAAGAGTAGTTTCCGGCATGGCCGGCATGTACCGAGTCTATAGTTAGAACACTGGTACGTTTACCACCACGAAGTACTGCCACTCCGGTAGCGTAGTTCACAGGTTTGCCGTTAAAGAACCACGCGATGTCAATGGGCATATCACCAGAGGATATCAAACAATTGACAGAAACTGAATCTTCAAAGTTAGCTGGAGATTCTCCAAAAGCAAATGCCGCTATTTTGGGCGGAGCTATGACAAAAATAACAAATTTTGAATTTTCCTTTGGAACAATTATTTATATATACCATTTTATTTATCAAATGGTTTATATATATCTTATCTTATATAATGGTGTGTATATCAAATGGTGTAATATTTGGAAGTACTTTTTTCCGAGAATATGTTGGAAAAAAGGAATAAAACTTACAATAAAAAAATTACAAATGTGATAAATGCTTAAAGGTATTAAGTCCAACCATTTACAATCAACGCCGCTGAGTATTCACTACTGGCTGCCTTGTTTCGCGCCTTGCAGGAGTAGTTTCCGGCATGACCGGCGTACACCGAATCAATAGTCAGAAGACTGGTACGCTTGCCACCACGAAGTACTGCAATGCCCGTGGCGTAGTTTACCGGTTCCTCATTAAAGAACCACACTATATCAATAGGTAAATCCCCTGATGTTATGAGACAATTAACGGAAACCGAGTCCTCGAAATTCGAAGGGAGTAAACCAAAATCAAAAGGTGCGATTTTTGGCGGCGCTGTATTAATGATAAAATGTAAATAAAAACCGTTTTCAAAATTCGGGGACAGTAAAGAATATCGATTAGTTGTTAGAACAGCAAACAGATCACCTTTGAAGCGTGTGATTGGATTAAAATAAAAATAATAAAAGATATTTTATAAAAGTTTTATGCTGTTATGTTAACATATCTCTAACCGTTCACTATTAATTCTGCTGTATATTCCGCTGAATCTGCATCATTCCGCGCCTTACACGTGTAATTTCCGGCGTGACCCGCATGCACTGAGTCTATAGTTAAAATACTCGCTTTCTTGCCACCCTTGACAATTGAAACGCCTTTGTAGGTGTTTATCATTTGTCCATTGAATAGCCATGTAATATCCATGGGCAGGTCCCCCAGGTATGTCAAACAATTAACAGAAACTGACTCCTCGAAGTTAACGGCATGATCACCAAAATCAAATTGTGCGATTTTGGGGGGAACTGGTTTATTAAATAAAAATTTTTAATCAAAAATGAAAATAATGAAAAAATAATTAAATGGTATCTTGTTAAAATCATCTTTTGTCTACCATTCACAATCAGTTCAGCAGTATAATTAACAGAAGTTGCGCGATTAACTGCGACGCAGGTGTAGTTTCCTGCATGATGCCCGCGTACATAATCGATGGATAGGGCACTAATTTTTTTCCCCAGTTTAACCATGGACACATCGTAAACAGCATCGCTAATCTCGCGGCCGTTGAACAGCCATGCAAAACTGACCGGAAAATCGCCCATAGTGACCAGACATTGAACGCTCGCAGATTCGCCGAAGTTTGAAGGCTCGTCGCCGAAATCAAATGGCGCAATTCTAGGTGCAACTATCATAGCGTGTTGTTAAGGATAGGAATTTTAAAATAAAAATAAAATAAGGAATGAAATCTTTTACTATTTAGTTTTATAGAGTTTATAACCATTAACTATTAACTCAGCTGTGTGGTTAACATGACCAGCGCGATTTTCAGCTATGCAGGAATAGTTTCCAATATGTTTAGCTGATACCGATTCAATAGTAAGTTCACTAATTCGTTTTCCACGCTTGGTAGTTAAGATTTCGAGATAATCTTCAAAAGGCTTATCATTAAGGCTCCAGGATATATTCACGGGTAAATCACCGCCAGATATAGTACATTGTACGTTTACAAATTCACCAAAACTCATAGATTCCTCACCAAAAGAAAAAGGATTTATTTTGGGTAATGCTGAATGAAGAGAACCAGGTAAGTGTAAGTTTAGCACATTTACATATTAACTTATATGTATATAATTTAATTGTGACTCTCTCAATGTTCATTTTACTTTTTAATTTTTTATTATAAGAAACTATTTTGTACAAAGATGTTTTTTTATGGACCTGCTCAAACATTTCCTTCACATAAATAAACACTTGCAGCATTTGGAGGTTGGAATAAAGGTTTCAAAGTAAAATTATACAAAATTCAAACTACGTCAACCTAATCCCCCTAAATCAAATAAAAATTGTTGGGACCAACCGTTTACAATCAATTCAGCTGAATGTTCCGTACGTCCCGCTGAGTTGGTTGCAATGCAAGTGTAGTTGCCCGCGTGTTTTGCTTCAATAGCCTCTATCATCAAATTATGTATACGTTGACCTCGTTTCTCGGTAAAAATCTCCAGTTCTGGCAGAAGTGGATGACGATTTAGCGTCCAAATAACCGAGACCGGAAGATCACCACCGGATATGGTACAATGCACAGAAACCGGCTCGCCGAAATTCATGGGTTCATCACCAAAGGAGAAAGGTGTAATCTTTGGTGGGACTTTAAGGATATGGTTAAATGATTAAATGTACATACTTATGAAACAGTTAGATCGAATGGAAAAAATAAATAATCTACGAATACATTAATTAACTATTCACACCGTTTACAATGAGGCGGGCAGAATGGGCCGTTAATCCGGCTTTATTCTGCGCATGACACGAATAGAATCCGGCATGATGCGCAGCTACTGATTCTATTGAGAGCACATTAATTCGCTTGCCAATACGCGAGAAGGATATATCGTGATAGCTGTCAATAGTAGCGTTATTTAGCAGCCAGGTCACATTGATTGGAAGATCCCCACCCAAAATGGTGCATTGCACCGATGCTGGTTCACCATAGTTTAGGGGCTCTTCGCCAAAATCAAACGGGGCTATCTTGGGAGCAACTTTTTTAAAAAAAAAAAAAAAAAGGTGTTTATTTTTTAAATTCTGCATAAAGGAGTATGAAATTAAAAATAAAACTCAATTGAATGATCAAACTGATTTCTTTTGTAATATTTTCAAACCGTTGACAATAAGTGCTGTCGAGTAGACAAAACTACCCGCCCAATTGTTAGCAATGCAACTATAATTTCCCGCATGGTCCGCATTAACACTCTCGATGGCTAAGACATATGTATGACGCGTAAATTTTGTAGTTGCGATATTCAGATGCGTAGGGAGATGGTAGTCGTTAAACAACCATTGCACGTTCACGGGCCAATCACCACCAGCAATTGTGCATTGTATCGAAGCTGGTTCGCCGAAGTTAAGCGGCACCTCGCCGAACTGGAAAGGAGTTATGCGTGGCGGTACTGTGACGGTAAAAGTATTGACAAGTTTAAGCGTTAAGTTACAGAGCGAAAATTAAAGATTTTACAGTCAGTAGAATAAGTTTAAATATAGGTGGTAAATGTAGTTAAGTAAGGTTGGTTAGGGGAAATTTGCTAACCACAACCTTAAAGCGAGTACTAAAGATGAGAGACGGATTTTAGACTTAGTTATATACCGTTGACGGTCAGATTTGTGCTGTAAGTGGTCGAGCCTGCTGCATTAGTGGCTCTACAAGTGTAAGTGCCAGAGTGCTCGGAGGTGGCACTTGGTATCGAGAGCATGTTTGTTTTAGCACTAATGCGATTAGTACGCATTACAGGCTGCACTGTATCATCGTTGATATCGGCTGCACTTCGTTCGAAACTCCAGTGTATTTTTATTGGTCGATCACCTTTCTGTATTTGACAAAATATATCAACGGAATCTCCAGAATTTATTATATCATCGTACGTGAAGGGTACAATCTGTGGTAGTACTAGAAAATGATTCATATGATAGAAAATTCATTAAATATTCTATAGAAATCGATTATTCGTAGATTAACAATTTGCCAATTCTACGCCAATCAAGTGTTATTAGCGCGGATATGTACGTATCTATGCAATTCACTTGGTAAAACATTTTTTGGTTTATTTTGCACGGAATATATAAACTTCACTAAGATATTTTATCTATAACCATTTTTTTAAAAATGTAAATCAACTCAATGCACATTTTTTCGTAGGCACATACTCTCTTTTATTTGATGAAAGGTTGATTATGATTTTCAATCCTCTATTTTCTAAAAACGAGCGTCTTTCCATTAACTAGTCTCTTGACAAACTCGTGGAAGTTAATCTACGAATCGAAAAATGACTTATCATGAAATATGGGCGAACATTTTTATAAAACAGTGACAATTATCTCTCTGGCATAGACTCAGTATAAGTTAAAATTTATATGCTTTGGTGGTGTATGTGTATGGGAAATCGAGAAAACTACAAAATACGAAACTAAATACACCTCTACAATTTAAAAATGTTTTTCAAATCCATGTATACCATTAACAAGTAACTCAGCTGCATATGAATTATTGCCAGCGCTGTTGCTCGCAATGCAAGAGTAGTTGCCTGAATTCACTGCCTTTACATGTTCAACGGTCAGTAAACTAATGCGATCACCAATTTTGTTCGCTTGAACCCCCAATTGGGAGAAGAGCGGCAAATCATTGTGAGTCCAACGTATCTTCAGCGGCAGATCTCCTTTGGCCACATGACATGTAAGCTGTACGCTATCACCTTCGTTGGCTTCGGCGTCAAAACTAAAGGGATGTATGCTAGGTAGTACTAGGCGTAAGAAAAAGGAGTTAAAAAAAATAAAATGTAATCAAAATGAATAACTTTTTAAATTCTAAAAATGTATGGAATAATTTTCTCTTCAAGTCACCATTGACTTTTAATTCAGCACTGTAATAGGTTTCGCCCGCGCGATTATGTGCCAGGCAGGTGTAAATGCCACGATGTTCAGCTGCTATATAATCAATATTCAAAGTACTCGATTTGGTCGACATGCGTCCAATAATTACATCGAAATTCCCTGTTTTGAGTGTCTGATTATTGAGCGTCCAGGTGATATTTATGGGCAGGTCACCCTTAGTCACAGTACACTGAATTCCCATTGTGTCACCCGAATTTGAAGCCTCGTCGCCAAAAGAAAATGGCAAAATTTGTGGAGGAACTGTAGGACATATGGATGGTTGTAGGAATGTTTTTCTATTTAAATTAGTATAGTTAAAATGAAAAATTTATCTTTTAATTTTAAGAGCCAAATTAACTTCAACCGTTCACAATTAATTCTGCTGATTGCTCGGCGCTGCCAGCTGCATTTGTTGCAATGCACTTGAAAACACCTCTATGGTGTCTATTGATGGCATCAATGCTGAGTGAACTCAATTTCGGGGACATTTTTATGATACGAATGCCAGCATTTTCGTTGGTTATGGGCTGGCCATTAAGTGTCCAATGTAGTTGTAGTGGTGTATCTCCCTTAAAGACCATGCATTGCACAGCGGTACTGTCACCGTAGTTCGAAGGTTCGTCGCCAAAGAAGAATGGCATTACTTGCGGGGGTACTAAAAATTTTTGTATTGTTAAAGGGTAGGGTGTAGGTAAAACAGAATTTAATAATACTTGTACTTCAAAATAGAATCACTCAATATAATTCTTCATCAGAAATATTAACTGATCAATGACAAAACAACTCAAATTCTATACTTGTAGTCTACTAGGAAAATGTATCTTTCATGCCTTCTTTAACTTCAACTTAAATACATAATGTGCAAGATGAAAACACAAAGCAGCATCATAAGCTCTACTTAAATGGTACCCATAGCATATTAAATATTTTAAGCCAAAACTTTGACATAACACTGAACAAACCGTTAACTTGTAATTCAGCAATGTATTCACTAGAACCCGCTGAATTTGTTGCAATGCACTTGAAGATGCCACGGTGCATTGCTCTCAATGAATCAATATTCAGGGAGCTGGTACGTTTATTCAAACGCAACACACTAAACCCGTTTTCCCCATTGACAATTGGTGCCGAATTCAGAGACCAACGTATCTCCAATGGCAGATCTCCTTTTGGAACCACACATGTAGCACTGGCAATATCACCAACATCTGCGGCATCTTCACCGAAGATGAAAGGCAGAACTTGAGGAGGTACTGTCGAAAGGGAGGAGTTTTAAATTTTAGCATTACAATAACAAAAAAAAATATGTTGTAAAAATTTATTGTATAACCCCTATATTATTTTTCTTAGCACAAACCGTTAACGTGCAACTCAGCACTATGTTCAGCACTACCAGCTTTATTCGTTGCAATACACTTGTAAATTCCGCGATGTCTAGCCTCTAGTGAGTCTATGTTTAAGCTACTTGTACGTGGATTCATACGCGATAGAGAAAATCCATGTTCACCGTTAATGACTGGCGCTGCGTTTAGAGTCCACCTAATTTCCATGGGCACATCGCCTTTGGGTATCATACAGAAAATACCTGCTATTTCTCCGGTGTTTGCAGGCTCCTCACCAAAGTCAAACGGTTGTATTTGTGGTGGGGCTTTTTGGTAGAAAGTTGTAAAAGTAATAAAACAAAATTTCAAAAAAAAAGACAACGAAAAAAAGCGAAATATGTATGGCATACTAATAAAAAATCACAGACGAACCATTCACTTCCAATGTGGACAAATATTCAGCATAACCAGCAGAATTGTTCGCAATGCATTTATACGTTCCCCGATGCATAGCCTCTAGTGAATCGACATTCAAAGAACTGGTACGTTTATTGAGTTTGACAATAGTAAAACCATTTTCTCCATTTACTATTAGAGCTGAGTTCAATGTCCAATAGATTTCCAAAGGAAGATCACCTTTCGGAACAACACAACTGACGCTAGCAACCTCTCCACGATTTAAAGGCTCGTCACCAAAACTGAAGGAACTTATTTGTGGAGCAACTGAATAAAAATGGAAGGAAGGCCTATTACATACTATACCAAAGGGATACAACTCATGTGTATCGAACCAGAGATTATAAACAGCGCTCTGATCTTTATAGAAGCAATAAATCACAGGTCTAATAAGTTTAAATTGAGCATACAACAACACTATTTAGCACACATTGGTCCAAAATCCAATTATAAAAAAGGTAGGAGCGCAGTTTACCACAAAACAGCATTATAAAAATAGTTTGTTAGTATGTATATCCGTTACGGCTCCATAAAGTTTCTAAAAGTAAGAATCGAAAATTGTATATTTTTTACGAAAACAAACCATTGACTAGTAATTCAGCGCCATATTCAGCAAAGCCCGCTTCATTTATTGCCGTACAACGATATATGCCTGCATGTTTCGCCTCTAAGCTATCGACACTCATATAACTGGTGCGACTATTCAGATTCATGACAGTAAAACCATCATTATCAATAGGCTCACCATTTAAAGTCCAGTATATAGTTAAAGGCAAGTCACCCTTCAGCACAACACAGTTAATACTGAAAATGTCACCCATATTAAATACTTCATTGCCAAAGCTAAAAGGCAGTACATGGGGTGGAACTAGAGAAATGGAAATCGAGTTAATTACAAATTATACAAAAAAAAAATGAACAACAAAATAAAAAAAAATACTAATTTTACATTTATTGAAACTTTGGGCTAACCATTAACTTGCAATTCAGCAGAATATGTCGTGAAGCCAGCTTTATTATTTGCAATGCACTGATAAACTCCGCGATGTTTCGCTTCCAGGGCCAAAATACTTAAGGAACTTGTACGTGGATTCATGCGTATTAGTGTAAATCCATTTTCACCATTAACAACAGGAGCTGAATTGAGTGTCCAGTGTATATTCAATGGTAAATCGCCTTTGGTGACCATACACTGTGCACCGGCCATATCGCCAAAATTCATGGGCTCATCACCAAAACTAAATTGCATAATTTGCGGGGGTACTGAGTCAAATAGCAAACAGAGAAATGATTTCAAATGAAAGGACTTCTTCAACAAAAAGATAACAAATCAAACACACAGTAAGAAATTAAACTCTACATATTTAGTAAGTTTTTGTAATTCTGGATACCATTAACTTTCAACTCGGATGTGAAGTAGGAAGTGCCCGCATTATTTTCAGCTATACATTTAAATACTCCTCGATGATATTCTTCCACAGCGGCTATGTTGAGCACACTCGTTTTGGGCGATAGTTTCAAAATGGTTATGCCTTCTTCTCCGTTGATTATGGGACCCGAGTTAAGGGTCCACTTGATCTGTATAGGCACATCGCCTTTTTGTATCATGCACTGTACGCCAGCGTTTTCACCAGTATTAACAGGCTCATCACCAAAAGAAAACGGCACAATAGAAGGGGGCACTAAATAGATGCAATAGGGATAAGTGTTTGGAAAGACTTTCGGAGATTTGGGATTAAGAGTTAACTCAAAAGAAGTTTTAAATCGAAAGGAAAAACCATAAGTACAGATATGTGTAAATTGTAACCATTGACAGCCAACATTGCTGACTGCTTAATATCGCCCGCATTATTCGTGGCGATACAAGTATAATTTCCAGCATGTCTAGCCCGCACCGACTCAATACTCAAGACACTTATTCTTTGACTGTTTCTGGTAACTACCACTCCATCATTTGTAAAAACACGTCCTCCGTTTTTTGTCCAAGCAATATCTAGAGGTAAATCGCCTTTATTTACAGTGCACGAAGTAGAAACCATATCCAACTCATTAATGATGTCTTCACCGAAGTTGAATTGAACAATTTGTGGCAGTACTTTAAATGGCAAGAGGGGGATATGGAATAGTGATTACACAAAATATAATAAAAAAAAAAAAAAAAAACAATATTTGAATGAGGAAAACATAGGCGTTTGGCTAATAACCATTAACTGCCAACATTGCTGACTGTTTAGTATCCCCTGCATTATTTGTGGCGACGCAAATATAATTTCCGGTGTGTCTGGCCCTCACAGATTCGATGCTTAAAACACTCAGGCGTTGGCTATTTCGCGTGACAATTAAACCATCGTTGCTGTAGACTCTTCCCCCGTTTTTGGTCCAGTAGATATCCACAGGCAGATCGCCTTTATTGACTGTGCACGAGGCAGAGACCATATCGAGTTCATTGATACCTTCTTCTCCGAAATCGAAGGGTACAACTTGGGGTAGTACTTCAATGATTTAGGAAGATTGTGTTGGATTTATAACAATAGGTAAAAAATATTTAAAATTCAAAAGAAAATTCAAATCAAGCGAATTCTGTGTATAGACCAAAACTGTCTTAACCGTTCACAGCCAATATGGCCCAGTGAGTGGTGACGCCCGCATTGTTCGTCGCTACACAAGTGAAATTGCCCGCATGACGCGCTCGCACCGATTCAATGCTAAGCACGCTCATACGAGTGCTGGTCTTGGTAACAACAATTCCATCGTTGGTATAGACTCGGCCGCCATTCTTGGTCCAAGCGACATCGATGGGTAAATCGCCCTTATTAACGGTACATGAAGCGGAGACCATATCCAACTCATTGACGCTCTCCTCGCCAAAGTCAAAAGGTACAATTTGTGGTAAAGCTTGGGAACAGAAATTAAAAGATAAAAAGGACGGCGAATAACTCAAAGTAAGAAACTTGAACAATCAAAACTAGTGCAAAAATAGCCTAAATCAACCATTGACTCTCAGTTCAGCTGTGTGGTAGGCCACCCCAGCCGCATTGCGGCCAACACAAGTGTAGTTGGCCCGATGGCGGGCATGCACAGATTCAATGCTCAACATGCTAATACGTTGCGTTGTCTTCGTAATCAATATGCCATCGTTGGTCATTAGTTTGCCCAGTCCGACTTTGGGATCTGGCGCCGTGGTCCAGTAGAGTTCAAGTGGCGTATCGCCCTTATTCACAGCGCATGTGGCTGAAACCATATCGTTCATATTTATGGCATCCTCGCCAAAATCAAAGTGCCCTATTTGTGGTGGTACTGCAGTGGGTTGGTCAAGTATAGCGCGAGTAGAGTGAATTAGATTGAACATTAGAGGATCGAAGAATTTTTGATTATCACCAGTTTATATCATTTGGAAATGATTCATAGTATCCGACGAAAATCTCACAATATGAGAATATTAATTAGAATGTTGCACGCAAGTTCTTTGTGAAAACACACAAAACCTGTATGCATTGAAAGAAACTAAGAGACTTACCCATGACTTGCACTTCTAGAGAACCTCGTGCCGAGTACCCCTCTACATTCTTAGCAACACAAGTGTATGTAGCTTGGTCAGAGTTGCGTTCAACGTTCTCGATAATCAGTGTTCCATTGGGAAAGACCTTCTGTTTACGATTGATAGGTAGAGCGCGATTATCTATACAGGAAAAGGTCGTTTATGTATGCATATGTATATATGTATATGTATATTAAATTTATAAGTGAATAATAATTTTACTTACCCCGTTCCCAGACAATAGAATCGATCGGATAGCCAGCTACGGGACAGGTTACGATCAGCGTCTCTCCAGCCACAATTGCCTTCTTCTCCATCTGACGTATGTAAGGTAAACCGTAGACATTCAATTTAGCCGAATGTTCCGCCACGCCAACTTTACTTTTCGCAATACACTTGTACAAACCGCCATCATTTGCATGAACGGATGTTATATTAAGATACGATACAACATCACCATTAACCGTCACATACTGGCCCACTTGATAACGATCATTGTTGGCTATCTTCTTTCCATCCAATTCCCAAGAGATTTCGGGTGTTGGATTACCTCCGGCAACACACTTCAAGAACACACTTGGTCCAGGTTCCATCGTCTCTTCTTGGAATGCTTGACGTATCACAGGAGGATCGAAGCGTCCACCCAATTTTAGTTCAGCGCTAGCTTCGGCAGATTCCTGATCGTTACGTACAAAACACTGATACATGCCCTTGTCTTCTTTCTTTACGGATTCAATGCGCAACACGGGATCGGTGTGTGCGATAGACTTGCCATCCTTCAGCCAACTGATAGTCTTAATTGGGTTCCCAGTATATTGACAGGTGTACACTGCGGGGCGCCCAAAATCTACAGTTTGTGTCGGTGGATCGATTTTCGCAGAAAGTGGAGCTGTTACAGTCAAAACGGTTTCCACACTTTCACCACCCACTGAGTTGTTCACCACACAAAGATATTTGCCTGAATCCTCGACGACCGCATCCTTAATTATCAGTGTACCGGAGACTTGCTTAACACGTTCATTAAGTACAACTGCTTGTTTGCGTGTAGTGCCCTCGATGAATTTATACCATCTGCAAGAGTATTTCAGATCATTAGTGCTTGTTCAACTATGGAATTGGCATATAGCGACAAAATGTTTACAAAATGAGAAAATGAAATGCGCTATCGTCAACTTATTGTGGGTTTGAGTATGTGTGAAGCACATTTAGCGTGTATGCGGTAAATAATTATGAAGTTTACATAGAAGCGGTTGCTAAACGAAAAACTGAACACAGAAAACAGCTTGGCAAAAAGTGCCTACTTACCTCATAGATTCACCAGTGAGAGTTTATTGTACCTACCTCAACTAAAGCTGTTCTCTGTTCGTTTGCAAGCATTTGTCATTTCATTTTATCACTTGGTAAACTATTTTGTCGAAAGGGAAACCCTCAACTCTGAATTGAAGTGGAGACAACCTATCAATGTAAGAATAGAAGAAACCATCACAATGAGACAGTAAATGAAGGTTTTTGAATAATATTGCAATTTTGAAAGACAACGAAGATTTGATGGTACCGGAATTAAATTATTGGGTTTATCGAAATGAAACTCTCAGTATAAGGAATCTTTATCAAGAAAAATATTTAGAAACGCACCTATAAACTGGCACAGGATAACCTTGACCTGGACAGTGTCCCACGAATGTTTCATTCAAAGGCACCTCAATAATTTCTATGCTCTTGATAGCAATACGCGGTTTTACGTGACCAACGGGTTCTGTAACATAAAGATGACATTTGCAATACCAAACTAAATAAATGTAAAAACTATATGTTTACGGGAAATCTGTCTGAATTGTCGGTTGCGGTTTAGTTTTTAAAGCTATACAAGCTGTGATTATTTATTTATTGTAGTTTATGCATATACCTAAATACCGGCATTGGATAGGCCTGCGCCTGGCATAGTATAGAAAAACTGTGGCCCAAACGTTTGGATTGTTCTTGCAAACGATCACCGGATGTTGTAGGAGCAACGCTTCCTATGGGCTCTGCAATATAAAATTTAATTTTTAACTTTGTCTTTTCATAGAAAAGACCGTTTCGGAAAACTTCTTTAAAAATGTTTATCAATTTGATTTTTGTATAAAAAACCAGCTTAAATCTGTCTGAATTGTGGGTTGCGGGTTCTTTCTTTAAGATATATACAAACGGTAATTTACTTAGTTTATGTAAATACCTAAAAACCGGCATTGGATAGGCCTGCGCCTGGCATAATATAGAAAAACTGTGGCCCAAACGTTTTGATAATTCTTGCAAACGACCACCGGATATTGTAGGAGCAGCGCTGCCAATGGGCTCTGCAATATAAAATTGTCTATTTATATTTTTGTAGATATTTATAGAAGAGCCCTTTTTGGAAAACTGCCTTAAAAATGTTTATCAGTTGATATTTTTATCTGAAAACCAGTCGATATTTTCATAAAAAACGGTTTGATAGCCAGTTTTCCGATTTTTGGTCGGACTAACCTTATAATCGGCACCGGAAATGCCTGAGCCTGACAGAGCAATGCAAAACTCTGGTTAACGTCTTTAACAAAAGTGAAGCTTTTTGATTCGCCGGAAAATGTTGGAGCTTTAGATCCTACGGGCTCTATAAGAGAAGCAGAGTGTTATAAGTATGAGTTGAAATTTAGGGTAATCGAAAACCATAGCACTTATGATAATTATAAGGAGATCTACTTCATATGTACCTGATAATGGGCACAGGAAACGCTTGAGCTTGACAGAGTAGTGCAAAACTTTGTCCATAATTGCGTACAAAAGTATAACTCTTCATATCAGAGGCAAAGGATGGGCCCTTAGCGCTGACGGGCTCTAAAAGTAAGGAGTATAAATAAAAATTCAATGAAAAAATTATATGTACTTCATATTATCTTCATTGATAATCAAACCAGTTGGCAAAGTTGGTAATGGTGACAAAAAGCAAGCAACCGAACTCTGTGTATACTTAAGTTCATAAGTATAAACAAGGATTTTTATAAGGCTTGAGTATGCCAGCATGACACAAAACACGACTGAATTGTTCCTAAAATAGTGTTACGTATTTTTAGGTAACAGCACCAATTGGTTCCGGAATTTTTTGCGAATTTGTCCAAAAATAAAACTTATATCTATTGTACTCAATGTATAATTCAAACTGTGTCAATATACAGCTATATTTTAAAAACACCTACTTCCTTAAATGTACCTGATTATGGGCACAGGATATGCCTGAGCTTGGCAAAGCAATGCAAAACTTTGCTCAATTGCGCGTGTATATGAAAATACATTCGAATCTGTTGAGAATGTGGGCGCCTTGGCACCAACAGGTTCTGCAAAGTGAAATGTTGAAAGAGCAATATTAACGAACATATTTACTAATTGAAGACCAACTGAAATTGAGATAGCAAAATTCAAAACAAGTTGCGCATTTGTAAATAATTAAAGGCAAGGATTGGCTTGAGCATTACACAACAGCGCATAATTGGACAGAAAGTCTTAAATTGTAAATCTCTTTAAAGTATGTGGATCCGTTCACACCTAAAAGCTACATCAGCTTAACTTATAGTTCAAGGATCTAAATAAATAACTTAACTTTACCTAATTATTGGTACCGGATAAGCTTGAGCTTGACATAAAAGAACTATATCTTCCAAACTTTTGCCAAGCAAACTCGAGATTTTGGAGACACTGGCAAATGTGGGCGCTTTAGCACCGACAGGTTCTGAAAAAGAATTTTGAAGATTTTTAGAAAACTGCTTGAATGGTAGAAAATCTTTATAGATGCTTATGCAGACGACAAGGTTTTGCTTGCTAATGACCCCTAAAAATTGTTCTACAGAATTTATAGACTCTGTAAGCTGTTAATACATTGAATAAATGTCGGGAAACGAACTGGAGACTGTGATTTTTTTATATAAAACTCTTACAGTAAAAATTTTGTCAGACAGCAGTTTGGACGATATTGAGCACTAATATATAATACTCTATTTATTACTCTATTTACGATAGTCGACCAAGTCTATGGAAACTTTTAACGTTTATTCAAATATGTATACGCAAAAACCAGTAAAAATGTAATAATATATAGGCATATACTGTAAATATAGTACTATACCTAAAAACGGGCACCGGAAAGGCTTGAGCTTGACAAATAAGTGCAAAAGTTGTGTGTCGATCTACACGTTGTGAAAATGTTTGCACATCTGTGTGGAAAGCCGGTGCTTTGGAACCTATAGGCTCTGAAAACCATTCGAATGATTAAAATAATATATAGTACATTTGTACTTAGAATCTATAAACTGCCGGATTTGTAGCTGATTGGTATTCAATTGTATTATAATTGTGATTGTACCTTATTATGGGCACGGGATATGCTTGAGCTTGACAGA
The DNA here is from genome assembly GCA_035044805.1 of Leucophenga maculata. Lineage (NCBI taxonomy): Eukaryota > Metazoa > Arthropoda > Insecta > Diptera > Drosophilidae > Leucophenga > Leucophenga maculata. Next base: position 4,421,095 of record JAWNNP010002290.1, read on the forward strand.
GCAACGCGAAACCAGAACTTTTCTGCTTTTGCACTTCAATTAGTTTATACTCGAGCGAGAATGTTGGCGGTTTGGCACCGACAGGTTCTGAAGATTATATAAGAAAAGCTTAGCAATGTAAGTTTGTTATCTACCTTTAACTGTCTGTTAACTGTCTGAATGTTGAAATTTTGGATCTAACTTCAGGCACGTTTTCAAAAAAAAAATCAATAGAATTTTCCTAAAGAAACTTTACTTACTATCCCTAAATGAAGACTCACGTCCATGAACGTGACCTCAGACGACATAAATTCTCCTATTGCAAAAAAAAAATTTTACTAAATATTGTCAAAAATACCGAACTTTTATAATATTTTACACTTGTCTGAAACAGTTTGCCTTCCAATTGTACGGTAAATAGTTCCAATACGAATTGAAGCAAAGAAACGGTAAATCTGTTTTATGTATAATTGACTCCGTTAATTTTAGCAAAGAATAGAAACGATATTAAACGATATTAATTTTTGGGCTGCGGGGGACGCTCTGAACTGGTCGCAGTGAAATTCTGCAACACGAACTCGTCAAGCGATGGAATCTAGCACAACGATAAGGTCGTAGAGTCAATGCTAAAGAAAGGAAGAGTAAACGCAATAAAATCAACAGAGAATGAAAGTGAAAGGAATACAACCAAAAGTAAAAAAATATGTTACAAACAATGTGCGGACCCATAGAATGCAACAAGTGGCTGAAGAAAAGAATGGTTTAAAATCAGCGGTTGTTGGCCCAAAAACGTGCATTCATTCATAAATTTATCTGAGAGCACAACGCTCTCAGAGAGAGACAGTGAGAGAGAGACAGAGCGAGAGAGTTTCTGACTTGCGTAGTAGCGTAATAAAACGAAGGGGAATTTGTTTTGGGATATTTTGTGGAACGCAAGCGTGCGCAATGCAATCGAAAGAGTGAGTGCGACAGCTATAGGTTGAACAGCTGTTTCTCAAAGGGGAAAATGGGTGGCGCGCAACAAAGTTACGTTTATGAATGAATGAGTTAAATCAGTACTACTCCACTCATTGGATTAATTTTTCATTTTATAATTTCACTGTTCATCTAAAATTTTATATTAAATAGTTTTAACCTGAATATGGGCGCTGGATAGCCTTGTGCTGCACAAAGTAGCGAAATCGAATGCTCTATGCGTATTTCTCGAGGCTTTTGCACAAGCTCGGGTATTCTAGGCGCTGTACTTGAAATTGGCTCTAAAAGACAGAAATTTATTTAAATTCACTACCTGTAATCTATGTATTACTATCTGATTGTTGGAATAATCAGTAAAAATTATTATTACCTATTCTATTTATTTATTTTATTACCTAAAACTCGGCGCTGGAAAACCTTGAGCTGGACACAGCAGTGATATAGCCGTACCTCTTCGCAATTCAAAAGGCTTACTCATAATAGAAGGTATACGTGGTGCGGTGCTAGAGACGGGTTCTAAAAGGATTACACTAATAAGTGTCATATTTCAAAGTACGCTCACTTGAAAACTGCATATAAATGTTAGGATTGCCTAGTTAACGCAATTGCAAAGCATAAGAATTGTACAAAACAAACCTAAAATTAGGTGCTGGATATCCTTGTGCGGGGCACAATATCGAGATACTTGACTGTTGTGCTACAATTAGAGGCCTCGATTGTAGCGGGGGCACTTTTGGAGCCGTGCTTGAAACGGGTTCTAGTAGTATATAATACATAAATATATGAATATAAAATCGAGAAACTGCCAAAATGTTGGGAGTTCAGGCAACACTTAATTGAATTCAGACCCTTAACCTGGGCATTATAGCGTAAAACATTGCCCATGTGTAAACGATTCTCAATACTGTAAGAATTGAACAACTCAAACCGAGAAAATGACTCTCAGGTGTCGCAATGTTTAAATTTATCGTTCTTTCGTGTGGAAGCGCTACAAAAAGGCTAAAAGTTGGTCTTATTAAGGACAATCCTCAATACTAATAAGCCAAAGGGGTACAGAATAGTAAATAACTATTAAGCCTTGATGTTCGATGGATGTAAGTTTCAATAATATGATTTATAAAATCTTCATGATTTTTAGCTACCTGTAAGACGGCATTGGATACGCTTGAGCGGGGCAAAAGAGCGTGAATGTTTGGTTGAGACTAGCAGCAGCGTCGCGCAGACGTTCTCCAACACTTATTTTTGGAGCGACACTACCAACGGGTTCTGGCAAAATAAAATACTTGAATTATTAAAGAATAAAAACGTAAAAACTGCCACATGTTGGAACTTTGCACAACTGCATCGAACCATGTACAACATTGAAATTTTTGCGCTGTACCAAATCAATTCGAAGAAACACTCGAATGCACTTCTGTCTTTTTTCAGCGTTTACGTTTGAAGCATTGACACATTTGGAGGTGGCAGCATTATTATATATTCGTAGAAAGATTTATTTAATTCTGTCTCTAAGCTAATAACTTGGAATAAATTCATCGGTTATTGACATTGCGTCTCAACGACAATCGTTGAAAAACTAAAAACATTAAAAGTTACCTGAGATTATACATATCAACGAAGCTCATAGAACCAATTCAAAACAATTAAGAAACTTTGAAAGTTAAATTTCAGTTGAATTGAGGGAGTTTCCAGTGAGTTCAACTGATGCAGAGTAAGTGAAAAGGCAAATAACCACAATGTCAAACAAAGCCACGCAACAGATGAGTAACTTTTGGACGAAGCGTTTTGTAGTTGCTGAAGCTGTACAAATGAGGACACAGGTAATCAGAATGGGGCACAGTTTCATAATTTAACAAGTCAAATGGTGCTTGAATAAATCGTAATGCTTAATTTGTAATTGGAAAAGTTTGATCGTACCTATAAAATGGCACCGGATAGGCTTGTGCAAAACAAAAGAGCGCAACACTTTCGAAGCAGTTGATGCTGTCATGACTGAATCCGTCTTTTTTGTTAACGTGGGGGCCAACGCTGGCAACAGGTTCTAAAATTTTAAAAGAATAGCTGAAATTTTTTGTGTTCCAAACAAATTAATTGACTAACTGCCTGAATAATCAGTTGATTCATTACATATTTTGATATAGATACAGAAGGTATTTTTTTAAGTACAAAATGTTGGAATATGATACATGGTTTCAGTAGCTTAAAAACATCCACGCACTGAGTTCGACTTGATTCCGTTGAATAGTGTCACTACTTATTTTCGGCAAAATGAAGTCAAAGCCTCAGCCTAAACATCCATTAGCAAAAGTGTGGTTCACAAGTGAACGATTTTTTTCAGTTCTATTAATGTTTACCTGTAAACTGGAACAGGGAATGCTTGACCAGGACACTGCATTGCATATTCCACGCCAGCAGGCACTTGCATGGTGCGAAATTTTTCGAGAATACTTAGTTTTGGTGATACACTGCCAACGGGTTCTAAAGTGTTTCAAAAATACATAGTTACATGAAGTTATCGATCAGGTATGAAATTTAATTTACTATTCATGGAAACTGCCGGAATGTTAAAATGTTTACAAAAAAATTAGTAAATTACCTGTAAATGGGAACAGGATACGACTGGGCGGGACATTTCAAGCTAAAACTTTGCCCCAGCTGAGTGCGAGAGTTTATGAGCTCATCCGCAATGCTGACTTTTGGAGGCACACTTCCAACGGGTTCTGGGAAATGAAATTAATTGAAAAATATCCAAAACTGGTTGAAAACTGCCTGTGTAGGAGTTAAAAGGGGCTTGATATCTAAAATTATTAATCTCAAATATTTTGGAAATTTGATTAAACTTTGAAAATCGACTATTCGCAAATATTCTCGAACAATATTTAACAATGTGTATACTATCCAAAATCGAATGATTCTAACGGAATTATGTCTAGTCGTTGATCCAATTGACTATTTTTATTGATTACCTGTAAACTGGAACAGGAAATGCTTGACCTGGACACTGCATTGCATATTGAAAGCCAGCAAGTACTTGCATGGTGCGCACTTTTTCAAGAAGATTCAGTTTCGGCGATACACTGCCAACTGGTTCTAAAGTGTCTCAAATGAAGTTCATGAAGTTATCGATCGATTAAGAAAATAATATTTTATTATGTATGTAAACTGCCGGAATGTTTGAATTTTTACATAACATGAGGAAAGTACCTGTAAATGGGAACAGGATACGATTGCGCCGGACATTTCAAGCTAAAGCTTTGCCCCAAACGAGTGCGACAATTTGATATCTCATCGTCTATGTTGACTTTTGGAGGCACACTACCAATGGGTTCTGTAAAACGAAAGCAAATTAAAGAAAAAACTAAAACATGTGAAAACTGCCTGAGTAGGATCCAATGTCGAAACCCCCTTAACCGCCTGAATCTGGTTATAATTTAAGAAAAAACTATGAATAAACAATTCGACATTCAGTGCTTTATAGCCTTGATATATACATATGTCAAAGATAGATATAGTTTATCATATAATCGGACACCAAGGTTTAGCACTCATTTTTGTTAAATTCAAATGTGTTTACCTAAATGCAGGTGTAGGAAAAGATTGAGCAGGACATAGCAATGAAAAATCATATCCTAGTTCCACATCGACAAACTGGTGCTTATCTTGTAGATTGATTTTTGGCCGTACACTACCAACAGGTTCTGTAAAGTTTAGATCAACAGACAAGATGTGAGTAAAATGTAGAAAACCACCTGAATGTTGATTATTAACCAGTTATTAATTCGCAAAACTGTTGCCAACAGGGACTTGCATCAATTTGGAAAAAGTGTATCGGATAAGAAAAATAGAGTATCGATTATGTGCCTTACCTAAAGGCTGGTTGCGGATAGGCTTGAGCAGGGCACAACAAACTTAGGTCGTTTGAATGTTTCCCCTTGACATGTTTTAAATCTTCACCAGTATTGATTTTAGGGCTGACACTACCTATAGGTTCTATTAAAAAAAAAAACAATTAATATTATACAAGGGTAACATACTGAAAACTGCCCGAAATAAATGTGTAACCAAAAAAGGTTCATAAAACTCTTGAGGACAATAGTACCTGTAGTATGGCTTTGGATAAGCCTGTGCTATACACAGTAGGCTTAGATCGTTTGCTTGCTTAGCTTTAATGTGATTATAATCATCGCCGGTATTGATTTTGGGACTTACACTGGCAACAGGTTCTATAAATGAAAAAGAGTTTATAGCTATACAATCAAAACTTTTGGAAGTAGAAAACTGCCTGAATCTATTTAAGATCTATTTACCTGTATATAGGTACGGGATAAGCTTGCGCAGGGCATAAGAGTGTAACACTACCCGATCTATTTATGCGCACTGTTCGCGAGTCATCGCCGGAAGTGAGTTTCGGAGCAACACTACCAACTGGTTCTTTAAATCATAAGAAAAATGAAAGAGTTTAATTTTAAGGAAATTAAACACCGTCTTAAATGTTGGGATAACGTTTTGAACTTATTCTAGCAACGGATTCTTGGTGTATCATTTTCCTCATTTAAATCTTATTTACAAACAATCATAAAAAAGTTGCTGAAAATCAGAGCTATTAAGTATTACCGAAAAATTGGCACGGGATAAGCTTGAACTGCACATGTTAGCGTTATAATTTGGGCCAAAGCTACACGAATGATTGTAATATGCTCCTGATTTCCATTAATCTGTGGACTGACGCTACCGACTGGATCTAAAGCAAAAGATTTTAATGAAACACAACGGATTAAAAGAGAATCAATGCACGAGATTGTTGGGATAGTTTGAAACACATTTGCTTTGCCGAATTTACCTAAAAAATGGAACTGGGTATGCTTGGGCCGGGCACAACAAAGTTGCACTGTTATTCAAGTGTACACGAACAATGCGAGACTCATCACCGCTTGTAAGTCTGGGACCAACACTGCCAACAGGTTCTGTGATATGAAAATTAGTAGTTTACAGGACTTATTTAGGTTCAAAGCTACAAAAATGTTGGGATAGTTATATATTTCCTATCTACAATATTATCTTACCTAAAAACTGGCGGCTTATATGCCTGCGCGGGACAAAGTAGAGTTACCGAAGAGCCAAGGGCAAATTGTAAAACCTTGATGTCATTACCATTCAAGAGTCGTGGACCAATGCTGCCAACAGGTTCTTGAGATATCGAGAAATATGTTACATGTAAAGTTTGAATTGTATTTGGAGAAATCTAGCCGAAGTTGAGCAGGGCAACAAATTGTTAAGCTTAATTTTTTTGTTTTGTAGTTTCATAATAAAATTTCTTATTCAAGAGGCACCTACCTAAAAAAAGGAGCAGGATATGCCTGAGCGGGGCACAATAGCGTCAGACTCAAACCCGCAGCGCCAGTAAAACTGCTGCTTGTTAGTGTTGTGGGAAATTTAGGCGAAACTCTGCCAACTGGCTCTGTTTGGTGATAAAGAAATAATAATTTCAATTTATTTAAGATCAGTGAAACTAATCTTGTTACCGGTTCAACAATCTTTTACAATAACTAAATATTGTAAATTAATCATGCACTTACCTTACAATAATCAAACTAAATATGGACATAGGGCTTGGATACATAAGTATGTGAATAATAATATTTGGAGTAAGGCTCAAGACTGAAGTTACACTATTTGTGAACGAGTTTGCTGCACACCGTTTGTTCAAGCTCAAGTCAAGCGTTTAGTTAAATTTTATTACGTAATTTATTTTAATTTTGTTACAATTGCAAAATTTTGAATTTAATTTACATTGATTGCAAAAATTCATCAATGTTTTGTAAAAAATGTATTCACGCGCGCTTTTTGTTAGATTTTGAATACCCTATCCCAACATTCAGGCAGTTTTCAAGTTAAGGCTAGTCAGCAACAATTTTTTGAATGCGGTGCTCATATTTAAAATATAATTAAACTTTAAGTGAATAAACTCTGAAAAACGCACCTTTGTTTCGCCAAGAAAAAGATTTTAAGCTAAAAATCTTTTTGATAGCATTTTGTTTCGAAAATTGGGCTCAAAATATTGTTGCTATTATTAATACATATTTAAAAAATTATTGGAATATTAAATGGTGAAAAATAAAATACAATATTGATTAAAAGCAACTTAATATTCCAATAATTAAGAGGAACAAAGTTTATAAACGAAAATAATTTTTTTAGAACATTTTTTTTTGTAGTAAAAACTATTATTTTTTAAGCTCTGTACGCATCTGAAAATAAATCCTCAAAGCCAGAAAAATCTCATCTATGTCCGTCCATCCGTCGTTCTTATGTGTGAACTACGAGGTCTCGGACAATATAAGAGCTAGAGACTTCAAGTTTTAACTTTCCATCTCTGAAATAACATGTATACAGTTTTGTGGGTGTCACGCCCACATCGTCTACCAGACGAAAGTTGTTCCTTATTTGTACTTTTCTCAAGGCCAAAACAAATGTTCTTAAAATCTTAATTTTTTTTTTTTTCGTTTTGTAAAATCTTATGTATATTGTTTATAAATTTAAAAAAATTAACAGAAATGTTTACGAAGTGAAAATATTTTTAAGATGGAAGGTCATTTCAAAGTCGGGAACACACGACTGCACTCTTCTTGTTGTTTTTTATCTTAATTGTTGAAATTTTTCTTGATTTGAGCATTACATGTTTAGTGCGCATGGGTTTTGCACCCAAAATTGTAAAAACAAATTCTTTTTTATAGGTAAATATAAAATCGCTTGAACTTTGTTCCTTTCTTATAACTAGAATTATTATTAAAAATAGTCCAAGTCTAATTCTTACAACATGAAATCTTTTTTTTTTTTCTGTTATTTTACAAAGCTAAAGCATACAAAGCTGAACAATATTTTTGTATTATATTTTACAGACTTGGACAACTTTTAATTCAATTTGAATACTTAGAGTCATTGAACTATAGTAGTTGTTGCACGTGAAAAGTTTAAAATTTCAAAGTAATTTTATTTTAAATTTGCATTACTTTCTACTATAGTACAATCACCTAAAATTACACTTCAGCCATTGCAATTGAATTAATTGTATTTTCAAATTGGTAAATATATTGTTTTGTATTTAATTCATCTAACTATTGATTTAAATTGTAATATGTTTCGTATATTTTTATAATCCATCTTGCAATAGCTGTAGATTTTAATTTTATATGTCTGTGTAATATTATTTAAAAACTTCACACTTACCTGTAATCACCAGACGTCCTTTAGTTGCGCTCAGACGTGTCTCTCCGGTCAAGCGATGTTTTGTGCGACACTGATAACTTTTGTATCCATCTTCGGGTCCAACTTCACGAATGTGAAGCTCACCAGAGGGCAAAACAAGGTATTTGCCATCTGATAGAGGTATACAAAAAAATTAAACAAATACAACATATATATTAGTTCAAATTGTCAAAACTATGCAATGTACGACTAATATCTATTTACAAGGTCTCAACTAAGTGCTAGCAGTTTAAATTTTTATTCATCAATGGGCATTTAATTGAGACACTCTGATATCGTTTAGAAAATCCAATTGGTTAAGAACAATACAATTTTAAATAATTGGATTTTCCAAAGAAATTACATATTAGTAAAATAGCTCTAATCTAAGTTACACACAATGTGGAAATTTAACAGATTGTGCGTAAAAGAAAAAATTTTAATTTATTCTATTTAGTCAAAGCCAGATTATTTGGCTCAAAAGATGTTTTACGTTTCCAATGTTTTTTTTTTAGAAATAGCGCATAATTCTGCGATTTTGAGGTTTACATTTTTTTTTGGCTCCGTTTTAGCATAAATTGAATTATTAACCTGTTAAATTTCAACAAATGTATTTATGTACATATGTAAATCTAAATGTATATTGAACATTGAGCACCATTTATGCAAGTATGTTTATATTGTATATATGGTATGTAATTATTCGTGTCAGAATTTATTGATAAAAACATTTAACTATTTACATCTTTAAACAAGATAAACAGTGCTCAAAGTTGAGAAATCACGGAAATTTTATTAGATTGATGTACAATATCACAAACAAGTGGAAAGCTGCGTTCTTTATTAATAAGCACGTCGACATTCTTGCAATAAAAATTACATTGATAATATTTAAGTTCTATAAAAATTTCCATTGATTTCAGTATCAAATTTATATAACTTAACCTAAGATACATGCAAAACAAAAATGCCAATCTTTTAAGCTGTTCTTTAAAAAAACAAATTTTATTAATTGTTGAATAAACTTATTTTTTTTATTTTTTTTTTTTTTGTATGTACAAAGTTATTTTATTTATTATTAATTAGCATTTTTGTTTGTATATACAATGTTTTATATACACTAAGCTACACTTCCAACTACATAAAGGGGGATGTATGAGGAATAGGGCAAGTCAGGCACGACTCTTGGATTCATGGGACAATGGGATAATATCAGGATAGGACTGTAAATCAAAGAAAGAAAAAAATGGGCGTTGAGAAATAAAATTTTAAAGAGAATTAAATAAAAAAAAAAATTATGTAGAATGCTTCAGAAAAGAATGAACCATAATGTCCCAATAACGCAGAAACGTCTTTTTTTTAATCTAGCTTGAAACTTGGAAACGAGAATGGGAACTTTAAAATATGAAGAACACAGCAACTAACATATACTAAATATGATATAGTAGTAGTCTTATTACCACTGTCAAAAGCACCATGCGCATCTGTGGATGCGTAGATTTCATGTTCTTCGTCCTGAAGCCATGAAGCGACTACGATAAAATCAGCTACGAAACTTGGTATATGACACTTGAAAATGGCACTGTTACCGCGTAGCACGGCTTCGTCCATTACATTGACTGAATAGGACTGTGGAACAACTGTTGAAGAAGGCAAAATAATGGATTGATTGTTGAGGTTGGAAAGTATAAGGAAAATTATAAAAAAAAAAATGTTTAATGGAACATCCCCCTCATTACTACGCCGATTGACTATGGATTTGTACTTCAAGATATTAAGCGAATTTAATGCAAACCCGTAAAGTTCTTGGTATAGACACCGCCCTCGGTATCAACCCAATCTGTTATATCTATATGATCCGCCACGAAAGAAGGCGTCTGACATTTGAAGATGGCGGCATTGCCTTTGATGACATACTCATCATAGACTTGACTCTCAAAAAATTGTTTAACAACTGAAATTGAAATTGAGTAATATGAATAAGAAACGATATAATAGAAATATAAAGTAGGTAGGTCGAAGTCTTAAAGACTTCAAAAATATTTTGAGAAAGGCTTTGGAAGAAAAGGGAACTAAACTCATACACGCTATAACATTCCTTAACTATTAAAACTACTAAATCAATTTTACCAATGGACTCATCCATCAGTGGCCGTCTGATTTCAATATTCTCCTCATCAACCCAAGAGTCAACTTCAATAAAATCGGCAACAAAAGACGGCACAAGACACTTTAGAGTGGCTGAGTTGCCCCGTAGCACGAATTCGTCGATGACGCGAGTCTGATAGAGCTGTTGAACCACTATGAAAATTAACCAAAATTAATTAAATTAACTGAAAATAAACAATTTGAAGTAAGAGTACAGAGAATTCAAAAGTTGGAACATTTTGATGGGGCTTAAAACGAAACGCTACAAGCTAGGAACGTAGTTCGTATATTTTACAGTACCAATCTCTTCATCGCTATTTGGATAGTAATTGCGACCCTCCGAATCCGACCACAAATCGACAAATACGAAATCGGCAACATAGGAAGGAATTTCACATTTCATGACGACCGAATTGCCACGAATAACATATTCGTTATCAGCCTCAGACTCATAAGATTGTATGACAACTGTTAGTAAAAAGAGAGCAAAGAAATATCGAAAAAGTTAATTAAAACAAAAAAAAGATAATGAGGGAAAATTTTGGGACAGTAAACTTAGTATAACTCTAGACAAAATACTAAAGCTTATTAAGTTTTATACCGTAGGCCTCTGTAGAATTATTACGCCACATTTCTATTCCCTCATCGTCCACCCAAGCCTCGACCTGTACATAGTCCGCCACAAACGAAGGAATTTTGCATTTAGCCACTGCTGAGTTACCTTTGATCACATATTCATTCTCAGCTTCGGTTATGTAAAATTGCGAAACAACTACAATACATTAAAATTAAACAAACAAAAAATTGTAGAAATACGAGCGCAAAAATGTTGGGAATTTGGTTAGAGGATTGAACTTAAAGCTAAAACTAAATATATTCAATGAGCGAATAACAAATCGAACCATAGTTATCGGAAAAAGTCAAAACAGTCCCCTCTTCATCGATCCAAGACTCAACACGCACAAAATCTGCTACAAACGATGGGATTGAACACTTGAGTACCGCAGCATTGCCTTTGATTACATACTCGGTCATAATTTCAGCTTCATAGAACTGATTAACAACTGCAAAGTTTAATATTGTTAAAATTGTGGTAAAACAGACAAAAATATACAAGAAAAAAAAAAAACAGAAAGGTATCAAGGAATGTAGGCATGTAGTTGAATTGCTTAAGCCTATGAGTGAAGTTGGAATATTGACTACAAATCGCACCGTAATTATCAGAAGGTCTCAACTCAGTGCCCTCTTCATCAATCCACGATTCAACACGCACAAAATCAGCAACAAAGGATGGAATGGAACATTTGAGTACTGCTGCGTTTCCTTTGATTACGTATTCCATCAAAATATCAGCACCATAGAACTGATTAACGACTAAAAAGTGTCAATGATATACAAAATCGTGTAGAAACTTAATAAAATAAGGCTTAAGGATTTTTGGAAACAATATACTTAAGTACATAATACTAAAATATTCAGAAAGTTTGTATTCAATTGTAAAACTGTACCAAAATCATTTTTTGGCACATACTCAGTGCCATCACTAGCCACCCATGCTTCAACTTTCAAAAAATCCGCAACAAAACTGGGTATAGTACATTTCAAAACGGCTGTATTACCCTTAATGACATACTCAGAGACAACCTCGGCTTCATAGTATTGATTAACAACTAAAATAGAAAAATGGTAAAGGTTTTAAATGTATATGAAAAGATGGGACAAATAAAAACAGAATAAAGCTAGGAATTTGGAAGGCTTACAAACTAATCCAAGACACTATTTATTGACTTAGAAATTTGTACCCGTGCCCTGTTGATCTTCCAGTGTACCATAAAGTGTGCCCTCCTCATCTTGCCAAGAAACAACTTGGACAAAGTCCGCAACAAATGAAGGTATAGAACATTTGAGTACCGCCGAATTTCCACGTATTACATACTCATTATTTACCTCCGATTCATAAAACTGCTGCACAACTGAGAAATCAGAGAGGAAAAAAACATTGTAAAAGTTTCTATCTTATAAAACGACGACAAACGAAGATTATATGTGAGAGAAGATTCCAACGTTGCGTGTTCACACTGCCAGTGTTTGAAAGCAGCGATAGCTGGCGTGTGAAGAAGCCGTGATACTTCGTTAGGTCGAGGCATTACCTAGAGCAGCTTTTAATTGAAATGGAAATGACTTCAATTCACAAGGAAAACGTGCACTTGCAACTTAAGTACAGTAATTGCTCTCAAGTTCATTAAGTTCACTCGCTTTAGGTAAGTTAGGCATATATATTTACATTATTCTATGATGGCTTCCCTGAGAAAGTTCTTTTCCCCGCAGAAATAATAAAATTCCAATTGGAAAATATATATAAGCAAGTTCATGGAATATCCATGAAGTTATAAATGAATAAGGGTCAGATCTGTAAATCGTTTAAAAAATTTAAACCAATAATAAATGAAATTGTATAATCAGAAAGTTTCAAATGGGAGAGATTTTATGTCGGAGTAGTTGTTTATTAATTGTAAAGATTTTGTTTGACAATGAAATTCCATAATGTACAATGGACAGACAAACCATATTCGGTGCCAGGCAGAAAGTCCTCACTCTGATCCGTATGCCAGGATACTATGCTAACAAAGTCAGCGACGAAAGAAGGAATCTCACATTTTAGCACTGCAGCATTGCCGCGTATGACATAAGCCTTATTAACATCGGTATCATAGTATTGAGCTACAACTGTAGAAAACGATATACTTAAGTCCTTTTAAGCTATTTAAATTCAAAGAAAAATAAATTATAAATCAAAAGCATTATGTTTGAAACACTTCCCTCTGAGAAACGGAACTTAAATGTAACGAAAATAATGCAATTAAATCAGGCAGGAGCAATACCTCAATTTGTGTACTGGCTATCATTAAACGTAGTTGGTATTGGTTAAGTGTTATCTTTATAATTTATTTATGTTTGATATATTTGTACAGTGTTAAAAGTCATGGTGTTTTCGTGGGTGCATGTTTGCGGCCAACTGTTTGCTAATTGTTACAAAATAGTTAGATAGGACGTAGTGCAACACAAACTGTACATAAGTTAAGTCAGACGGTCGACAAAAGCAGAAAAATTCGTGCCCCACGGCACTCACACACCGTATTCAGTGCCCGGATAGAAATTCTCATCTTGGTCCGTATGCCACGAAACAATATAAACAAAATCAGCAACGAACGATGGTATATCACATTTTAAAATGGCCGAATTGCCTCGTATGACGAATGCTTTGTGTATATCCTCCTCATAGTGTTGGGAAACGACTGGAAACAGCATTACAATTGAGAAAATATAATTTAAATGAAAATGATATATGAATATATAAAACGCGTACAAATCAATATACTTAGTAGGAAGGAAGGATTGATAACTTCATGTGGTCTACGTTAACAGCAAAAATTAAGTACAAATAGTCTTCTAGTCTAATAAAATGCTGGTCGCACCATATTCTGTGCCCGGAAAGTAGTTCTCATCTTGATCTGTATGCCAAGAAACGACTTCAACGAAATCGGCCACGAAAGAGGGTATCAGACACTTAATGACCGCTGAATTGCCGCGTATTACATGCTCCTTATTAACATCGGCTTCGTAATATTGTGCTACGACTGTAAATATGTTTTTAAGATCATGAAAGCAAAAAGAGTTAAATAAAAAAGAATGCAAATGGCACTTCCAATTCGAATATCCGTATCATAAGTAAAACCCAAATAATGAAAAGTTACTAATTCATAGTTCATTAATTTTATTGGCTTTTAAGTATTCGCAAATTTGATTTCCCACGCCAAAACTTCCCATATATGTACTATTCGTTCCCCCTTAAAAATTCCTAGAACAACCATAGACAAGTTTGCATAATTATTTTGCTACTTCAAGACGATAAACTTTATTTGCACATTATTTTGACAGTCCGGCTAAATAAATGACATAAAAATGAAGGCCAAAACTTACACTTATGGAAAAAATTTTTCTACATATGTAATCACATGAGTAATTCATATAAAAAAAAAAAAATAATAAAATTAGTTTCAATTAACCACCTCCTAAAAATGAGGTGTAACCGTCTCGCTTGCGAGAAAACGAAAATAAAATTGTATATAAACATATTTCGTGCAAACTATTACGCGCACAGCCGATGGAGGTAAAATAACGAGCAACGACAATTTTCGACTTCAAACATAATTTTCCACTAAACTAGTCTTAAATTATGAATTCACTTAATTAATAAGCATGTTAGACTGCTAAGTAGCAACGACGGAGCGGGAGAGAAGCTAACTGACAAAATTATGAAATTGTTTCCAGACAACGACTGAAGACAGGTGGGCTAACTATGACAGAACACGGCAACATGCCAAGATTAAAGCGTTCACGAAAATCGCTTATAGAAGTATGACAATATAAGTTTTTTCTTTTTTTAAATAGGGTGTGGTGTTTTATATGTTTAAGCACCTGTCTATTAATTTACCTTATTCTAGAGGCAAAAGTGGGGCGCTGAAGATTTTCTGATTGTAAACAAATTAGTTTATAGTAAATAAAGTTACATAGGTGCTTAGAATAGATATGTATAAAAATTCTAGAGGACCACTTTGGTGCTGTTAGTTACGAGGTTCCATAAATCTAGAATATATTAAGGTTATTAGTAATAACTCATACTGCACATTTTTTCTGAACTTGAATTTTATCATAACGTTAGACAGAAACAAAGGAAAGACTTACTGAAACTTGTTGCAAACATTGAAAAAATCGTTTTTAAGCAACAGCACTAATGGCACATTTACAACAGAAATTCTACGCTATAAGTAAATCAAAGATCAAGTTATGCAACGTTTGATTACGATTAAATTGCTGAACGGCTGGAACAATGGCTGCTTTAGATAATTTTCGGACATACGGTGCAAAATGCAGCCATTTGAAATTTTGTTTTTTCAAAGTTAAAACAAAAGAAGAGCCAAAATAATTACAGCAACCACTTCGCCAAGTTTATATTGTCGTACTTACAGCTTGCAAAGGAAGCATTTGCAAATTGCTCAAAGATCAACAAAACGAAACAATTGTTGAGTGCAGATTAAATTTAAATGAAAGTGAGACGCTGTACATGCGAACGTAAATAATTGATGACAAATGTCTGGAAAATGTCTGGAAATGGTTCCATATGATATATAAGCCATTAAACAATTTTTAATAATTCCAATAAAACTGAAGTTAGACAAACAACAATGAGCTTTTCTCTAAAGAAGCTGACAAAATTTTGATGAAGAGTTATTTAAACCTAATATGTTGAACGAAGTGTGAGAAACTTTATAAACCAATTGAGAATCCATCGTCGACAAAAATATGCTGAAAAAATATTGCGATAGTCGAAATGCCCGACTATTTTATACCCTGCACACTTTCCTGGGAGGGCTATGCTGCAATTCACATTTCATAAAAATATTAAATAAACAGTCGTTCGCGTAATTGTTCAATAAAAATGCAAATTATACTTTCATATGTGGCATAATTGCAATTTAGCGAGCTGATAAAAATTCATGATTAAAATCATTTTATTTTTCCATTAAGGCAGAAATATTAGTGATTTTTTTTTCCTTTAGATACAGTACAGGTGTCCGATAAAATGGTTCACCTGTATGTGTGCTGAATCTAATGAAAAACTAAGCAAGTTTAACAAAACCATCATAACATGTGTGCAGGGTATAAAAAGTGCTAATGAAGTGAACAATTTTAAGTAAACATTTTTAGTTTTTTTTTTTTTTCGGAGTAAAACAGATAAATTAATTTTTTTTTTTGAAAAATTTAGTTCAATTCGAAAATTAGTTTTAATAACTTTTTGCAAGTTTTAGTTGTGTTCTTTAATCTACATATATTGTTTGCGTTTAAAATATGTTTAAAATATAAAAAGTTTAGCGCTTTCTTCTGAAAGTTACTCAAAATTTACACTTCATTCGCACTAGGTATTTGGATCTGTCATAACTTACCCGCACGGACGTGAACATCACGTGAAATTATCGAACCAAACTGATTCCGTGCCAAACAAGCATACACCTGTGCATGAACCTCCTGGCGATAATCCTCGGCGCGAAACGGTGGGAATACGAGTTTTCCATCAGATGAGATTTGACGCAAACCGGGAACATCACCAACCGCTGTTCCATCGCTACGTATCCAGATAATCTCGGGCATTGGATTACCGCTGGACTTACACTCTATTTCCGCGCCCGTTGAGTTTGAAAAGTCAATGCGGTTGGTCGGTTCCTTGAGGAAGACTGGTCCTTTTTGATCGGCATCTGGTGGATTAGCAGCCGATACAAGTTGTCCAGTGGCTGAAATCAGAAGAATAAAAAACGAATGTTAAAAATTTATGTGAATTGAAATATTGTCAGTGTGTATTCTGCAACAGTATGTGTAGAAAACCAAAGTATGTGTTCCACTTTCCATGTTACAGCGGAAGTGTCACAATGGAGAATGTGATGTGTGTCCATTTCATGTCGCTTCATATTTGTTTCTGTCATTTAAAACTCAATTACTGTCAACAAAATGGTTTTTCTGTCTCTTTTTTTATAGTACACAGTTCTATGTAGATATTCATTCAACCAGCTATTTGTTGAGCAGCCATACAATCGAAAGCCACGGATCAGTGAATTTATTGTAAAAAAAAATTAAAAGCTAAAACAAAAGAGGCCATTTTCTACAGAAATAGAACTACATGAGCATCTTTACCATACATGCTTCATAGTTCGCTACAATTTGTATTATTTATGGAATTTATTTGTATAAGCTTAACAATCGAACTTTATTTTAACAGCGAATTTCTTAAATATCCATTTATTCATTTGATGCACAAAGATGTTATTTGGAATAGATGTTTATGGGATCACGAGAAGTAAGATCAATTAGAAAAGTGGGATGCGTTGACTATCTACAACATTCATGTCAACAAAAGCTTATGTCGAGCGCAGCGAAGCGTATAATGATAGACATATTCGCAAATACATATTACGAAATTTGTTTAATTTTTTTACTTAAATCAATCAATAATTATGTTTGAGTATAAAAATGTTATGAGGACCATTTGTTTAGGACAATCTCCAGAGCATCATATATGTGAAGATTCGATGTTTTTCGTTTGTGCGATAGTCGCTTTAACGTGTACGTAATGAAACTGCACAGCCCAAGAGTACAAAAAGTACTTACTCAAAAACAATAAGCTAATTAAAACAAAAATGAACAAAAAACTAAAGGAAGTGCCTTGTTCCATCATCATATGTACACACGTACACATAAATTCAAAATAAAGACTATGGAAATTGCGTGCTAAACCAGCGAAACGTTACCAAGAACCAATAGAATCAACGGAGCTTCCGCGCAAACAAACACACACACAGAGTAAGGCACACACGCACATAAAAGCTGCTAATTGTAATTACATTCATTCCCAGTGAAGTTGAAACATTCATAAATTAAAATGACAATACTTTTCGAGGGTTGAATGAAATGTGAGTAGCACAATGCGGGATGGCGCATAAAATAACGAGTATAATTTGAGAATGGCACCAGTTTTAATACGGCAAGTCGTTCTAGCCATATTCCACTGTTTGATGTATACTTTTTCCCGATTCGTTCAATCTTTAAGATATTTGTTGGAACGTTTGTATGACGACTTTTCATAACCAAAGTGATTACACTTGTAAAAATATCCGTGACGTAGCCACCATAAGCTATAGTTCCAAAACAAAATTCACTCTAATTGCATGGAAAATTAATTGATTATCAATTATTTCTAATTTATTATTCCATACCCAAATAATATGCCATAGACAACCGTCAAATAGGCACAGTACGTGCGTTTAAAAACTTAAATGAATTCCTTTGCTCGGGAAAGGGCAAATATGAAGAGTATTTTAGCTTTTATTTGTTAAAAAATAAATCTATATATTCATTCTTTTCGAATGGGTACACCTGCTTCACTTGAGCATATATTTACTTGGAGAGCACAGCCTCTCACAACGAAAACAAACAGGAAGAACTATAGAACAGCCTGAAAACCGCAAAAAGAGCTTAAGTTAAACCAAAACGGGTCAGAGACCGAAAAAAGACTGAAAAGAGGGAAGAAACCGAAGTTGCAGCTGTTAACCCAAAACGTGCAAGACTAAAAATTTGTTGTACAGGTAGAAAGACAGGCACACAAAAGTGTACAGGCATATATCAGAACCATCGCGTACCTGTTGAATGTCAAGTATATTTTTCTAAATCTGCGTTCAAGGTGCATTCAAAATGATCACAAACTATTGAAGCAATTTGCTGGATTCGTATATTACGTTTTTAATTTAGTATTGTAAGCATCTCGTATTGGGAATCTATTAATGTTGACATTTGTACTACAAATATAATATTGTGTTGGTCACTTTTTGTTTATAACACTTTGCAATATACTCGTATGTGGCAAATAAAAATGTGAATTTAGAACCGGTTGAACAGCTTCTCTCCATTTGTTTTCTTTTTTTTTTCCTTTTTGGTAAAAAATTAAATCAATGAAGTCAGCAACAACCATTTCAACAGATTTGCAAAACAAACGCAACGTCTTGCCCACGTTTAAAAACTGCATTATATGTAGGTACATTTCTATATATGTATATATACATATATATATATATATACACTCCCATGCACTTGAATAGGGACAAGCATTTTAAAACGAGTAAATAAATATTTGACTGAAACAAACAAATTAAATCAATAGACAAATATTTTTTAATATTCAGTATTTCATTCTTTATTGAATTAAAAACAAAAAATATATTCCAAATTAACAAAGTTTAAAAAAAAATTTTTTTTTGTGCGAGTTCTTTTAAAATTGCATATTTTTATGCAGCACTTGAATAGGGACAAGAACTAAAAATGTGTGTTATAGAAATGGTATATACATTTTCATTGACTTTAAGGCTTAGTTATTATTAATGTTTATAATTAAAATATTTTAGTAATGTGTGTGGTCACCATTTTTAGAAATAACTTCATAAATCCTATTAGGAAGAGAGTCATAAAGTGCCTTTATGTAATTTAAGGATATTTCGCTCCAGGCTGTGTTAATTGCATCTGTTAATGTCTGTATATCTTCGTACTGTCTCCCAGATTCATACACTTTTTTTGTCATCCATCCCCACACATTCTCAATTATGTTGAGATCCAGAGAATATGTGGGCCACTCCATAAGAGCCACGTTTTGCTGCTGAATCCATGTTTTTACCACCCGAGCTGTATGAATTGGGGCATTATCCTGTTGGAAAGTCCACAATAATGGTCCGAAGATGTTGTTTAGCTCAGGAAATGTTTTCTCGAGCAAGCCTTTGTAATGCATTGTATTCATTTTGGATGACACAACGTGCAGCTTGCATGTTCCATAATATGAGATGGCACCCCATACCATTACACCTTTCTCACGGCTATGGTGACGGGACAAAAAGTGTTCTTCTTTTCGAATATCATGAAAGTAATACGAAAAACCGTCAGGCCCATCCAAATTGAAACGTTTTTCATCTGAAAACACCACGGCATGCCATTCGCTCTTCCAGGTCATATGATGTCCAGCAAAGACTTCGAGAGAAACTTTACGTTGGTTATTAAGTGGTGGTTTTTTTTTTAATTTTAATCTTTTTAGATGTTCAGCTTTACGTAAAACTCGCCTTACAGTGTCGACGCTTGCATCTAATTGTAATTTTGTAGTGAATTTTAGAAGCTGAGCAGTGTGAATTTGAAGCTTCTCGAACAATTCGCCGCTCTGCAGTACGTGAAAGTGCTTTTTTGGTCCGCCCTTTCATGTTGTTTCCATAATTTGATGGGTTTTTAAGGAAATTGCATTTAACATTTTTGCTTTTTCCAATTTTTTTCAGCAATTTGCCTGTAAGTAAGGTTACACTCCTTATACGCAAGTATTTTGCCCTTTTCAACAGCAGTTAGTGCTTTTCCGCGACCCATAATATTTTTTTTATATTAAAAACGTTTAAATTTTGCCAAATTATAAACTTACTCACGAGGAGTTTTACTTTGAATGATGAAATCACATTAGTCCCTATTCAAGTGCATGCAAAAAAGTTCAACATTCTAGCAATGCGCAAACCAAAATTGAAAATAAATGATAACGGTAAATTTTCGAGGTCCGTCTCTTACTTCCATAATTTGCCTACACTCTATTCGTCAGAAAACAGTAAACACCATTAAAATAGCAACAGTAGATTAAGAGAAAAATAAAACGAAACAAATATAAATGTTTGTCCCTATTCAAGTGCATGGCAGTGTATATATATATATGTACATTTTTGAATTGAAAATGCAATTCCCAAGTAGCTGAATGAATGAATTTCCAGAGCTTGAGCCGCCGACATTGAAATGGTTGTAGCGTTTGGTCGATTTTATAGCAAGATCAGCTGCTGAACAGGTTTCCAACACTTACTATGCGTTGCTGATTTCGAATACGAGCAGATGTTTTAATCAGTTTAAAACCGGTGTTCAAATGACTTTGATGATGATATTAGAATTTAAAATTACACACTTCGTTGTTTCAAAAAACGAAATATTCGACTTTGTTCATTTTCAAAAGAAAAACCGTAGACTAACATATTTCAATTCTTGTACATAAATATTATTAATAATTGAACTGTTTTCCTATATCAATCGGGAAAACAAAACACGACCTAATATTATATTTACGCTCTAATATTTACACATTATGTTGACCTTTACCGTCATGTAGTGATACGAGACATCAATTTTTATATGCGTGTCTCACGCATACTCGAACTCGGCGCTAACTAATAATCCGGATGTATCGAAGTAAGGTGATATAATTACGTAAATACTACTCTTGATAGGCTGAGTTGATTGTCTGTTTAGGCGTGTACATGTAAAGGCAAATCGACACATTGAAAGGTGTTCAGCGTCCTCCCTAATGCCTATTGATGTTTAAACTTTGTTTTGTGTGCTTCGTCTACAAAGGAAGTTATTAAATTCTAAGTTTCGGTGGAACAGACATGCGATGGAAAGGCTTTACTGTGTAAAAATCGTTAGTTTAGTGGGATTGGCATGTATATATTGTAGCAGTTAGAAGGGGCTATAATTTTAATCACATACATCATAAATTCCCCTGTTTTACTAGCTGCTCAAAAATCATTTGACATGCAACAAACCCATCTACATTCAAAAATTCTTTCGATTTAATGCTGGCATAAAATGTCTACAGTTTAAAATTTTTCAAAATGCATTTTACCCATTCCTAAAAAAGTATCTTTCGCGCTCTAATTCTATTCTCAACCATTGAATATACACGACGCATTTTGCTCGGGTTGCTATTTAAAGTGTTATATTTATAGACTCATCTCATTTTTGTCGTAGATTTTATCCATTATTTTTTATTAGGGAAATAAATGCATGACAAATGCTAAATAGACTGCACCGATTTCAGGAAAACATTTTTGTTTGTTTTAAGGCTGGTTTAGATAGTATTAATAGGTTCACAATGCGCCATTTACTCAAATCACTTTGAAAAAGACGTCGAACAACTCTTACAAAATTCCACAATTAATCGACACTCAAAAAGTTTACTTCACGCAAACTTTGGAACAATGCGCTTTTGAAATATAATATGTATTTGATATTCTCGATGCGCCAATGTAACTTGCATCGGCTGCAGAGCACTGCAATGATATAAATTGAAATTTTATGTCAACAAATTATGCGCTACAAATTTTGTTTTGTGGCATTACTTTGCTTTTGTTCAGCGTAAATGCTGCACAGAAAATTGTTGCAGACGCAACAAAGTTAAAATGATATATGCAAAATTCTTGTTGCAATATTAGTATGCAATGCCGACAATTTGTACGCTGCCATAAAATGAAATAGAGAAAAGTATCTGGCTTCGAATGGTGGAAGGAACATTAAAAATAACTCAGGCAAACTATTGAACAAAGCGGCAAATACAACTGCACAGATGATGACGGCAACGACACAATTTGCAGTACGCAGTAATGAAGCTGGAATACACTACGACACAATGAGGGTGTGTGTTTAACTCGAAATACTCAAAAAGTATCTGTGTATCTGTAGAAGCGAAAACGTATCTGTGAACAAAGCAGCGCGTAATGCAGTTACAGATGAGAGACGCATTTAAAGCGATGTTCTTCTGAAAACATCTGCCTTTGCCATGTCGCCGCCACCAGTTTATGAACTTCATGAACTCTAGGAACGGAGATCCGTGTGGAATTGAACAGGCATACTGACTGCTAAATTCAGTTTAAAACAACAATAAAGACTGTGCGTCGTGATATTTTTTTCTTTCCACCATCGTCGTGAGGAGAATAAAACAACATATTGCGTATATATATTATATATATGTATGGGTGTGTATAGTTTATGCACAACAAAATAGACGCGCCTCACATCAAACTGAAGTTTGTATTTTCAATATGAATTTTCGATCACACTTCCGTTGTTTTAGACTCTAACAATTGGACGGTACCATACATTCTTTACTTCCACACAGTCTTACTCAGTGACGTTGCTAGGGGGACGAAGAATGACGTCCTTCTCGGCGCATGGCGCAAGAAACTATCAACATTTCGCTCTATTCATTCCATTAATAATATTTACGTTCTTTGGGTATAGTGTATGCACCTCTATGACTAGCACGTGGAAGCTGCCAAAATGTTTGAGCCCAAGCTATCTTTAACGCTGTATTCCAAAGCTTCACAAACTTCTCACATTCGATACCAATTTAACACAAGCGTATTGTAAATCTGTCAAATCAGAAAATCTGATATCATTTTCAGTTTGTTCACTTTGCAAACTTTAGACATTTTATTGGCATATTTCTTCTATTTTTAGCAACGATTCTACATTCTCGTTACGGGCGCAATGTGTTCTAGCTACGGCTCTGTTAATAATTCTCTGGGAAAAGATATTTTAATGTTTCATTTTATTTTTGTTTTTTTTTGCAAAGTATTGCTTTGAAGTTTTAAGTATCTTGAAATCTTAAATGTAAACGTTAAAAGTGGGTTTCATTTGTTAAATGTAGTTTTCGAATCTGTCAGTCTTTTTGAAATTTTAATGAATTGATTTATTTGTATCATCCACCACAAAAGCGAAGTACTAATACGGTGGTTTAAACGAGTCCATTTTAAATGCATAAATAAATTTAAAAAAAAGAAAACAAACCAATGTGAAAAACCGAAACTGAAACAGTTTCTACCCAAGAGAACGTGTTCAACAAAAACCAAATTATAACACCAACTCGCGCAAAACATATTTTTGAGGGTGCAAAATGAACAACTTCAAACTTGGGGTGAAGTTCCAAGAGCAAACGAACGCATGACTCAGACAAATACATAAATGAGTAAGTGAGAAGATATGAGTCTGAGTCTGAATTTGTGAGTATCGCGTTTATACTATCCCTAAATGATTAAATAAATAGCACTCAAGGACTTCACTTCCTTAAATTCAGGCAAGCCAGTGATTAAATGATGTGAACATGTGTTTGCCACTGCGCCGTTGCCATATTTCTCGTAGTAATATGCGTTTTCTCTTGTGCGGAGCATGTTCCTCTCTTTTACATGAAGTACTGTAAATGTAGATTGCAAAGGAATCCCTGCCGTTGATATATGTCATGCATACATAACGAGCAAAGTGGATAATAAAATACGCATGGTCGTTTCTTAGACTAAATCTTCAAGAAATTTTTTAAAATAATTAAAATTCGTATATAATAGCTAACAAAAATCTGTAAACATGTAAAACATCAACTCAGTGCGCCTTGAATGCAAATCAACATGTCAATATGCGACAATGTTTTGTGTTGTATTTGATGAATGAACATTAATATTGTATTTTTGAGAGGTGTAATGCTTCAGAGTGAGTCACGTTTTAGCACGAATCAAGCTTCTTTTCTGATAATAAAAAATCCAATTTGGTGAAGGTTTAGTACAGAGACTCTTTTGCATCTGCAAGAAGAAACAGTATCTTCTTCTAAAACAATTTGTTTTAGTGATGGTTATTTCTAAATGTGAGTACACAAGATCTGGAGCACTTTTGGTTTCAACAAGATGGAGTAACTTTTTAATCGGCTTCTGAAATCAGCGGAATATTGAAAACGATCGAGAGTGCTTTTGAGATGCTTTTATTGCACGAATGAATAATTTTTTTTTTAACAAAGTGTTTGGTTTCAAATCATAAAAATATAATTAAAATAACAAACGCGATTTGATTTTTTAATTACCACTCGTCATTTCTATCGCACAAATGAAAAAACCAAGGCAAAAAAATTGGTGTATGGTAATATGAAACACGATCCACACAACCGTAGAATCGTAAAACAAATAAAATTTTAAATAGGAACAGACATTCTAAGAAAGAAATGAAGAAATAAGTAAATTGAAATATAGATTACAACGCTGAGATATTTACTAATGATGCAGACGAACAAAGTTGAAACGTGACTCACGACGTACCTGCATGAGCGGATGCCTGGTGCTTGGGTGAACGAGCAAAATAATACGAGGCATACATATTGAAATTTCTGAAAATTTATAGATTATCTTTATTTATTTATTGAAGCGCGTTTCGTTTTTGCTCGGAATTGTGGGTGCGGCAAAAGAGTCAAAATTTGAAAGAAGCCTCTATTTGGTACTTTAAAGAGATAAAAAAAAAGATTTTTTGTCACCTGCATTTTTAAACAATTTAGGAGTACTTGCCAAATAATACATTGCATGGTGCTTCGAATTACATAAAAGTCTCCTCAATGAGCATTTGATTCTCAACAGTTTTGTTCCTATCCATAGATTTTGCATATCAAGGATTTAGATCATAGTATTAAAGCTTCGGTTTCAACAAAACTAATATCTATTCGTTCTGGTTGATTTTAGCACCCAGCAGTTATTTCCGGCTTCACACGGAATGACATATTTCACATATTTACAAGCGATCGATATCAAGACGGACGGATGAAAACAAACATTACCCATATATTTTTTCAATCCGATTTTTCCCCTTACTGCCTAATATTGCCCACCTTGAAATCTACTGCCCAGATATCAGCCTTCTATCACTATTGGTTTCCTCTGTGTATTGAATGAATGAATAATTCTGTCGGTCAGGACAATGATTTTTATGTATATAGATTACATTCATTTAACTTTGTTATGAGATTCTCGCGAAGCTCAATTGTTTGTTTCCTGTTTAGATAAACAAAATACTGAATGATCGGGCTGGATACAAGTGTGTCTGTCTGAAGCTCTATTACACTTCTTTTGACGGTTGTGCGTTGAATTTCAATTGAGTTAAATGCGAATTAAGCCGCATAGACTACTATAAAAGCTATACGGTCTACATTGACGGCCGATGAGACGGTGTAAAAAGTAGAAGCAAACATGATTGGTAGCAAAAAAAGTTAGTCTTTAAAAGATAAATAAGTATGCAAGCCAGGAGCGGCAGTATTGAATTCTAAGTTTCTGTTTTTTTACAAATTCTGTCAATCAACAAAAATAGAGCGAAAAGGAAGTGACTATTCAGATGTATAATATTAATTGTACTCTTCACACAGAGTGTGAATGGTATAATAATTCAGTCACTACTCGTTTTTGCCATGTCGTCCGACTGTCAGTCTGTATGTGCTTATGCTACCCGAACCTCAGAACCTTTGAGATATTCGTTTCAATGTTGGTATGTAGACTTTTCATAACCAAAAACAACAACACACACTAGTTAGAATGGCTGCGATATGACCACTAGAAAGTACCGCTCCCATACAAAACTAAATTGAACAATTTAATTAAACCAATTATTTTTTATAATTATTATTGTTTTGAACTTTGCCCTTTAAACACAAAGGTAAATCCAGTGAAGTTTGACATTAAGTTTCGATAATTTAAGTTGATGCTGAATGCAAAGTGCCGAGGTCCAGATAACTTAACATTGATACTTGCTATACTAAATTCCAGTGACCGACCTAAGACCAAGTGAGAAGAGTATTAAAGCTTCGTTTGCACCGAAGTAATTTTTTATTTTTTTATTTACTAATTTATTTTACTTGATAGACATATGTACATTTGTATATATTGCATATGCTCGTAGATTTATATCAAGTAAAATAAAAAATACAACACAATTTTTCAAATTAAATACAAGAGAAGAAGAAACGAACACGCACGAATGCAAGATACCCTGTACCCCTTTAACCAAATATTTGCACAGGTGCTACACTCCGATAAGGATTGATGGAACAGATTTGACTCATATAAGTTATATAATTTATCTGAACAGGGAAAGGAGAGCCCAAATATCCAAACTTAGAAGTTTATAACCTAGACAAATAGCTGCCTACATTGATTCTACTTTTTCGCTTTATTTTGATTGTTACATGTATTTGCACATTCTTAGTATACCTTGACCTTCCAGTGCAGGGTATAAAAAGAAACTGGCGCAGAAATGCTTTTAATCAATTTAAATTGAATGATGACCCGCTCAATCTACGCAAAAGAAATATATATGTAAGTAAATGTACGTGGATATATTATGTATAAAAACACAAACAAAATAAAATGTTTTTTCTGTTTTTACTAGACCTAAGCTCTAAAAGTTTGTTAAAGAATTTGTTTTATAATTCTGCGTTTTTTGTTTATAGAATGAATGCAACAAGTGAAGCACAAAAAATGTACGGAATAGTGACGGCTGACTTTATTTTCAATATAAAAAATATTTAGTTTTGGTTACTGTTACAAATAATAGATATAGAAATAGGTGTCAATATTCTGCTGGGAACTGCCATAAAGAGTATATTGGATAAATAAAAAAAAACGAAATATTCAAATAGTGTTTAATGTTATTTATATCTGCTGCTAGTAAGGTCATATTTTTGCTTTAAGATAATGTGAATGAAAGTGTTCTAACGGTTCAACTCTAAGAGTAAAATTTTATTGCTTGTGTAAGAGTCCGTACCGCGAGTTTGTAGACTTTTCGTTTGACTTTACGTCTTACGGGTTGCGGATGTACGGTGGTATGAGCCTTATTAGACGCGAGCGCACATGTTCGTGACGTAGGCCATTGACGTGGGCCATAAACTGTGTGACTGTTATGTAAATTAAAAACAAAAACTTTAAAACTAAACTTTAAACTAAATAAATATGTTGCGCAAAGCACATTAAAGTTATTACAGTTCATACCAGCCACCCTTTAGAAGTAGTATGATATGTACACTATTACAAAGAGTGTGAATGCGCTAAATAAACATAATATAATCTCTAACAGTTAAAGAATGTTCCCTCTTCAAACAAGTGTACGAGTATACATGAAGTTCTGAATCATAAATACAAAGAAAGGCATTTGCGCAACGGAAGACTATGCTTAAAGGCGCTCTCCATGTTATATATTAAATGTGCAGCAGGGTGATATGCAATAAAATCTACGATGTGTGTTCCTAAATTGTACAAAATCTGACTGCACTTTGACAGAAAATGCATTCCTTGTGGTTCTTTGAAAATTTTGACTTACCAAATACAGCAACAGCTGCGAACAGCATTAGCCATTTGATGCGTTCCATAAGCAAATTCATTTCGATTCGTTTGGGTTGTTTTTCGATTTTTGGTTTCGGCTTTGAGATCTAAAAGTTTCTGACTAGATTGTGCAGAACACTCGCGCTGCGCTTGAAGTACTTTTTGGGGGTTGACTGTCGATTATTGATTTTATGTTAATTAAGTGACGACCGAGATGGTAACTCGTTGTTACACGCGAAATTACGTCCGGATCGGATGACCGAGAACAGGTGCTATAATTGAGAAAAAAAGTTATATTATAAAAAAAACGTTTTATTATGCTTAATAAATGATTATTGTCAGTATTCTTCATTTAATACGTATTATATATGTAAATATTCTGTAGAAAGTTTTGATAATTCTTCTCTGTGTAGTGCTAATAGCAGGCTTAATCTAATTAGATGTTCAGCTGACCTTCTATATCTGTGCAATACAAAGCTCTTACTACTAAAACGAAAGTAATACAATTACGCATAGGTAACTTATTGCTATAATTTTAAAACATTATGTCGTTAAACAATGAAGAGTACGCATTAAATTTAGAATACGATTACAAAAAAAATAAACTTATATGCGGGCGTAATCATACGAGTACCAATTTGCCGCAGTCCCATTGTATGCATGTATTTATAGAGCATTATAGGCTATTTGCAAATTAAACTGAAATAGGTAAATTACAAAATCCGCAGGCAAACATCCACTGAATCGACGACGGCAGCATACGACATTCCCGTCATTAATTAAGCCACAAATGGGCATCCACTCTGAAAGGTTGTGTCGTCGTCGGCCTTTTATCATTAATAAAATGTCAAGCACAGACGTATGAAGTGAACAGACCAGACATGCATACAACGGACAACAACGACTTCCACAAAGATTGGCAGAACAAAAAAATTATGACGGCAGGAAGTCACGCACCACCGCTATAGCCGCATGATTTAATTCTATGGATAGTCCATCTTCAGCCCAGCAATGTGACATATGGCGTATCTATTACATTATATCGGTTGCCAACGCCATTTGTGTAGCAATGGTGACGTCAAAAGATAGATATTTGGAAGCTTTAAAAAAGTCTTAACGAGTACAAATGTATTAAAAAAAAAAACGATTTGCTCGTTAATTTGTTTGGAGGCAGGTATAGTATCTTGAGCTGCACGGATATTTTTAGCTTTTAAACTTAAATCATATTTGAACTTTCATTCATTTAATACCTGGAGCAGTTTCTTTTGCTTTTACTTAAGCGAGTTGAGGGTTAAAAGTGCGTTGCACATTCGCTAGTAATGGACGGTTAGATTAGATGCATGTTGCGTTTTTTTTTAAAGTACGGATGTACAGCTTTTTTTGAAAGATTTGGAGTAGAAATGTAGTGAGAACTTGGATGAATTATTTGTTTTACTCATTGAAGTACACTGGAAAAAGTATCAACGTTTGATTACACAAGCAACCACAGTGGAAAGAAAAAATTGTCCATAAAAAGTCAAAATTTCATATATGTATATATTGTACAGTAAAATATATAATACATTTGGACAATTATCGCAGTTGAGAGCTGCCTTTTACAGATTTGATGCCACAAGAGCACAGCTGAATCATATTTCATAATATAAATAAAAATTATTTCCAACACTCAAATGAATTGAAAAGAATAATTTGGAACATATGTAACAATATGTGGCCAATATGTAGAGAGAACAAAAACAAGAAGGAACGCTGCTGTCGAGTGTGGTTGGCTACGAGATGCTCTGCACTCCTTGCTCGGTAGATTTGTATGGGAGCTAAAAACTTAAAAATCGATGACATATTTTTATTGGAACTTCCTCCTATAGTGGTCCGACTTGGGCTTTTGTGTGATTTTTTATTAGGATTGATATGAAATAAACCAAATTTGATTTTTAGCTTAATTAAAAACAAATCAAAATGCATACCAAAATTTAAAAATGAAAGTCTTAAATTGTCTCTAAGAGCTCGATGTTTAAAAAGACACCCAGCCAGACGGACACACCAAACTCTTTTACCCTATAGGTACAGGGTATAAAAACGATGATGTATACAATGAGTGTTTCGTGTCTTAGTCACTGCCAACGGATGTGAGTTTTTAAAAATAAAAGGGGAAAACGACATGAAAATAAAATGTTTTTTAATTGGATTTAAAAATTCCATTTTTGCAAAACGCTTGTGATTTCGTCTGGGTCCGGATGGTCACTTCTAGTGCATGGTCACTTCTAGTGCATGGTCACTTCCAGTTTTTTGGGTGTTCGTGTTGTAAATTTTTTGCACTGCACAAAGAGTAGCTTTCAGTGTTTTTTTACAGTTGACTAACAAAAGTTACTAAATAGAAACTATGCACATAAATAGCTCCGACGATGTTAATCTTGATTAAGATTAAAATGGATTTTAAAATTAAAATACATATTTAACAATCGCTATTGTAAGGTGATGACGAAAATAACGACGCCTAGCAACAGGATGATGCTGTCAACATGAAATATATGAAATATTTTGTAAACACAGTTATATATACAAATATTTAACTGTGTTCTGTTCTATACGTACTTTCGTATACAACAAAACTGAAAAAATAGCAAATTCCTATTGTTTGTGCGAGAGAAGAAAAACTATCGAAAGACCGTGAAATTCGTGGAAAAGGATGATTCACTGAGAGTACAGATTGCAAAACCGTATAGTGAAAAATACATTTTACATGAAAAAATAAGAACAATCCTTAGAATTTTTTTTAAAAGGCACTTTAAAATGAGACACAAAACGGAAAAACTACCTGAAAGCATAGATTTAAGGGCACAAAAGGTAGTCATGCCGAACAAACAATGGTGACAAAATACTACAGAAAATAAGTAAGAACTCTTGTCAGTGATCGACTGTATTATACACTGCACATACAATATTTTTCATAGTAGCGTTGCCTTGAATTTGGTTTTTTATAAACTATATGATGGGTAGGCTGAAAAAAAGTCAAAACAATTTTTGGGTCTAGCATCAAATGGTTATTTTATCATGAAAAACTGCCAAATTATACATAGTTTCTCTGTAGAATGTATCGCTCTCACTCTTAAACGGTCTAGGCATCCTTTCCGTAGCATAGGAAAGGATACAAGTGGACAGAACAGAGTTGCTTTGAATGGATGCTAGTTGTGCGTAATGCGCATGCGTCGCAAAAATTTTGCTCGAAAAGAAAAATGTTGTGCAAAGAAAATATTGTGCAAATCTTTTCACGACACACAATGTGGTTTCCTGAATGAAATTGTCATCGAAACAAACTATTTTGAAATCAACATTTTTCGACTATCCGTTCTTAATTGTCTTTTTTCATTCAGTCAGGGGGAGATTGTGCTTAATTTCGCAAATCCAACTTTCATTTGTAACCAGACCCACCCAGAAAAATTTGCTCACACCCTTTGTCTCTGCGGCGAGGCGAGGGCGAAAAATCAATAATGCAACTTTACAAAAAAGTTTAACACTATTGTTTAAACACTTATATGCATGGACTTTATTGAAAACATCTAAGTTTCTCTTCTTAAATAGCATTGCAAAGAATTAATGTCGTACAGCGCTGTGGTAAGATAGGCTTTTATAATGCTAAGGGAACAACAAAAACTGAACAGTGCCAGCCATTACAAAAACACAGACAAAGAACTTCTATACTTGCGGGGGTGGTAACAAACCCTTTTGCAGTTGTTCAATTCTTACCTTTTCCCACAAAATTTTAGTCAAAACTACGCCAAATTTAAAATTATGTATGAATATATTTTTTATTTCCACTCACACAACACAAACACCACTGCGAAGCACCACTAATCCAGGGGGTGATAGCTACGCACACACTAAGCAAAGGGAGCAGACTTTGCTAAATTATTTTATTTGCAAGCCGCTTTAGCTTAATTTTTTATTTATTTATTTATTGCTTGCTCATCGACAGATTATTTAATTCTTTAGACTCACATACACACACAAAGTTAAACGCAAACGCACGCGGCGTATTTAACCACCAAAACCGGTTTGGGGTTGTTGATGTTTCTTTAACCGCCTTTTGTTTATAAAATTTTACTTTATTTCTTTTTTTGTTATTTTTGCGCAATATTTTAACCAAACGATCCGTTCCGTTCGCCGTTCACCGAAACACTGAATCGGTTTATGGATATGGATTGTGTTGGTGTACTGTGCACTATTACCGGTTTTAAATCGGTATAATGGTACCATTATTTATGTGCTGCAGGGGAAATTGTTTTGGGATTTTATACATTTGTTTTAAAGAATGAGATTATATGACTTTGAAATATCCTGCAACCATAATTTTGTAGAGTTATGAACTATTTGAAACAAATTTTTTTATATAATTTTTAGCAGTACATATGTACATACTTTTCAATGTAAATGAGAAACAATTGCAACAACTTTGAACAAGATTGAATTGAACAGCAACGGAGACACATATTTTGATTTCTGCAACGAAATCCCGTCAGGTCACTTGGCTGTCAGCTATGAAAAATGCCATTTGAATTTCATTTTCTGGAATGCATCCGCCGCGTAATATTACCCCCTAATGTATATAAAATAATAATCATAATGACATTGCATTTTTAAAATTTTAACAAAACAAAGGTGAAAAACACAGACTTACGTACAAATACCAAAACTTCAAAACTCAATGCACTAAGTAAAATAAAAGCATTTTTTGAACTGTTTTGTAAAACTGTTTTCAATTATACTGTATAATAGGTTTTTATTCAATTATAGCAACCGATTAATCGATTTTTTAAAATCAATTTTTTTTTTTTTTTTTTTTTGACATTGCATATAAAATACAAAGATGCACAATTAATTTCCATAGTTAGGATCGGGTTATGTTTCATACATTAGTCAAGAGTATTTTTAGTAGGTACAGTACATATTCGAAATGAGCTAATAAAAACTGTTTTAGTCTTTGGAAATTGTAAATGCATTAGAATTATTATTATTATAGTAACTTACTAATATAGTACGATATTATGGTGAATATTCTATGAACAGATATATTGACTTTGCTTTAAAAGGACGAATTTTGATCAAAATTTCGGAAAAAAATTATATTTATATATTTAGTTAAGTCTAACGAGATTTTGCTTGTTCTACTCTTTCAAAAGCTTCTACAATATCCTTAACCTATTGTATGAAATTAAAATAATTAACAGTGGGTGTATAGAAATGAAGTACTAATATTACATTTAAAATAATTTATATATAATAATTTAACGTTTAAGCAATATATACTTAAGTAGCATAAATAACCATTGTATTAAAAGTGATAAAGAATGCTGTATCAAAAAAGATTTTCACTTTCCATATTAGAAAGAACAACTAATAACAATTTATAAATAACATCAATCCAACGTTTACATTTTGGTCATTTTTAAATACGCCATCGCTTAACTTTTTCACCGACTTTATTTTTTGAAGACAACTTTTTTTTTGTTGTTTTCACTTTTCTGTTGCTTCTGGGTACAAACAGTTTTTTTTACCAACTTTAAAAGCAACATTAAAAAATTGAGGGACTAGTTGGCGAGGTTCTACCCAACCATGTAAAACGAGCGTTTCGTTATAAATTTTGATTGCATTTGTGAAGAACGAAAAATGAGTATTTTACGTAACAAACGACTATCTTACTAATATTTTTGGAAATAGTATCGAAAACCGAACAATTTTTTTTTTTAATTATAGTGACTTTCTGGTTATGTATTACAAAATTAAATAAAATTGCGAGCATTACTAGTTTCATCTAGTCTAGTCAAACTGGTTAATACTATAGGTTGCTTCTCTTAGCTTGACAATCCTTATAAATGCAAATCATTATAGATTTAAATCAAAACGAATCAAATATACGAATAATTTTTAAGAACAAACAAAAAAAAAAAAAAAAACAAACCTTTAAAATACGCCTTTGCTGCTGATCTATTTACCACTTAACCACGTGTACGTCTTAATTCTTTCGTGTAGCATCTTGAATAATTATCTTATTTTTCTGTCGTGTTACTTTAGTTGCAGAAGGTGCTGCCATAAGTCGCTTGAGATTCTCTTGTGGTATGGCAATCGGGAGTTCCTCTTTATGTTTAGGTTTTTTCATATTAATATTTGGAGCTGCAAGCGCGGTCGGGCTTCCCTCCATCATTGAATCTTCTGCGTTGGTGGTAGATGTAGATTGTGTGGCTGCAGAAGCAGCTGCTGCCGCAGTTGCATAGCGAGTAAGTACTTGAAATTTGGCAAATATGTTCTTGCTGCCGCTGCTGCGTTCCTTATCTTTGTACTTATCAAGTGGTTTGTATTTAGACAGCGCATTAGTTGTGTTTAGTGGACACAGTTCCATTTCGTTAGTATTGTTTTGCTGTTGCGAGTGCTTCTGTGACGGTGTAGTTTTATTAATCATTTTGTGCGCCTTATAAAAATCTAGTTCATAATCGAAATCTGTTGGAGTAGACGTCGAATTGCTGCCAGGCACCAACATGCGCTGATCCCGCTCACTAAAACTGGCTGAACTTGCAGATGTTTCTTCTGCAAGATGACGCAACATAAGCGTAAGTTTCATCTCATGCTGACGCTGCAACAATACCGCGTTTCGCTCACCTTCCAATCGAGCTTGTCGGACTGCATTAGAGAGTACACGTTCTTTCCACTCCCATGCCTCCCGTTCACGCTCTAACTGTACTAATTGCACTTCAAGCTTACGCGATGAGTCGCGCAAATCAATGACTTTTGTGAAGTACTTGTACAGTAGCGTACGCATCTCCTCCGGTGAGAGTCGGTTGAGACGTGCCATAAGCAATTGTTCTCCCTTCTCGCGCTGTAGGTGTTCACTTGTATCGATTGACTTGTGTCCGCAAATCAATTCATTCTTAAATTCAATTGCAGCATCAATTGCTTCAATAGCTTCATCACATTCCAAAAGCTTTCTTTCTTCGCGATGTGTAAGCATTTTATCTCTTTTCAGTTTACGATCCAGCGAACAACGTTGCTCGAGCAAATGATCTCGGGTGCGACGTAAATTTCGTATCTCATGGCGCAGTCCCTCCTTCTGCTCTGTGGGACTATCGACTGCACCACAGTGCTCTAGGTTTTCTGATTTCTCTCGTAATATATGATCCAAATGGGAAATGCGCTCCTGCACTTCTTTTAGCTGTCTGCCATTTGTTACCTCATTATTTGCTCTAGAGTCTACTTTGACTAATGCTTTGCTATTATCACGGGTCTCTTTAAGTGCTTTCAGATCTGTTTCAAATTGATCACGCATTTTACGCTCCTTCTTTACTTTCTTTTGTAGTTCCTCCAATTGCTTCTTGGATTCATGCACTGATTGTTGCAATTTCTTAACCTTTTGTCCGCTCTCGCCAGCAATGTGTTTCATTGAAGTCAAATCCTCCAATCGTTGCTCTATATGCATGATAAGCGTACGCAATCGTTCTAACTCAGCCTTTTCTTTTCCCTGTACAGATGCTTTTGCCAAATGTTTCTTCGCTTTTTCATATTCCGTCTCAAGTTTGGCTTTCTTTTTATTGAAACGCTGCTTTGCATTACTTCGTGTTTCGCTATTTTTGACAAGTTCTGTAATGATATTCTGTTTAAGTTGCACTGTCTGCTCGATTTCCTTAATCTGACGGTCTCGTGCTTCAATATCTGCATTCAATTTACGTAGACGTCTTTGTATTGTTTCAATGGGTGTGTTGCCTACAGCGGTTAGTTGGGATTTCTGTAATCCATCTCCGGAAGAACTTTCAAGATCTGTATGCTGTTTCCCAGTAGGTTCCTGTTGTTGTTGTTTTTCCCTTGATGCAACACGCGTGAGCATAGCGATTTCAGCGCTAGAAAGACTGGCTCCTGGTTGTATCGAACGTCGGCGACCTGTTTGAAAAATTATTTAAACAATAATAATTTTAAGTATATGAAACTGAGAAATAATTTACCACCAACTGATCCCTTGCGCTCAACTAACATATCTGTTTTCATACTTGGATCCGATGATTCTATCTTTATTGTACGATGGTTATAACTGTCTTGACTCTCCATTACCGCCTTTGGCTGTTGGGCTATAAATTCATTATGTTGCGTTTTTACTAGATTATCTGTAATGGCCCGAAATTCTTCCATAATCTGAGAAATTCTTGAGTCTGGATAGATCTGTGATTCTGTATCTGTTTCATTATCAGAATTTTGGTGACATGAAGTCTCTGGCTCGCTTACAGATTCTTCTGGTTCTTCTGCCTCCTGTATTGGGCCGAGGGGTTTTTGTGTGCGTAAAACTTCGCTTGAACTTAGACACTCTTCGCATTCTTGTTTTAAGAAAAGCCATTCTTCTATTTGTTCCTTTTCAAGGTTTGACAAAGCGGTTGAAGAAACCAGCCTAAAAGGATTTGATATAAATTAGAAACTTCCAACATCCGATTTGCATTATTACAAACTTACTTGGCAAATAAGCCCTCTGCATTGGATACGAGTTTGAACCATTGACCCGCTGCAAATTTCAAACCAAAATTATCCAAAGCGACACCACCACTAACTTCACCGGGACCCGATTCGGGACGCACACTCTCAGGCGAAATAGGCATATTATCATCGGAAAAGGTATTCATTATAACATAATTTCGAACACATTGCACTTTAAATGCAAATTGTAGATTACAAATGGTTTCGTTAATATTCTGTTCCAGTGGTGAGACGCATAATAATACTAATGTCTGCGCTCTTCCACCAAATGAATCCTTAAGCAAAGTGGTTAAAGTTGTCTGAGCATATGGTATATTTCCATTGACACCATACATGAGTGATGGATCGGTAAGTGTGCTAACTACTTGTTCTAGCATATGTAGACCTGCATCGCTGGGCACGCTTGTTGGTTTTTCGTAGGTATTCAGAATAAATTGGCGCTCAGTAGCGCAGAGATCTGAAAAACTTGCAGTCGATAGGCGATGTTGTATGAGTCCCTCCTTTGAGACCCACTGCTGCTCAAGTGTAAGAGTAAAC
Organism: Leucophenga maculata; assembly: GCA_035044805.1. Taxonomy (NCBI): domain Eukaryota; kingdom Metazoa; phylum Arthropoda; class Insecta; order Diptera; family Drosophilidae; genus Leucophenga; species Leucophenga maculata. The sequence goes on from JAWNNP010002290.1 coordinate 4,458,045, forward strand.
AAAGTATGCGTGGATGTAGCAGCGGCAGTGGATTTAGATTTTGCGGCTAGACCCAATTGCAGCCAGTGATAAACATCTGTTACTCCGGTGCAATGTACATTGCCCATGCCTAGCAGATCCCGTATTGCTTCCCCGCAAATCTCAACAAAGCCAACGTTTACGGCATAGGTGCGCTCTGTGAATTACTTTCATAAATATTAGGCGAGTGTAAAATATTAAGCGGACTTACCTGGTTGATTGTTTATGTGAGCAAATATTTCCTGCACACAACGTTGTACAATACCCTGCTCTTCCTCGTCATCACAATCGAAACCATGTCCGAAAAGTGCATAACTCTTGCCTTGCCCACGTTGCCCGTAAGTCACTACAGATGCATCAAATCCCTCCATAAAGAGACTTATAAGCGGAAACACGGTTTGATGGTAAACTTGACTCTGTGTACACTCATTAGGCAATGCATGCGTCACAGGAAAGCTGTGAGGTCCCACTTGTATGAGCCCAGCCGCTATATTGTCGAGTTGTCCACCAGGCAACGCAGAAGGCGGTTGATGCACGCCGAGAAAGTCACTTGGCGACGACGATGCAATTGGTATCGATTGGACGCAATACCGCAGTTCTTCTGTTGCATTTTTGTGTATGTTATCATCTGCGGTGGTTTGCAACAAGCACTGCTTCTCCTCTTCATGTGTTTCTTCAACACTTTTTCTATTTATATTCTTGTCGTCGTTTCCATTTGCGTCTAAATTTTTTTGTGTCGTCTCGTCGTTTAAGCTTACATTGCGAGCATCTAAAGTAGCATATGGATATATACGAACCGCTACCTGTATGGGTATCTCCATCTTTGGATCAGTGTTTTTAATTGTTTATTAGAGTTCCGTCTACATTTTTATACAATACATAAAATGGATTTTTAGTAATCAATACAAACACAAGACAAGGAGATTAATGATTATTTATCCCTCTCTTGTTTTTGCGCTCAATTTCTTGAATAATATTTTCACACCTCTCGCTCTTGCTGATAACAACAACTGTTTTAAGATTTTGGTACAGACGCCAAAAATATGCATGCGTGTGAGTGAGACAGGCTTGAGCGAGAGAGACAACGTATTCACTACTATCATCCGTCGTTCCGATGGTTCTCGTCCGCTTCCCATTGTTCGGAAACTTCGATACGTATTCATATCGTTACATCGGTACTTACTCTTAAGTCTTAAATCGCTACTCACTAAGCACTTATAAGCGTACACAGCGTGTTTTTTTACGCATTTTCGGCGCGATATATTCTATATAAAAATAAATAATAAATTCATCCATATAGTTAATTGTTTAATTACATTTGCAAAATGTCTAAGCGCCGCATAGAAGTTGGAGAAACATATAATAAAAGAATGATGTATGCAAATCAAGCAACACCCATTTAGAAAAATACACGTGAAAAAATTTAAATTTTTTTTTGATCTTCTATTTCTTAATCTTAGAAAAGAACCAGATTCTGCAGGAACTTCCAACGCCGTTGTGTCGCCGTCTAGCTCTTACGTCCCTGTGCGTCAGCCTAGCAATGTAAATCCGTACAACTTGAAGCCGTACTCTCAGCGTTATCAAACGCTTTACAAAAAGAGAATAACTCTTCCAGTCTTCGAGTATCAGTCGGATTTTAATCGATTACTTACCGATCATCAATGCATTGTGCTAGTGGGTGAGACTGGCTCCGGCAAGACAACACAGATTCCGCAGTGGTGTGTAGAATTTGCTGTGTCAAAGGGCAGAAAAGGAGTTTCATGTACACAGCCTCGTCGTGTGGCCGCTATGTCTGTGGCGCAACGTGTATCCGAGGAGATGGATGTTAATCTGGGTGAGGAAGTCGGTTACTCTATACGTTTCGAGGACTGCTCATCGCCAAAGACCATTTTAAAATATATGACTGACGGTATGTTGCTACGAGAGGCTATGTCAGATCCCATGCTTGAGCAGTATCAAGTTATATTGCTTGACGAAGCCCACGAACGTACATTGGCAACAGATATTTTAATGGGTGTGCTGAAGGAAGTCATTCGTCAACGAAAAGATTTAAAGTTGATTGTTATGTCTGCAACATTAGATGCGGGCAAATTTCAGCAGTATTTTGACAATGCACCGCTAATGAATGTTCCCGGGCGTACTCATCCAGTCGAAATCTTCTACACGCCAGAGCCGGAGCGTGACTATCTTGAGGCAGCAATTCGCACTGTTATTCAGATACATATGTGCGAGGATATTGAGGGTGAGCTTAAACTAATGAAATAATAGAATTATTAATATATTTAGCTACATTCTATATCGACACAAAGGCGACATTCTAATGTTCCTCACTGGTCAGGAGGAGATCGAAGAAGCGTGTAAACGCATCAAACGCGAAATTGATAATCTCGGCTCGGACATTGGGGAACTTAAGTGCATACCTCTCTATTCTACTTTACCACCGAACCTACAACAACGCATCTTTGAAGCTGCACCGCCACGTAATGCAAGCGGAGCCATTGGACGCAAAGTGGTTGTTTCTACAAATATTGCTGAAACGTCTTTGACTATTGATGGTGTCGTTTTCGTAATTGATCCAGGCTTTGCAAAGCAAAAAGTATATAATCCACGGATACGTGTGGAGAGTTTATTGGTTTCGCCAATATCGAAAGCATCGGCACAACAACGTGCCGGTCGAGCTGGACGCACACGTCCGGGTAAATGTTTCCGTTTGTATACGGAGAAGGCTTTTAAAAATGAAATGCAAGATAACACATATCCAGAAATACTACGTTCAAATTTAGGTATGTTTGGCTTAGAATTAAAAAAATAATAATATATAACTGGTTCTACTGTGCTTTTAGGAACTGTTGTACTGCAACTTAAGAAACTCGGTATAGATGATCTTGTACACTTTGACTTTATGGACCCACCAGCACCTGAGACTCTTATGCGAGCTTTGGAACTGCTCAACTATTTAGCTGCTTTGGACGATGATGGCAATTTAACTGATCTTGGTGCTGTAATGTCCGAGTTTCCACTGGATCCACAACTTGCAAAAATGTTGATAGCCAGTTGCCAACACAATTGCTCAAATGAAATACTTTCAATAACTGCTATGTTGTCGGGTGAGACTTTAATATTATTATATATAAATAGAATGTGCTTTACACTTTTCACCTTCATGAAAATATTTTCTTTTGTTGTTGGAAATCCATTTAAAGTTTTCTTAGTGCAATATTTTATGTAACTAGAGTGTAAAGTATATCTGGGCTTCGGTTTTTCTGAAGTTATCTCTTATATTACCTACATATTTATAATGCAAAGAAAAAAAGAATTTACATTTGTTCTTTGCATTTACCTCTAAAAAAAAGTTGCACACGCGTTCGAAAATAGTATTGAAAGTACTTTAGTAAAATACTATTTTAACTACCTAAAAGTTATATTTATTGTCAATAATAATGAAATAAATGCACGACTGCAAACGCGCTTGCAACTCACAAATGCAATGCAATTCTTCAATTGCCTATAGGAGCAACTGACTTAGAACTTGAACAAAGCCAAATTCAAAGAAATATTTTTAAACGAATATGTATTTGAGAATTTAAACTGAACCATAATCAAAAAACCATGTGTGGATCTCTGCTGTGTGCGAATTTGGTGCATTTAAACGCCACTGACGCGCTGTGATCCAAACACAAAATATGCGATTTCTTTTCTTTTGTATTCCACCCACAAAAATCGCTTAAAATCAACATAACTAATGCCGTCGCTGTATAGTACCACAATGCTTTGTGCGACCGAACGAGGCAAAAAAGGCCGCAGATGAGGCCAAAATGCGCTTTGCACACATCGATGGAGATCATTTAACGCTGTTAAATGTTTATCATGCCTTTAAACAAAGTGAGTATAGCAATCTATATTTGTGGGTATCGTTCTTTAACTATCTCTTAAAATACAGGTAGCGAAGATCCAAACTGGTGCTACGAAAACTTCATTAACTTCCGCTCGCTGAAATCAGCAGACAATGTACGTCAACAGCTCGCACGAATAATGGATAGATTTTGTTTAAAACGTACGAGCACTGAATTTACTTCAAAAGATTACTATGTAAACATACGCAAAGCTCTGGTGCAGGGCTTCTTCATGCAAGTTGCTCACTTGGAACGTACTGGACAATATTTGACCATTAAAGATAATCAAAACGTGCAGCTGCATCCGTCAACTTGCTTGGATCATAAGCCTGATTGGGTCATCTATAATGAATTTGTGCTAACGACAAAGAACTACATACGCACGGTGACTGATGTGAAGCGTAAGTAAAGTTTTGTTGAATAGTAATGCTAGGGACTAATTTATATCCTCTCTTCTAGCGGACTGGCTCCTTTCACTCGCACCGCAGTACTACGACTTAGTAAACTTTCCGCAATGTGAAGCAAAACGTCAACTTGAGTTGCTGCAGCAGCGTCTCGAATCAAAGCAGTATCAAAAAGGTTTCTAAATGTGGTGTAGTTCATTCGACGTTTAATTCTAGTAATCTTTGCAAGACGAAGTTTCTTGTCATAGACTATATTTTTTTTTAGATTTTATTAAGTTTACTGTCACTTTCAGTGAAAATGTTTAGTTTTGAAGTAAGATTCAATGGTAACTTAAATAAAATTTTATAAGTTTGCCAAACAAATTACACCATCCAAACAGCTCTTAAACGAATTATGAGATCAGCTTAACTGTCTGGAAAAGTTAACAATTTATCAATAAATGCTTCAATAATTTGTTTTAATATTATACAATATTTAAAAAAACATTTCGGTAACAGATTAAAACCAAAAAAAAGGGACACAGTAAACAAAGTTTTTTCATTAAAAGTACCTACAAAAATAAATTATGTGTAATTATCATTTATCCATTTGTCTTTTGAAATTGTATTAGTATGACAAGATAAGTTGCAATTGCGGAAGCGAACTGTGAGTGAAGATTGAAAAGCACAAATTATATTACCAATCACATTAAGAAATTATTCTTTCCTTACCGAAGTCAAAATTGTACGATTCACACGACATAACCCACTCGCAGAGAAATCCGTTTCAACAGCAATTAATTGTTGCCAGAATTTCTTGACTTCCTCACCTAATATTGGTTCATGCACTTTACGTTCAATTTCACATACAATTTGTTTAGTTTTTCGTGATTCGCGTCCTGATAAGTGACATGGTTCAACTACCATCAGTAATCTCAGTGTATGAAAGCAGATCCAGAGCACTTGTAGATGGAGATATCCGTTATCCTTTTTACTTAGTATCTCAAGGAAAAGAAAATAGGCGGTAGCAACAAGATGCAGCAGGCACGAGACGAGTATGAATAAGACGGTAATGCCATAGGAGCTAAGATAAATTTAAATGATTTGGTGAAAATTATGCAGTTACACTAGTTTAGTGGCCGTCAATAAACTTCATAACGCAATTTACAGTATAATTTACACTTGGGAAAAAATTAACTCACGGAATAAGGGTTTCTATGTATTGCAGTGTTTAACGGGTCTTTAAATTTAACAACTCGCAACCATTTTACCACGGCCAACCGGGAGAGGAGCGTTATGTAATTTATGACGGCCGCTTACAGCTTAAGCTATTCAAGACATTTCAAATTAATTTTTAATAATATTTAATTATATTAATATATTATAATCATCTACTCCTGATGGCCCCACGCATGCAATTCGCGGTTTTATTTCAATTTATTTTTTAAGATTATACATATACACACCTTGAAACAATGATCACGCATTTACCTAGCGATTCGTGGTTTTCGGCGAGTAATTTAATAAGCATACCTTTGTTCTTAGCTATATATTTCAGTAAAAGAATAGTTAAAAGAAATGTTAATATATAATCAAGGATACTTAAAACAACTTACATTGTGATTCGCTAGGCAAAGTTTCAGTATTCAATTTAGTCAAACTCGAATGCAAAGAAAATGGAGTGCTTGTGCTAAAGCTGATAGTTTTCACCTTTGTTATTTTAACTGATTTGCTCGGACGGTCCGGGTCTTCTGTGTTTTAATATTTTAAATAACTTTTATTAATATAGTTTCGTTATATACTCTTCACACGTATGTGTATGTACAATTTTACATAAAAAATTACCCAACATCGCTTAAGAAATTGTTAGATTATTCATGCGCGACAACTACAAGAAAACAGATGACAACCGGACAATGTCGAAATTACACGACGACGAGTGCTACAAATAATTTCGCGTTACGAAACCATTCTCATTGTGTAGGAGATACCAACCAGGCTTAAGGTTCCAAACGAATTGGTTCAGAACATTACGCCCAATACTTTGGTAAATGTCTTACAAAACAGATAAGTTTGGGCATAGATTTTTTATTAGTTTTTAGGTAAGCTATCAAAATTTGAAAATATGTGCAGAAAATTGGCCATCACGCTAAATGTAGGATGTAGTCTTAACCAAGCTAACAGCGAATTTGTGTACATAAAGTAGCTTTCTTATATGCGTGGGAAAAGAGTTTTTTTTTTTATACCATTTCACTTTACCATTCAAAAAACTGTTTTTTAACATTTTATTTAGGCGGCAATAACGTCTGCCAATACCGTATGCAGTATTTGCAAAGTTTACTTGGAGTGCTGTCAGAATAAAATAGAGGCTGTAGAAAGGGATATACCACTGAACATTCAGTTCTACATGATAAAATTATATATATTTTACTGTAAATATCTGTTTTTAATAATTGCAGTTCAAATACCTGTATCTTCTCTTCCAATTTTCATTTCGCCCGCCATACGTAGCCACGTCCAGATATCAAGTACGAGAAGAATAGCTGATGTGTGATAATTGTAATAAAACGAGTATTTTATATGATATATCGATGGGAAGTTAATATACCAATCGTTACTAGCGATGAAACACAAATGAAAATTGCTCGCAAACGATCCCGTTTTAAATTGCAGAAAGAGTGTAAAGTGTTATCGATCTATAAAAAAGCAATATATTGTTAGCATTCCATAAGTGGCGTTTTGTCCCATAATACCTTTCTTAAACGCATATTCAACTCTTTTGTTGAAGTCAAGCCAAAGATTCCGCAAAAAACGCCGGCTGTAGCCGAAAAAACAACGACCGAAACATCCAACGCTGTAACCACTTTAGAAGTAGCCGATTTCATCCTAAAAGATGCGCTTTATAGTTGAGTTTGTTTTATATAGACCGGAACAGTGGATGAAAGTAGATAAGACCAGCAGTAAAGCGTAGATAGGAAAGATAAAACGAATTATATAGTAGAGCAACCTAACTATAGGAAAGCAGCTAAAGAACATAAAGTATGGGAAAGCCACCTAAAATTATTGCACACATATATATAAAACAAAATAATTAAAAGCCAGAAGTTTATTACACTATATTCGAAAAATAAATAAGTTTCCCCTTTAATTTTGAAACGCAAGACAACCAGTTAATTACTTTAATATCTAGTGCTCTTACCGAACAGGTATTTTCGAATTTGCATCGAATAGTAATCCACGATATGTTAAAAAAACTATAAAATAATTTAGTGAAAAGTATATTACATATAGTAAAATTGTCTGCACATACCCAGTGTAATTATCAGAGAAGCCGAATAAATCGTGAATATAAAACTTCGGCGAATCTCGTAATTGCTTTTTGAATTCTTTCGTATGGAATATGGTGCCAATGCCAAAAGCTTACTAACGTAAAACACCGTCATAGAAGTATCGGAAATTTCCATTTTCTTATTTTCCTGAACTAAACCTGATCTTTCGCTTAATACTTGTTAACTGCGAAAGACCTATATAGAGTTGGCAAAAGCAAGCCGTGACAGTGGCAATTTGAAATTCTGCATTGTGTGCAACATGATAAATAGTTGTTTACATCAGACTGGGTTGGCATCAGACTGTGGGCGGTTTAAATCGAGGGTTGCGTCATGAAATTTGACAATAAAAAGAAAAAATGCATAATTTGGCTTAGCTATAACTAAGCTAATAAACGAAATATGCTATGCAACGAAATATTTTAAAAACAACCCTCGTTTCTTGTATGCAGTTGTTGTTTGCACACTTTTCATTTATATTTCAATTGGAATGTTTTCAGTAAATAATAATTAGTGTGTGATAAATGAAAATCAGTTAAGCGGTCTTGACAAACAGCTAATTAAATGGGATACGAAAATGTTAGAAAATAACTGAGCGAAGGAAAGTGACATTTGTGGTTAGAAATACACTAAAGATGAAATTCCACTTCTGGAAAGTTAATAGCTTGATGATGCATTGCGCTGCTCAAAAAGTTTACAATTCAACATAGATTTTATGGAATTCAGACCCATAGCCAACATTTTTTCGGTTTTGCTGCCTTATTACTTTATTATACTTTACGTATAATTTTCCGAAACAAAATAAAAAGTATTGATTGAAAATAGATTGAAGACATTCGGCTCACATGCCGCCTGCAAACCGTAAGACTGTATGACTAAGGTGCAAAATTGGACTTACTACTGAGACCGTGGTACATAAGCAATGCGTCCAGTGCGTGCCTACGGTCAGAGAGTAAATAGGACACTAAAACGACTTCGTCCCAGTAACCTGTGGCATCGCTTATATGCTTTTATGTTTTTTCCCTTTCGCGAGATAAATAAAAGATAAACAAAAAATGTTTTGGTTTTTTGTTGAATTCAGTTTATTTATGAAATCTGTTGTTTTTTATGCCGGCACGGTATGTGCATTAAAAATCTCGATCCAGTATCCATCAGGGTCCTTGATAAAGGCCAAACCTTTCATTCGACCGTCGTCCGGCTTTTTAATAAAGTCTACTCCGTGTTCCTCGAAGCTAACAAAGATTGAAATAATAAAATTGGAATACTTATTAATATAATACTCTAAGGAAAATCAGATTAATACAAAACTATCAAATTCAATTACAAAAATTATTTCTTTAACAATCTATCGATTCTAAGTAGTATGAAAGATTAAGGTAACAACCGCGCAACTTTTTTTTTTTTGATACATTTTTTTGTCGAATTACCGTTTGCATGCCGCTGAAACATCTGGTACCATCAACCCAATATGTCCGAAACCACGTGGATCCGAGTTGCCAGTATGATAGCTTTGGTCTGGATCGCTTTCCGTACCCCAATTACTACAAATAAAATTTACAATCAGCAGCTAAAATAATTTAAAAAATATAAAATTAAACTCACTGTGTTAGTTCGACTGTTGCCTTGCGACTTAAAGCCCAAGCACGACGCTCTTTCGGATCTTTCGGTACATCTGCTGGATTTTCATAGCTTCAGTATTGAAAAAAGATGTCTAGTATAATAGATATTCGTAACACTGGACGAAAGTTGTATATTTTGTGAAAATGGAATACTGATTTACACATTTTCAGATTTGAGGAAAACTATTTTTGGTTTCTTAATCTGGTATATATCTCTTGGAATGTGATTAAATAGTTAATATATACATATGTATATACGTGAACATTCACACAATTGTATACAAGTATCTTCGCAAAGATAAGAAGTATAATAAAATCACTTTGCAATAATTTCGCAAGAGTTATGTATACATGCACATGCGTAAATAGATAAATTGAAAAAATTAACACTACGTACCCCATAAAATACAGTGTAAATTTTGACTCCGGAAAATCCAGTTTTACCAAAAGCGTCATTCCTAAAATTTGTGTGTAGAAAGGCAGAGTTTTCCGTGGATCTTTAATACGGTACATCGTTTGTTGAAAGAGAAAATCCTAAATGGAATATAGTAATTTGAGTAACATCTCAATGTTTAAATAAATATTATTTTGTATACCTTCGTCCCCACATCTGGCGACTTGCAAAGTTCATCCGCCTCTGCATTGGAAAGGCCGGTAACATCAGCCATGTTCTATTTGCAAATAATACTATTTTTATTGATTTAATATTCCGCAGTCACAGAGCCTACTGCACACTATAAAAGTTCGAAGACGTTCATTAATTTAAACGGCGTCAAGAGCTCTTGTAGCGTAGTACATTTTTATATTGTTAAGCCCTCGTATACGAGGGGCTTGATCATTAGGTACTAATGTCAGGAAGGGAATACGTAAATTTCGGTATACTTTTCTTTTCAATCCTTTTTAGGTAGCTACATTTTCCCAACGTTTCTCGCACTATTTTAACCCGTCCAAAATCTACGAATTGTCAAACTTTTATGTCTCCAACATATGTCATCCAGAGTTACATTTTTTTACCCAATGTTGAGTGAATTTTAAAACAAATCATACTTACTACAGTAAGTCCACGACTTTGGAATAAAAATTAAAATCATCAAATTTTTTTACTCTTATAAATATATAAATTTTACTGTTGGACATATTTACAATTTAAGGCATTTGTGCTTATGTGCATTTCACAAACAAAATCCGTTTGGATTTCGTTTAAAACTTTTACAATGGTAAAAAATAAATTCTATTTAACTTTTATTTGGCTTATCGTTTAATTGAATTAGGAGCAAAAGAACTAAAATATTTAATTATGGCTTCGTTAGTTACCATTTGACATAGACTTTGTTCTCAGTTATTTTCATTTAATTTATTTAATTGCGTCTAATCGATGATATTAAAAAAAATTGAAAATATTTCGACAAATTTACATGGCTGTTTTATTATTTTAATTATGTAGACACTGAAACAAATCAGGAATTGAATAGATGTATAGATGGTAAGTTCCTTTTTTTTTACTCAAAAGCTAGCAAAGTAAAACAGTTTTAATTAACTTTTATTTGCGAAAACTAAATTCACAGTAATTTATGTGCATTGATAATAAAAAGTTTAAATAAAAAATTATCGAACTAATATAAACTTTTGAGAAAAGTTTGAATAGTTATAGAAAGTAGAACACCTTAAATTTTTCAAAAAATTTTTATATTTAGCGCTTTTTAAATATTGCAAGCATAACAAAAATAATAATAATAAAAATAGATAATCTATAAAATTTCAATTAATGGTAATAGAAATTAAATTAAAAAATATACTTAATAAAGAAAAAATAGTAAATAATTTATCATTATACGAATGACATATATCTTTCTATTTTGATTTTAAAAATGTAAATAACCACAAAAAAAATATTGCAAGAAAGTTTTTCTGTGGTAAAATTGTTTGTAAATTGTAACATTTATCTTGTTCGCAAATTAATTAAAGTTTAGCATATTAAATAAAATGCTTCTGATAATGACATTATTTTAACTGCTTGATCAATCTTTTGTTTTTAAGATTTTAATATAACTACTTAAAATATATTTTTTAATTAATTTCTTTACAAACAATTGGAAACCATTTCGTTTGCAACACTTCAAATACAAAATAACCAATCGGCGCCGTACAGGTTGGCTTCACCCGTAAAAACAAACTAAACTTGTTTGCTTTTGGGTTTACTATTTCATATTTTTTAACTCCTTAGACACCACATGGGCTGCCGCCAGCCCATCCAAGAACCATTTTGCTCCGAAGTTTTACAAAAGAACTACTTAATTCAATTAAATAAAAATGAAGCTAATTATACGTAAACAATTTTTACTAGTATTTAAATTCACCGTTAAGTTAATAAAGAGAAAAACTTCTGTAACGAAAACCTAAAGTTAAAATAATAAATAAATGATTATTCTTTTTTGCCATGGTTGCCATTGTAATAGCTTAGCAGAATTCATACAACCCAGCTTGCTCAAGTTAATTTGTAACAAGTCTAATCATCATCATCGGACGAATTCGACAATTGTAAGTCGTTTTGTAAAAAATCATGTGACATTGGCGACATGGCGCCGCCTATGCCAAGATTGGGTAGTTGGTGCATTTGTTGTTGTTGCAGTTGGCTATGTGTTGGTCTATCATCCTCGTTAGTATCATCGGAGTCTGTACCGCTCTCACTTTCACTAGAACCAGATCCGGAACTTGAACTGGAAGTGCTTATCGCACCAACATCCTTTAAAAAGAACAAAACCTAGCGTTAGTTTGCTCATAGCTAGAAAGGAAAGCATATTTGTCTAATTAACCTGTTGAAATGCGGCTGCAGGATTCGCAAACGAAGGCGCGGCAATATCTTGCGGTGATTCCAAGCCCTCCGGAATAGTATTGCTATGGTCATTACTATTCTGCTGCATGGCATGTGTACGATTATAAGCATTGCCATAAGTATTGTTGCCATTAGAATACAAACGATTATTGCTCTGATAATGATCGTTTCCTATTGCGCCAACAGCTCCTCTACTGCTACTATTATGATGATTTGGTGGACTCTGGCGATGCTGTTGCTGCTGTTGTTGTAATTGCTGCTGCCACTGTAGTACTTGTTGTCTCTCTAGTTCCTGCTGAGTTTGTTGATTGTGGCTTGTGACGGTGTTTGTTCCACCTGCGACACTGCGCTGATTGCTGTGGCGTTTCTGATTACCATGGTGTTTCGTTTGTTTGCTTGGATACTGCAGTTCCTGCGATGAGCTATTATGATGACTTGAAGTCGACGTTGCTGATATATTTGAGGTTATATTGGCGATGCTTCCATTTGTATGCTGAAGTTGAAAGATTGCAGCTGCGCTGTTAAGTCCAAAAACATCATCGTCATCGCATATCATTGGTATGCTTGGCAGTGTTTGCTGCGCGTTATTCGCATTCCATCTGTTTAAGAAAGATTTAAAGTGCTGCATTATTTTTAATGTGGTAAACGTATAATACTTACGCAGGAGCTGACTGTGGACTCCGGTGGACAGTATGCACGCGGGATGGCGAACTTTGTTGCATCGGCGAGTTTCTTGGCTTAAAATCAACTGAAAATGGGGTTGATATATTCTTAAATTTGACATTTCTACATATTTACTGCGAGTCAACTTACTTATATTATTCCTACGACTACCCGTGGACACTTTTGTCTTAGATGTTATACGCATCGTGCTATTTTCTAATTTTTGTTGTGGTCCATTTAATAGCACAGGAGCAGTACCAGCTACTATTCCACCACCACCACTTAAAACGACTGCAGCCGGTGGCAAAACGCTCTGTTTATTTGGCATTTCACTGCTATAAATGGAATTCGAAAGATATATTAGTCTGTAGTCTGTGAAATGTAGATTCTTTTTTCTCTTCTTACCGCGTCTTCTTTACTTGTATGTTATGGTTAAGCTTCTCTAATGTGATATCACCTGTTTTTTTGTCGTATATGATTAGACATTCTTTTGTATATTTTCTGTGGTTACCCTTATAAACTGTATGAGGCACACCGGAACTTACTGTAATTATATAAGAGATTTGAAATACATCAGTGTTAATGCAAGGTAAATACATATATTTTAGTTTTATATTAAATTCATATAATAATTGTATTTAATATATACTTCTTCTTTGTGGGTTAGAGTAAAAATGACTAATACCTTTTAGTTAAAGTTATAGTACGAGAATCTTGTTGAGCTAACTAAGAAAATTTTATTATAAATCATACACACTCTATAATTTTATTTAGTCAAAATTAAAAAAAAAATTAAATACAAATTGATTTTCAGCTAGTTTTCCAGATCTCCGACTTTTTGTTGCTAAGAAGTGACTGTAGCTATTGTAATACGCAAGCTTAAGGAAAGATAGGTTAATTAAAGCTATTATTATACATAAATCTGCACTGCTCACTCCACTCTTCTACATCTTCTACTTCCACAACGTTAAGCGCAAGTTTGCAACATAAAAACTGTGTATTTTATCGGTCATTATTATTTAACAATTCAATCCTTTCACTTAATATTCCGCCAAACAAGTTGCGTTTTTGCAGTCATACATTGCCAATTTTGGCTGGTTTCCTCTCGTGTTAAGTATAAGCATATTATTACTTGCTCTTCGGATTGTTTGGGAGGAATTATAAATAAATATTTAGATGATACGTACTATTTGACTATTATTAGGCTGGATAAACACAAATCGGCAATCTCAAGATAAAATCGATATAAGCGATTATGAGAATGGCATAATTGTTTGTTTTATTTTTTCTAAATAAAACAACGTCTGTCTGAAGATGAAGAGTCTTTCACCGCAATAACAAAAAACAATATCAAAAATATTCCGCTATACGCTCCGCTTAATTTCTTTACATTCATTAAAATTTCTTGTGCAAACTTACATGAGATTGTTTTATATTTTATTTATTACTTGTTCGGAAAGTGTAAGAATATGTACTACACATCTATATTAATTTTTGTAAGCTTAATTTCTTTATATAGCACTAAAATGTCAATCAGTTAATCTAAGCGTGTTTATTGTGAGTCACACTTAGATTTAACTACTTGTATATGCATGTACATATAATAAATATTATGTCAACACATTAATGAAGTTCTACTAAGCCTTCTGTGGTTTTGCTTTTATTTCCTAATAATTCAGTGGTGTTTTCATCAATGAAAAACACCAAAAAATTTACTATATAAAAATAAAAATGATTAAAGAGCTTGTTATACGAAACGTCACATGTATATAAAATCTGCTACAATAGCTTTTGCATAATTAAACAAAACGGTTCAGTCTGTTTTATTTGATTTGGGACTATATTCTGACCTAATTAATACGACTTCATCTACAAAGATGAGAAATAAGAAAAGGCTATCGGCAATTTTCCCAGAATTTTAAGAGTCAAAGAAGAACAATTAATAAGGAAACTCACATAAATTTGGCACAGTAACAGTAACTTGATTATTTGCTCCAACATCAACAGTTGCAACGCGATTCTTATCCACACTTGCCGGCTTAAAGTCATCTGCAATAAAAAATGGCAGATATGTAAATTAAAATGGAAACGTTTTGAACGAATTTCGGTATCTGAACTCATACTCACATTTGACTGTGTGATACGCGGTCGATGTGTTTTTCGGGTTGAATGTTGTTCCAAGATTTAAATCACGAACTTCATCGCCGATATTTAGACGTTCTGCTAGAGAGTTTGCTTTCTGTTTAGTCATCATCATCGTTGCTGCTGTTGGTAACGGTGGTGTTATTGTGCAAGGCAAGAGCGTACTGTGGTTGTTGTTAGAATTGGCACACTGTTTTGGATGAATGTACTGATATGCTGCAGCCTCTTCCGTCGTCTCCGTCGCTGCTGCCGCAAATGCACGCGACTCCTGCCCTCTATTTGCTTCTGAACCGCCACCGCGAGTTCTATTTGAGTCTCCGCTTGTTCCAGAAATTAAATGGTTGTTCTTGGCATTTTTGTCACCACCACCACTTCTTTTAAAATTGCCAACCCCACCGTGGTGCCCTGCAGCTTTGGCCTTCAGACGCTGCAGTTTTGTTGTTGCCGTTGATTTGGGAATTTTTGCGAGTGGTTGTCGTCGTCTTAAACAAGACGGCTTTAGGTAAAGATGGAAAAAATTTAATTATGTGAAGAAAGTACTTTCCTTTAAATGAGGAAAGTAGATCTGTCGTTGAGGCACACGTTTTTGTTTTTCGGGTATTGTTTGCAGTATACGGAGTAAAAGCATATATTTTCAAAAAAATTTACACCAGATATTTGTTTTAATAAGTTATGAAGCACATTTGATTAATAATATTGATCCACAAAGTCTGTTTATTTCAAAATTTTTTGATTAATTGTACTTTTAAAAGTTGTATCTGTAGCTCATATATTTTATTGTATTTCCGTTTTTCGACCTGCAATATGTTACACTGCTGTGTCCAGACTTTGGCTACGTGTACGGTTCTATCTTTGTCCTCATTGTCTTTAAATTTCACAATTTTTGTATTTATTTAATCTTTTTATAATTATTTGATTTTGGTTGAACCTCCAACACATAACTAACGAATTTATGATGATTATGAGGAATGCATTTTTTTGTCAATTACCAAACCAACGACCTTGATTCATTTTCAAAAGGCGCACATTTGAACAGTTTAAGAATTCAAAGAAAACGTACATGTGGTAACTAAAAACAAGCTATCACCACATAACCTCCCTGAGTGATAGGGAGATATATTCAACATAATTATTCGTAAGAATTTGTTTTCATTTTGGTTCAAGTCCAAATCAATTCAAGTCCCAAACAACACAAAAGAAAGGGGGAGTGTGCGTACAAATGGGCGGTTGCATGCACGTTTTTACCCATATTTACACATACTATATGCTGGTGTTTTTTTCCTAGATTACAAATTTAATTAAATTTTCCAAAATACAATTGCTGAAGTTTAACACACTCACAAATCTGCAAAAGCAGTAAGCAAAAGCTATTGTATTAGTATGAATGTGATTTCGCAATACAGCTGAGCAAAAAACGCAATTAACACTTAAAGATCTGGTCGAAAAAACAAATGAGATGGGTCGATAAGGACCACCACAAAAACAACACAACAAAAATTAAATACGCACACAATATATCAAGGAAAGACAGATGTTCGAAAAATAGAAAACGTCAGCGCGTAGAAAGTAAAACAACAGATGTCTTCTTCTTTTTTTGTGCTATGGCATTAAGGAAATCATAAAGCCTTTCCTTTTTTCACACACGGCAAACCCTATCAGTACATACGCTTCTGTACAGACCAATCAAACGAATAAAACCACATTCCTTTCTTTCTCCGCTCTTCAATGTTATTATGTTCGACCCTCTCGCACTAAGAGTGTCATACCGAAACCAATCTCTACTCTTTGCACACACGTCGAAACACATCAGTACAGTACCCCAGAGGAATATTCAACCAGATTTTTTCAGCTGTGAATTGAGAAGTCTGGTCATATTTTCAGACATAGTGCCCACCAATAATTGTCGCACGGCCAACTTTATCACTGTAGCGTTGCCCCACTTGCACCAAATTTGTGAACATATAAATCCGTACACTTTAAAAAACCAAATACATGAAATTGCAAATCTAGATGGATTTCGATCTTGGCAAAAATAGAAAGATCAGAAAACGGTCCTAAATTGTATTATGTAATATAATAATGAATATTACATATTTGACTTTCTCATTTATTTAAATGATTCTTCAAGATATACATATGGATGAAATATATTAGAGGTATATCTAATATATTCAAAAAGAGTAGCAGATATTTTCTTTTGAATAAACTACATATTGTAATATTTTATCATATAAAAAATAAAACATAATATCATTTATTTCCTTTAATCATCATCCAATTATATTCGCAGCATTAAGCGTATTAACTGCCTTTGGTCGTATCGAAATGATCTTCGAAGAATTTGAGTTATTCCTTGTCTGACTTTCGATACACATTGTCCATTGGTGTTCAAATCACTACATAAGATCCAAAAATACTCGAAATGCGAAGTAGTCGCAACAACTATCGATTAATCAAAATCATTCAAAACTGCAACAAAAAAACCGAATATTTATATTTTTCGGTTCTGATTTTTAGATTTATTTTATATGAACTTTTATTTTGTATTCTTGTATTAGTAAAAATCGCATCATTTAAAAGGATCAAAATGCAACCAAAATCAAACTTGATTCTTTTGATTGGTGAATATTAGCGTGGATCAAAAGAATGTCACCGAAAAAACACGATAAGAGCTGAAAGAAGACAACGTTAAAAAAACACGAAGAGTTGCGATTTATTTACGTTTGTTACTTTTCAAACGACCCTCGCCTAACTTAATTGTGCAACAATGTAAATAATAATAAAACTTTTAGAATAAATGTGAATAAGCTTTGACGCAAGCAGGTATTATTCATGCAGGTATCAAATAAGTCAGATTGATTCCCTTTCTGTCCTCGAAAATCCAAGTTCTTGAATATTTATCTTTCTTATTTCAAGGATTGCAATGAAATATCTGACTAACTTTAAATTTGGTTGATAACGCTTCTTCAATGTGGTTGCTAAGACGCCATATACAAACATAGTTCTACCAACATGCCCTCCATTGCAATGCACTCGACTATAGCCGAAGCAGGTAAATAGATTTTCCTTGTCGACTTAATTAATATCGCATCAAAATTAGAACAAAAATGCAGAAAACAAAGAATACAATACCTGCACTCAGGATTAACGCCAAAAAGACGCTCAAAACAAATACCGAATAGACGAGCTAAGCTGATCAAAGGTGCTAGATAAACAGAGGAAAATCGAAACTGAGTAGTAGCTAATATGTAAAAATATGGCGCCGTATTTTGCTCCTAAAATCGCATTCTTTTATCTGTTTCACCATTGTGTACTATTTATATTTTTTGGTTGTTGTTGCATTTTCTATGGCATAAAGAGAGAAAGAAATGATGCAACATACAATTTTTTATGCTTCGTATATAGTGTGAACACTATTTTCATTTATCTGCGAAGTTTCTAACATCCAAAAGAAGGCACTAAAGACCCCAGAAAGTACATATATTCTTGATCACAAGATGAGTCCATCTAGCCATTTCATCCATCCATCTATCTTATTGTGTACATATTTTCCTCTCGTTTCCAAAAATAAAAAAATGATAATACCCAATCACATTAAATGTGATGGGTACAAAAATAAAATAAATACAAGATTTAGAGTTCTTCATTCTTTAATTATTTTCGATTATTGAATACGAAAAAAATGCAGGCAAAGTTATTCTAATCATCTATGTAATCTTAAAGATCTTTTGTTCTAAGAAAGAACGAGCTGCAAGTATTTATATGATGATTCTTTGTATATCAACTTAGAGATCTTCACTTTGCGATTTGATTTTTGCACAGAAGCCGCCGTTACACGCGTGATTGCTTTTTAAATATTCTTTATTTTACCTTCAATCTGTTTCTCTAGATTTCAGTTTGATAAATTTGAAATCGATACATTTTGAATAGGAGAAAGGATGTATTACAAGGACTAGACTCTAGATAATAAAGAGAAAAAGTAATGAGCGCTTGTCTTTGCTTTTCTTTTCAAGCCGTGTTTTAAATTTTTCTGTCACAGACACGGGACGACTGAAGGCCTCTAAAAATTTTAAATTGTTTGTAAATTATCACAGGTTATTTATTTTATACCACTGTGCAATGCACTCGATATGGTTTTTTTTTCTGTTAAATTTTGTTTTGCCTCAATACCATTAAAATAACTAAATAACAAAAAGCGCAATAATGGTAAAAGTTGCGAAGTAAACTTTTTCGCCTAACAGTGCTTTGACGTGACACGTGCAATTGGTTGCTCCATTTTTCGAAATGGTATTCTTGTTGTTGCACTTTTCTAATAAACCCAATAAAAAGCGTTTAGCGGCTATTGTTCATTTTTGACTTTGTATAATTTGAAAACTTTCTTATCAGTTGATGAAATCTAAAATTGCATTTTTATTGCTTCTTCCCTTCGATTTGAATAGTTTCCTGCTGCTTCTTTTCTCGCAGCCTTTGCATATGTTTTGTACTTTGCTCTTTTTGTCACCTTGGAAAAATTAAAGTTTGTTGTGTTTAGGCCAATTTGGCTAAATGGCCTAGTAAAACTTTCCCCATTAGTTTGATAATAGGCTTGATTTGTACAATTGGCAATTACTCGTAAACGAGAAGGTAGAACATTCAATTTCGTTCGGTATGAGCAATTAGTGAATATAATTAAAAAACAACATTTTATTTCTCATTTTACTTCCCGTTGAATTTACATATCGGCAAAAGCAGATATATATTCGATTTTAATTATTGTGTAATGTATTCAAATAATGAAAAGGATCGTTGATGAACATTTTTCCCACATATAACTTAAGTTAACTTTATATCTTATTAATTACAAATAAAGCTTAAAAAATTAGTTAAAGTCAACATACTAACTGTTGCAATTGTCTCCGAAGAATAATTGATGCCTTGCGCAGTGCTCAGAATCCTAAAGGATACTGCTAAATGAAGACAAAATAAATTATCGAACATTCGACAAGAGAGTGAGACAGAGCTCTTCATTAGTGCGGACATTGTTTCAAACCACTGAGGCCACATCAAACATTTGACCCTTGTTAGACCCTTGTTAAAAAAAATTAGTTCACAAGCATGCAGAAACCATTTGAGTGCACTACCGGATAATATAGCAGATTGAAGTGGAGAGAGACAGATTCTTTATATTGCGTTCAACTTTAGATAGGAACTGATTAGCTGTGACAGATCGGCTACCTGAATTTTTTCTTTATTCTTTTGAGACATTTTAATCGAATTATTTTCCTAGGCATAGGTAGTTATATTTTTTTTCAAAGCAATTGTAAGCAAATAAAACGCAAATAGAAAATCCACGAAGATTGCGAAGTAAACATCTCTAATTGAGTACAGGCATTAAAAGTTTATCAAATAAGTATCAATGGTAATACTTGTCCCCACTGCTATCGCTTGCGCAATTAATACCATGATGTATATTGCATGATGCCAATAATTTTGTATGTTTGCACTTTGTTCGAAAATTTAATTAATTTAATAGAAACCAAAAAGCAGCTCCGCTGGTGGCAGAGTTTCACTGTATGCAAAACCAATGCCATACGATAATCTATATTTGCATCAGCAAATTCCAAAGCGGCGAGGTGCCGCGTCTGCCTGGACTGCCTCTGCGTCACTATTATTTATTGACATTTGAAACCATGGCGTGGCGTCCGAATTCGCGCTTTGACTGTAGTATTTAGCGGCGCAGATGGTGTCGTGGCTATCGCCTTCCCTTCCTTCTAAGCATAAACGGAAATCTTGAAAGATCATCGTTTCATCAGATGCAGATCGGTAGTTCCTCGCCCTTCAACTAGCAGCTTGTGAATTTGTTGCACGCGACCACCCGATTAACTCTTGTTCGTCGCTCTACTCGGTTCTTTGATTTATGTTCGCGTAATTGTTGGTTTAAATACTCTCGCCCCAAAGTGCTGTCATCCAAGTTGGGGGGTCGCTCAGACAATCAGATGCTTCCAGCTGAGAATCTGCGCGCTGAGATAGGGCTGCCACAAATTCATATAGTGCTTCAAACAAAGTCAATCGACCTCACTGTTGACGACAGTACATGGGATTATAGATCTGTTTCAATTTAACTAGCGGGACCAAAAATGTTTAAATGACTTATATGGTAAGCAACACCAGCAACTTAACTCAAGTTTATCTTGTGTTTTTTGTAAAGTTTTTAACGCTTTAAAAACTATATTTCCCTGTTAATGTGAGCTGTGGGCCGATCTTTTGCCGCGTTATCAACTGATGTCTCTACCTCTGCTACTGCTTGCAATATTTGATCAATTCGATTTCCTGCCGCTTATATGGCATAACTATGATTCTAGCTGCTATAAGTACTGTAGCTAGTAAGCTGACCAAAAGTCTTTTATGTGGTGCTTTCGAAAATATATGTTCTTTTCGTCCATCATGGTGGCAGGGTATTTCAACTGTAGCATATGGTTGCAGATTTCTGCATTACAGTTTAAAGACACACTGAGTTACAGAATTTATACAAAGAGTGGTATAATCGCCTCTATTGTTGAGTAATATAATAATACAAATATTTTTTATAATGTAGATCATGTGAAGGGTATTATTACTTCGGTGTTTTTCATCCGTTTGTCATCATTTTTCAATAAATTTTAATTTTAACGTAAAATAAAAAAGCCAAATCCTGCATTAATATCCTTAAAAAATACAAAATAAAAAACGAACATCCACACTTCGTTCTTCCAGCCGTCTCAAATACGTGTCGTGTTTTCGAAGTGTAAAATTGATTTAAATGGCTCGTGAGTGAAGGAGATAATTTTCAGTTGTCAGATGATATTTATGTGCCGACGATTATTATTTTACGCCAAAGCCAAACTTGTCCGACATGCGGACGGACTGGATGTTCCATCTCAGTAGTTTCAACCAGTTAGGAGGAAGCGACTACGCAAAGCTTGCCAGTCGTTTAATATTACTGCTTTCATAAATTTTCCCGCTGCTTCTTTATTTTTTATAGTTCTGTTTTTGTCGGGGAACAAATGCAAGCGTGAAAATGGCATGGCCCGCTTTGCACTTAACTCATTTTTAATATGAATAATTGCTAACAATTACACTCAATTGCATAATAATCATTTACCATTCACATTTATATATGTAGTCGGGTGCATATGCATGGATAAGAGTTGGAACACTTTATGGTCGACACGTTTTGTCGGCAATTGAGTATGCAATTAGGATGATTATTATCGAGCTGATCTATAGTGTAGAGTAGTGCTTTGCAAAATAAATGATTTTAATGTAAGCTGCAGAGACTTTTAATTTGGTTATTATTTTACGAATTTCATTAATCTCAAGGCGACAATATTGTAAATATTACTAACACTCTTATTAAAGGTATCTTAACGATAATTACACATCTAATTATAATGCGATCTATCGCTATTTAGCCTTTTTTCTAAGTTTTCCTCGCATCTGTGAAGAAATTCACAATTAAACTAACTCGAGCACGATTTATATGTGTACATGCAAAGTGAAGGCAAACGATTAAAAGCATTAAAATAATTTCAAATGCTCATAAATTTTGAATTATGGCCACACAAACTAGCGCACAAGAGCAAAACTAAGAAAATTGCTTTACCAAACTTTGCAAAGTGAACATTTTTAAATCAATTTCAAATTTTGCACGCGCGCTGATATACTGCAATTGCTATACCCAGCGAAGGTGGTCCTCGCGACTTTTCTTACTTTACACCACCACGACGCAGATAATCAAGGAGAGGCGATAAGTTTGGTTTTCTAAGGCATTTGCGCCAAGCACTGAACATTTCGCTTTGAACATTTATTAATATAATTATAGACAATTTAACTATAGGGTGGCGGTAATGTATTCAGTATACCAAAAGAGGGGCACACTACAAGGGCAAGAAGAGGTATCTTGAGGCAGTGCTGCGGTTGTTCATTGATGTGGATATATACACGTATGCATGAATTGATTTATGACCACATGATTGGATGCATTTATCAGTCCGTCGGCAGCTAAGCTTCGAAATTGAATACGCAAAAACATCTATCAAAAGAAAACTTTAGTTGTCCCCTTTGGGGAATGTTCCCATGAAATTTGCTTATTAAATGCATTGGGCAATGATAGCAAGTATGTGGGTGATTGAAGAAAGTTAAAGATTCATATATAAATTTGAGTGCAGTGAGTGTGGTGGGTTTTTTCAATAGTCAGTATAATCAGACTGGCATGACCTAGACTACTATACTTAGAGGCCTACTGACTATTTCAAAGTTTTTTGTATTTCGGAAGTAAAAGTTCTTTATTTGTTGAGCTGGATCCACAACTGCATGGATTAGATATATATTTTGAAGAGAATACCAAATAGACATACATGCCAAATCTTTTAAAATTGAAATCTATTTATTCAAGTGGAGTGAAATATTTTCTTTAATTTGCCTTCCTTGCTGGTCTGCCTATTGATAGCTTGGAGCACACGCCAGCGGCACCTGCAAGTCTTAATAAATAATCACAATCCTTCAATGAATGCGTTAATTCAACGGCCAAGGCAGGGGCTGCTGCGCGTGTCTTGCAAATGTTTTCTCCGCATGTCCAATAAGCAGCTTCCTACACTTTGTAGTCAACTGCCACTTTTATTTAAAGCGAAGGAGCGTGAAACAAATCAAGAAAATATATGAGCCATATTCGAAGCAAATGTTGACTGGGTGCGAAAACAAATTGAAACTGGCATTTTTGCTTGTTGAGTAGTAATTTATTAGACGTTCGATTTGGTTGTCCATAGCGACGGCTTCGAATATTATGACTCTGAGGAAGACTTTGTGTATAATTTTAATTGAATATTAACACCTTTCGAACTGTCTGCAATGCAAAAAAAAAAAAACGGTTTGCGACTGGGAAGCGCCGCGAGCTGTGACCACAATTCAATTTGTGCATTTCTGTCAGTGATTTATTTAAAGGCCTGTTTTGCATTGGATTGAGTAAGATTTTTGGCAATGAGATCGATTCAAGTTATTTGTAAGAATGGCCATGGTGTCACTGATGTCACTCGAAAGGTTTTAGAATACATCGTTGGCTGTCTTTAAGCTTTCTAATTTAATTGTGATTTCAATTTTTATTACCATTAATTTTACAGCTTTAAAATTATAGTTTTAATGAAAATGACCACCGTCCAAAATTCACTTGCGCCGTACCGAAAAACAATTCTAATATTATACATACTTGTTTCGCAGATGAACTAAACCAAATTAGGATGTCAAACAAGCGTTCGTGCTTGTTCAACAAAAATATTCACTATCTCTAAAATCATTCAATCGCTCAACATTGAGATCCATAAACAAACTCTTAGAGTCTAATCCAATTATCCAATCGACACGACACAATGGCTTTCTTTTTTGAGACAATCCAAAAGACCAAATAAGTATAAACTATTTGCATTTGTAGGTAAACATGATCAGCTCCACTTCGCCTCGTGCCTTAGCACGGCATGTGACCATGTAATCGATGGTGTACTTAAGCATTTGCGTACACTATTGCTCGACACGATATCAATTTAATGGTTTACAAACGAGCGATTGATGAGCATATCGAGTATCGGACCTAAAGTGGCTTTGAGAAGTCTTCACGCCGAAGTGAAGGGAGTGCAGTGGACTGATCTGCACTGGTTTGGCGCACCTTCGATGTGTATATGATTGGTTTATGCCCAGTTCATTTGGGGCTGTCTGCATGGGGTCATACGTTGATTAGGCGTTACACCTAGTTTGACTTGTGTCAACATTGGTTATCACCGATTGATTTATTCAAAATGAAATTGTGTGAATTATTGCTTATTGATTGAGTTTTATGTTCAATTAAATTTTATTGTTTATTCTCTAAAAATAAAAAATAATTTTGTTAATCTCTTCAAATTTTGAAAGTTTAAAACTTTGTAGGTATTGACTTAGAGTTGTTAAGATAGCAGACAATGGTGTGTTAACGGTAGAGAAGAGTTTTAAATTGTTTTTAAATTCAATTTGCATGAATGTATTCGTTCGCAAGCACTTCCAAATAACTCTAATGATCACTTTATTTACATGTTTACTTGCCTTCAAATTTTATGTTCTCTCATTTTTGACAGCCCATAAAATCATAACCCATATTTATATAATAAAATCGAACACTACGAACAATCGCCACAAACGAAGTCAAAGGAGCGTCAATACATTATATATTCAAATTTGATTTAGTGTAAAAATATATAAACATATATATATCAAACCGGATTCTCAGTTCCTTATGTATGATTATAAACATTATCAACCATATAACGATTGCATGTTCACACCCTGCACACATTATGGTGAAAGAGTGTATTGTATAGTATAGTGTCAGTTCGTGTGTAATGATGTGGAGAACATGGCGAGTTATAAATAATGGAGTAAATATATGGATACTTTGCACGACAGATAAATATTTAATATTTTCAAAACGATGAGCCATGCCAAGTTTTAAGGCTCGGTTCGTCATCGTCTACAATCCAATGTTGAAATCCCTGGTAGTTAGACTAGTAGAAGAGTATCAAAACTTCGGTTCTGCCAAATATAATGTTAAAGGTTTTTTTTGGCTCGCGAACAAACTGCGTTAGTCTGGTGATGCCACTGTCGTTTGCTGTTTCTTACTGATATCTCCTTTGCCTTGTTGATCCTACCACATGTTGTGGCTGAAGTGATAAATTTAACAAATTTGCAGATAAGATCTTTTTCTTCCTCTGTGGCAACAAGATTTTGTATATATGTAGGGACGACGGTTTTCGTTTTTAATATTTTTTTTTTTCATTTATAGTAGTAACATATAGTGTAATGTGATTTGAAGACAATTTACTTTAGCCAAATGACTAACAGAAAAACAATATTTTAGCAACTAAAATTTAATCAAGTGATATTTGCGTCAAAAGTCGAGTCGCTATAGGCATGTACGTCTGACAGTCTCTAATTTATAGATATTTGCAACCTCTGTCCATAAGCGATAACGTATAATAATGCGATATAGGTTTAACTTTTTGGTAATTGGCGCTTTTTGTTGTAGTTTATACTGCCTGAGTTATGTGTGGTTTTGAAGACAGAAAACTTAAGGCAACAATGCAACTTATGATTAATTTCCATCTCTTTAACGTGTAATGGTTTTTTATTTATGAAATCAACTACCATGAGGGCTATTTGTTACTAATTATATCGATCAAGCAATCATTTCACGCAATTTCACAATTCTTCATACTTATTATTAGTAATTACCCCCACGTGTTGTATACATTTACATATGTATGTATATGAGATGGAATCACACCAATAACGTGATTATTGACCAAGTCATTCTCAATCTGTCTAATAGAGATTTATGCTGCAAAATTAATAACAATTTTAACTTAATTAATAATCCCGGGTCATGCATCGATACAGCCATAATTTAGCTCATATAAGGAGTCTTCTGTGAATACTGCTATGATTTATAATGCGCACAATGATAAATTTATGGTACCGACATTAATCGTTTGTTTACATTTACTAATAATTTCAATCTTACTTAGATGAGAAGCATGGAGCACCAGTGCCAGATCCACAGGGGGTGAAACTGGGGAACTTTACACCCTACAACATTTCTTAGGAAAAGAATGTGTAGCATTTGTTTCTTGGTTCTCAATTTAGCCCATAAGATTGATGTACCTTTTCATAAATAAATCCATCAATGATCGGATCTATACATATTTATATTTATTTATATTTATTTGGCAAGTTTTTGATATTGCCTTTTAGTTATAATAACAACTGCCTCCCCCATATTGAGTTTTAGATCTGCCCGTGGGAGTAGTGATTGTGCTCCATGGCAACATCACATCGTTCAAATATTCAAAATCGCGAGTGAAAGATGTTTGTGGTTGATGTTAGAAAAGCGATAGAGTAAATAACGAAAAAATAATACAGTAAAAAAATTGTATTTTATAAACGATTCATACAGTCGATAGTCTCCCTGTTTGTCCATTTCGAACATTTGTTTGTCTTTTAGGCAGCATCTAAAATGAAACCGCTGCGGGTCAAATGATGTCTACTCGCGCGCGTCGCTCACAGCAGGTGATTTTCCTAGACATCTGCGCTTCCAGCAGCATCAGTCTCTCACCTGGTTGCACACCCTAGCTTTATCTTTGCTCAAACTCATCGGTTCTATGTCAAATCCAATTCATCATCAAACAAATGTCTATGTTTCTGTGTGGCAAGCTTCGCGCGACCACAATACTTGGTGTTGATCTTGTCGCCGATTGTTTCACTTCTTCGGTTCTCCACTTTCCCTAACTATCATTTACATTTGATGGCCTATTTTGACTTTTCTATGAATCTTTTATATCAGGTAACATTTTGTTTCATGACAACTGTTCTCCTGTTTGCGCAATCTGAGCTGGTATTATGTTAATTTTATTATTTTATAATTTTTAACACATTTCTTTGTCAGTATGAAAGAAATATTTTTGAGTGGCGCCAAAAAAATGCATAAAAACACACAATATTCATTCAAAATTTTATTATTAAAGTAGTTTGTGTATGAGAAACATATCAGCATGTTATCAGAAATCATGATTTGAATCATTTAATGTAATAAATGATTTAAATACAAATATAGTTTCGTTAAAGTCTGTTGAAACAATGTAGCATGGAGTTATTTTCATACATGGGACTTATTTGAACGACTTAAAATTAATAAGAACATATGAAAATTGCTCTGATATAAAAAACATGTTGTGTGTAAACTGTTGCCGAATCTTTCAGAGCCCCTACATAGAGGTTTAAGGTAGGGCTCGATCGTTCGCGGATATCAGCGACACGCTATAACGGCAGTGAAGCAGAAAATTGCGTTTACATAGAATCCGAAAAGACCAGCAACAGCAACGTCAGCTCGGATATTAGGCTTGGTAATGCGCTCAGCAAATAAGTTAGAAGTAGAGTCCTTTCTCGAAGGATTGAAATCTAACGAGTGATGATTTATGATAGTTATGTTCTACATATATGTATACGACGACAATGATATGGGCCCTCATACAAACATTTTAGTAAACTATTAGAAAACTATTGTATTATAGTTATTATTATAGTTAGTCAATGTTATCTTGTTTTTTTTTGTTTAGTTTAGATGTAAGTGAAGAGTATCAGAGCTTCGGTTATGCCAAAGTTACAATTTTAGCAAACATTTTCTCTTATATCAACAAATATAATTGTTGATATATTTGTTATTATAGAACTGAAAATTAATATAAACCACATTGTGTGGAAAATACATGTACAAAAAAATTTGAACAATCCTTTTTATTTTTAAATTTCAGCGACCAATGAAAATCTTAAAGCGAGCTTTGCATAAAGTTACTTAAGCATTAACTTTATATATATTTAAAAAAAACGTATTATATAATAATAATAATAATGGACCAATTTTTATATATTTCTAAAAATAAAAAAAATAGTAATTATTTTAATTATTTTTAGCTTCATTGAGAAATCAAAACGACTTTTAACTTTTAAGATATATGCTTAAGATATGTGTTTATTTTCAATTGAGTGCACTAATTAATATTAAGATTTGTTTTGTTTTGCATAAATAAAAGCTATAATTATATAAACACATATTTTCGAAAATTTGTTTAATTAATTATTGAAAACGATAATAAAAGCAATATATGAAAACTCATTTAAAATGCTTGAAAAAAATGCTTGAAAAAATGGATAAACCAAAAATTGGAAGGGAACATCAACAACAACAACAACATTTAATTTAAGATGGCCGCCTTTCTGCTCGACATCCAATAAAACAAATAGGAGGTGA
This sequence comes from Leucophenga maculata, assembly GCA_035044805.1. Classification (NCBI taxonomy): domain Eukaryota; kingdom Metazoa; phylum Arthropoda; class Insecta; order Diptera; family Drosophilidae; genus Leucophenga; species Leucophenga maculata. The sequence goes on from JAWNNP010002290.1 coordinate 4,486,762, forward strand.
CTTCAAATAAATGGCCTCTCCTCTCTTACGCTTGGAACCGGGTATTTTTCTCTCTCCTCTCTCTCTCTCTCCCGAACCGGTAATCAAAATCTCACAAAAGTATCTCTCAGATGCAATATATTTTATCTAAAATTACACTATACACCCGACACTATACAAAAACTCTCATTTTACGTCTGAGTGTCGGAGCTGCATGTCGCATCGCCGCATTTCGTTCTATATTATACGCGGCGACGGTAAACAAAAAATTGGTTTTCTTCTCAAAACGATCCCAATAAAAAAAAATAAATATAAATAAATAAGCGAGCCGATTTTTATTGTCTTGCAATGCAATATGTGTAGGCGTCGACAACAACAACAAAATGTAATATGATTTGTTGGAATAAAGAAATCAATACACAAAATTATAATAAATTTAATTAAAAAAAAGTGTGTAAAACAAAGTCCATTTCATGTTTTTGCAAAAACTGGCGTCGTCTCTGTTTTCGAGTGTGTAATTGGTTTTGGCGAGTTCGTCGAATGTTGATTAATTTGATCTAAATATTTACTCTGTGAACAGCGCAGAATGAGTGTTCAACGAAATAATTAATAATAGTTTTAATATGGCACAAGTCTTTTAACTAAATAGTAATTGGATATAATAGAATACGTACATATACATAAAATTATATAGAAACAAGAGCAACCACGGTTTGGGTACTTGTTTTTTTAAAAGCATTTTTGTGTTCAAAGTGGATGACTGGTGTTAAACGAGTGTTACGCCGCTTTGTATTCAAAAAAATTGCAAATTAATTAAAAAAAAAATTAAAAATCAACAAATAAATAACAAAATATAGTTCAATGAAATTCGTTTGTTACTGTCGTAGTTATTTGGAAAACTAGATGCTCAGTTTGGATTAAAATCGTGTTTTTGCAAGGTAATATACATTATTAAAGAAAATATGTATCATGAAATGAGTAAACACTGGAACAAGTGCATAATTTTGCTCTAAGTTTTCAATTATAAAGAGGAGCTGCTTTAAGAAACACCGCCGGTGAATATTATATTTATATCAGCCGATATTTCATTCAAAATGTTAGCGATTCAAGAAGTTTGCAGAGAAGAGCACCGAGCAGTCTCAGAACATCAGAACAAGCCATTAAATAGATTCACCAGTTATTTATTATATTTATTCCGTTCTAAACAAGACCAAGATATAAGCATCAGATCAATTGTTCGATAACTCTCGCTCACATTGCAAAACAAAAGAGAATTGTTTAACTGTTATTACTTTTCAGATAATTTGGACTTATATATGTATATACATATATAGTAGGATATAGAAGCCAAATTTATTTGAGAAGTGTGGGCTCGATTGTGGGCGCCATTGTCAGTGACACTTCCAATTTCTTCTTGAAGCCATTAAATTTTGTCTCTCTCCAAATGTGTCCTTTTTGCCTATCGCCAATAAAACACAAAAAGTATATATACCCTAGTTACATGTTTATCACTTCTTCAAACAATTATGCGGATTTTGTAAACGTTGAACCAAACACGAACCGAATTTGTAACAATCTAAGCTAAACAAAAAATCAATTAAACAAAAAATCGGAAATATATTAAGTAGGAACAATTTCATTTAGCTAGCACTCATTTAGCTAAAAATATCGTTGAAGTATTTATAAAGAAATATCTAAGAACATTTCCAATCACTGACACGAGGACAAGGTACATCTGTCAAGATAGCGAACAAAAAGGGAGATGTTAGAACCAACGCACGGTTAATAAGATCTAACCGTTGATTTATGATAGATTCTAATTCAGTTTCGATAGCTGCTTTTTATTTAAATCGTTTGAATTTTGATATGCTGAGGCTGCTTTTCTTTTCGTTTTTGCTCATTATGATGAATGACTGACAACTGTGACGCAGCCGACGTCATTGATGGTTGGATTGATCTTGCTTGATTTAATGTTAAAAGCTGGGCACGTACGTATTTTAAAAAGGATATATGTATATATGTATATATAAAGATTGTGCAAATGTATTCTTGATCAACACCTAATGTTGACCTGTATGAAAACCGTCACTTCATTGGCTTCCGAAGATAGAACCAACATGGTTATTAAGTTTCTTCTAAATAAACGACCATTCACATCTAGGTTCCATTTAAATCTCATAAAATACCCCTGGTAACTCCAGATTGGATCAATATGTATGGTTCCAATAATAACGACTAGTCTGGATAAAGAGCAGGCATGGGCTGCTTGCCAATGGCAATAAACATTCATGTACAACACACACATACGCGCTTACACTTAGGTTATTTGAACTTTAGGCTCATGTCTGCTGTAGAGTATGTCGAAGTCAAGCATACCCAACAGCAGCCTATTTTCATACATATGTATGTATCAAATAGAATATATTGTAATTTCTACTGCAGCAGCATTTCTTCAAAGCCGTACGTAATTGTTTTCATTTTAATTCATTTTGTTTCGATTCATTGCATTGAGTGAAGCGTGTTCTGCAAATAAAACAAACAACTAAGTATAACACACATAATTTAATTTGTACATATGTACGAGCATGTATGTATATTACTTGTATATTATTGTTTCCACATAAGTTCTCCAAGTTGAGTTGTTTCAATTTTATTTACTATTTGAACTGATCTGCAACAATGGCCAATCGGATTTGGCCCATTTCTAAGCCCGTAAAATATTTCAACCACTTTTTGAAGCTATCAAATACGTATATCAAATTAATATATTAATTTATAGTTCTGACATAACACACAAAAAAACAAGTAAGGAAATACAGTCGGGCGTAACCGACTGTAAGAGGCCCTGTACCAGTTCAGGTCGCCTAACAAACATATTAAATGTTTCCCGAGCTTATGACCAAACACATGACCACTTCTCACTGCGCGAATATGAATGAAAAGAAAAGGGGGGTTGTTCAAATTCAATTGCTTATAAAATCGCCATTTATTATCCGATTTTGATGAACTTTTTGGATTTTTGCTTAGAGAGACGTTATCTCTATATTGGTACACTCAATTTTTTTTGTGCCGAAGAAATTTTCACCCTAAGGGGTGATTTTATGGGGAAGGGGGGGGAGGGGCAAAATTTCAAAATAAACTTGTGAAATTCCGGAGCAATCCTAGTCGAATGCAAAAAACACGAAGTCTCTATCTATTACCGTTTCCGAGATCCTTTCGTTCATACAGACGGACGGACGGACGGACGGACAGACGGACAGACGGACAGACGGACATGGCTATATCGACTCCTCTTTCATTCCTGACCATAATGGTGGTAACTTTGGGGGGTCTCCGACCATTATTTCTACCTGTTACATACATTTGCACAAACCCAATAGGCTCTTGTACCTTCGGTACAGGGCCTAAAAATGTATAGTAAAATGCGATGTTTTTGGTTGGCAAAACTTCTCTAAAAAAAAATTGAAGATTCATTTTTTAATGAATCTCATTAAACTTGCACTCTTTGATGATTATACGCACAAGTGTACCAATTTTCGGTGTACAACTGATACAAATCATAAAAACCAGTGAACGTGCAGGAGGTACTTTGGCTAATTTAAAATTCTTGGCAAATAAAAAATGCACTTAGCTTCGCTTATATGTGAAAAGACTACATTTGCCTATGAAACAAATAGCAAATTCATTCACAGAATGCACAGCCTTCTACAAGTGAACAGATAGACCACAAAAAATGCAAATGTGGCGCAAAAAACATCAACAGAAAAACGCATAAGTATTTAGATGGACTTTCATTCATAGATACGTGTACTGCCGTTAAAAAAGTTAGACAGCTGAGGTAGCTTAAAATGCGTAGATGTTTAAGAAATGCAAGAGAATACGAATTTGTTTTGGGACACAGCAGCCATGTCTCGGGTACCTATACATAAGAAGTTGTTGTTGCAGTCGAAACATTTGACAAATTTCGAAAATTTTTGTTTGTCGCACGGCAATTTAATAACAGACATCAACACAACACGCAAAAGGAAAGAGAACAGATTATTGCGAACGGCCTGCAACACTTTGATAAATTGTATTTAATAGATAAAATAATCGTTCAAAATAAAATCGCTTAATTTGTGTCGCACAGCCGGTTTTGGAAATGAAACTAAATCATGTGAAAATGCATATAAAAAATTATAAAAGTTTTTCTAAAACAAAAACTACAGAAATATTCAAGTTTGATATAAATAAATTAATTGCGATAAATATAAATGTACGATGAGCGATGAGGCACAAATGTTTTCTAGCTATAAATACATATGTATACCTAGCTGTTACTTTTGCTGGCAAATATGTGTCTGGTTATCGCTGACAATAATAATGTTTTAAATGTTAAAAAATGGTAAAATAGTTTTTAAATGTCTGAATTGATGCAACGTTAAACCAAAAAAAATTGTCAAAAAAAAAAATCAAAAAAACCAGATTTAGCAAAATTTTCCACATTCTTATAAAGTTCTTATAATGGACTGCAGCTTCATTATTAGCTAGCAGTTACATTTCACATTGCAAACAGTGCGGGTGAAAGATACATGTTACAATAAAAAAATTTGAGTAACAAACAATTGATTTACTGAGATACTTTGGAGTTTTGTCATACATTAAAATATTCCTCGACAATTGGTGCTTCTGTGGTTTTTCTTTGTTAAATAATCGTACATTTCATTTAAATCAATAACTCAAGTTAAAAAGTTGGTTAAAATTGGTTTATAATTCAAAAATCTTTTTAGCTGGTCTACCAGTTTCCATTGAGTTTTTATAAAAGTCGACTGTATGAAACTCACTGATCACTTTTGCGTTTTTGTACTTAAAACAATTTTATTATAATCAAGAAGCAAAGAGTACACAATCTTTAGTACCAGCGAATGAATCGATATTCATGCGCTACTTTTGAGATTGTGTATTTTAATGAGTGCACCATAAACCCCTACCATTGCAAGAATCATCATTTTTAGCACCCAAATAGTATGTATTTGAACACTTGGCGTCAGTCAGCAAGCTGCAGTTGAATTTAATTCTTATCAGCATAAACATTTCGTTCGACATAATTTGTGTATCGTGTTTTGTGCTTGTATCTCGAATCAAAATCACATCGAATAAAATCAATTTAATTTATTCGTAGGTATGCTTGTGTATATTATGTGCTTTTGACCAATTTTATTTATTTGAAACAAAGTATGGTCGTATTTTTCTCTCAAAGAGTATGTTTACCGACTTGCACTCTCTTGACAGTTTGACATTTATATGTTTTTAATTTGAGTATTATTGTTCTTTTGGATTTTTATTTATTTTACTTAGCAGCTTGTGTTTTGAAACTGAATCCGCTTCTTATTGCTATTTAGTTTTAATTTGAGCGCTAATTGTTGTTAGTTTTTTTAACATTGAACATTAAATCTCATTCTGACATGTTACACGAATATTTATACGTTGTTAAATAGTTTGTGGCATTCGAACATAGGTTTGTTTGCTTTGATAGCCTATAGAATTTTAAACTCTTAGTAAATGTTAGACGAAGACTTCGTAGACTGTAGCTTTGCACTTTGCCCAGTTTCTTACGATGCGGATACCTTCACTATGAGTAATGGGTTATAAATAGGCAAAGGTAAAAAATTTTATCAAAATCGATTGCATATTTCTAATGGTTCGGTTTCCGGCTAAAGGACGAACTCTATTATAAACAATTTATCTCTTTACTAATTATTATTTTTTGTTTAGTAATTATTATTTTCATTTATTAACTATGGAAGTAGCCCGCGGTTTTATGGTCACACTTTCGACATTTGGCAAATTAATATGTAACAGTTTCTCAAAATTTATACTCAAATTAACTCATTAGTTTAATGTGTTTTATAATTACAAAATTTGTTTAAAATGCAATTTTTTATTGCAAAATTTCACAATGTATTTTCATAAAAGCTGATTATAGGTAGATATAGATGTATATATGGACGTATTCAAGTTAACGGTACATAAAAACATTATATCTCAAATATAAATCAAACCGAACATACAAATTATTCAGGACTCAGCAGTGTTCTTGTAGATTATGTAAACAACTTTGTCTTTTTTTTTTCCAAATTCACCTATGAATGTAATTCAACATACACCGCCATCGACCTTCCCGCCTAACTCACTCATATACACAATCTCAGACACACTTCTTTGGCGCTCAAAAATAAACTTTCGTATACATAACGAAGAATTCTAAAATTACACAAACGTCACTCTTGCTTGCATCTTGCTGCGATCGTATCCGATACGAATACGACTGCAGCGTGGCAAGTGCTACAGATACAAGATACACGCACATAATAAGTAAACAAGGCGTTTCGAAGTACCATGTACTTGTATACATGGCAATAGAGCTGCTCGTATTACACAATAAACTATCGATTATTAAAAAATATATATATATGTATATACATATGTATGGGTTTTAATGAAAATTAATTAACTTCGAAAGGTGTTGAAGTGTTATTTACAATGTAGCACTGCTTTTTTTAAACGAAGTTTGATAAAAGTATATTAAATTATCATAAAGAAGGCAATAAGCATATTGTTGTTCAAATATATTCCGATGTCACGGGTATCACCCAATAGGCAAGACGATGTCAGTCAAAAACAAATTTTAAATATTGCACAAAATATTTCACTCTCGCTTTCATAAGTTGAAAATGAAAATCGAATCAGATCGCTACGCTTTCCGCTGTTTTCTTCGTGTTTCGCTTCGTTATGTGATTCGAGATATTCTTGGATCTGTTTTCATTGCTCTGTGCTGTGCTGTGTATCTATCAGCGTTATACAATATGTATCTGTATATATGCAGGCACTGTTTTTTTCTATATTGTGTACATAGTATCTGATGTCTGTCAGTCGGTCTTTCGGTTGTTAAAACTGTGTATCTGTAATGAAAATACCAACGCCAAGATTTTCTTCTGTATTTTTTCATTGAAAATAGCATTTTCATGTCTACTGGCCGCACTTGAGTCATATGAGACGATTCGAGTCGGTCGTCGTTGGCGGTGTTTCCGAAGATTATGACGAAAATGATGCGACGGCGATGAAAAAACAAGCATTTTTCTTGGTTTATAATATAAATTTTATATGTTCCCATTTCAAAAATCGTCAGCAGCGAGTTTTCGAAAAAAATTTCGATCATGTTTGACGCAAGTAAACAAGATACGAAAACTGAAGCAAAGGAAATGGACTATGCATTCAGTGAGCAATCATATGAACGATTTCATACGATTCAATTAAGTTTGCTCGTTTTAATACAATCAAATAGAAGCCTAAGCTTTTATACACATCACACATAGTTTGAATACAATTGTAATTTAGTCACAAATTTTTGTAATTATCGCAGACCACATGCAGAGTAGTAAATCTTAATAAGCTCTGCAAAAAGAGCCGTTGTTGCCATGTCCCAATGTCAGTCTTTAAAGTTTGCAATATTGATAAGAAAATGTTTATAAAGACTATGTATATCCGAAAACAACAGACTAATGAAAATGGCCGTGATGTGGCAACTCAAACAGTCCTGTATAAAAACAGTTGAACTAGTTGATTTTAAAAATTATTTTAATTTTTTATTTTTGGGTTCTACATAATGGCCTTTTTCTCGCCTAACATCTAGTGGTTTAAGGGTCTAGAAAAATCAAATGCAACTTATTGCATCATTGCTGTTTCCTGTAGTGTTGCCATAGTCCTCAAAATTTGTAGTGACGACTTTCACTTAATCACCCTTGAAAACGATACTGGATTACTGCTTTAATCGGAATCGCTTCAATTTCCCACTATTGTTGAATCATTTTGATTGTGATTTTATGCCAAATCTTTCCAATATTGTGATTAAAACTCGATACTTTTACTTTTAGAACTAAGCTCAAGATTCTTACATACAATGTATCCAATATTAAATATTAATTTCAAATTATAATTTCTTTTTCCCTTTACAGGAACAGGCACCAAAGATTAAATTAGAAAATATGCCTAATTATTAATAGCTCAATAGGAAATATTTACGAGTAAATCTGCAGTTAAAGAGTTTTATAATAAAAAAAACCTCGTTATGTTACAACATCCCACCACAGATTACTATGATTTGGCTGGGTCGAACGCGGGCGTGCTAGGTTCACGACCTTCTTACAGTCCAACTGGATTGAGCGGAGCGGTAGTTCTCAGCCATAGTCATAGCCATAACAACAACAATAGCACAAGTAATAACAATAATATTGATATATTGACACATAATGGAGTAATAGGCGCCACCACTTCTACTGCTGCTGCCAGCACAAGTACAGCGCTACATAGCGTCAGTAGCAGTAGCAGCAGCACAGGTACCGTCTTTTTCATCTCGAAAATTCTTGGTGTATTTAATTAGCAAATTATTAATTCCACAGGTGGTGGGTGTGTAAGCAGCGGACGTGAAACGTTGCCCAGTTTCGGCTTTACGCAGGAACAGGTCGCGTGCGTTTGTGAGGTAAGTGTGTAAAGAAAACTGGGTGTATTTTGATTTCTATCTGCTGTAAATGCTCGTTGCGAGTGAATTTGAATGGTTCCTAATACTTAAACTCGAATTTATTGCAGGTTCTCCAACAGGCAGGCAATATCGAGCGACTGGGTCGTTTTCTCTGGTCCCTACCACAATGTGATAAACTGCAACTCAATGAATCCGTGCTTAAAGCGAAGGCAGTTGTTGCATTCCATCGCGGTCAGTACAAGGAGCTGTACCGGCTGCTTGAACATCATCATTTCTCGCCGCATAATCACGCCAAGTTGCAGACACTGTGGTTGAAAGGTGAGCACCAGCCAATACCAATCTACCCCCCTGCAATATGTGTCTTTCCTTTCTCTAACCTGCCATAACAACGAACATTTGATTCATTCATTCAGTTATTTGATTGTTTGGTTTTCTCTTTTAATTTTATTCATATGTAGCGCATTATGTGGAAGCCGAAAAACTGCGCGGAAGACCTTTGGGTGCTGTTGGCAAATATCGAGTTCGCCGTAAATTTCCACTGCCGCGCACAATTTGGGATGGCGAAGAGACGAGCTACTGTTTTAAGGTGAGTTACTTACACATTTAATATCCTTTCCTGAGCTGCCTTTAAAAAAAGTTAAAATTCAACCACAACAATAAAAAAGGGAGCATTCTTTATTTATTCGTTTTAGTTGTGGAAAAATAAAAGAAATCATAGTAATGTCTATCTATAATCAGTGACTCAATCACTTATAGATATACTTTTATTGCAATAATTTTTTAGCTCCTTTTAGTTAACTCACTTGACCTGTATCTCTTGAGGATTTCCATAATTATCAGTCCTAAATTGACATGTAAGCTGGTCTTATTGGGATTTTTGCATTTTAAAACGCACTCTTAAAAATATTGCATCCTAAAAACAAGTACAATTGATCTAAAATTTATTACCAACATCTCTTAAAGTTTTAATGATGCAATTCCAAATCAAGGTTTAACTTGAAATACGATGTTTTTTTCTTGACTAAAGTTCACACATTATCGAAAATGATCTGAAATTTCTCTTAAAATTAGAAGTGCTATAATTCTGGTGCTAGACTACACACCCTGTACACGCTAACATTATTCCTAATAACTTTGACTTTCCTCCAGTTTGGCTTTTTAGAAATAAATGGTTTTGATTACATGACAAACTTGAATTTTGACTTTGTTCAGTTCACACATTATCGAAAATGATCTGAAATTTCTCTTAAAATTAGAAGTGCTATAATTGTGGTGCTAGACTACACACCCTGTACACGCTAACATTATTCCTAATAACTTTGACTTCCCTCCAATTTGGCTTTTTAGAAATAAATGGTTTTGATTACATGACAAACTTGAATTTTGACTTTGATTTGAATCTTTTTTTTTGTCCAAATTGTTCGAGTTCCCCACAGTAACCTCTTATATGTACTATTTTGCACTAACATTAGATAAAAATTGTAATATCGTTGCAGGAAAAATCTCGGTCGGTATTAAGAGACTGGTATGCACACAATCCATATCCCTCGCCACGCGAAAAACGTGAACTAGCAGAGGCTACAGGACTGACTACAACACAGGTTAGTAAAGTAACATACACACAGCCATAAGACATGCGACTATAAAGGATGGAAGCTAAATCTAATTAATTTACAAACGTTTACCTATTTTTGTTTTGCAACTGATTTCCAAACGATAATTGCTTGTCATAAATCAAGTGCGGCGACAAAGGCAAACATATTGCACAGAAATATTGTATTTCGCATGCAATATTTCTAAAACTGTTTTCATAATTTGTGAAATGTTTTTTTTTTTGTTTGTTTTCAGGTTTCAAATTGGTTTAAGAATCGCAGGCAAAGAGATCGTGCCGCCGAGCACAAAGAGTAAGTAATTCATTGAAATGTTTGAATATTTGTATTTTTCTTAGTTTCTTTGGATTTATTTGCAAGAAATTAGTTGTTAGTGACAGTTTTAAGCATTTGTAGTTTAATTTTGCATTTGCAACAAGGTGAGAAATTTTACAAAAATATTAAGTGTAATTTTATTTTTACGTGCTGCTCATTAGTGTCAAGGTCATCAATATCTCTTCTCATGCCATGGAACAAAAAAAATTTTTATATATTTTACACTGTCTAAGCAACAAATGAAAATTTGAACAAAGTCCACAGTGGTCTGAATGACTTTTTATAGTAAAACATGGCAATTGTAACACTTTTTTGTTGGAATTTATGCCAAAAAATAGCCATTCGGACCAGTGTGCAGTTGTTAAAAAAAACTGTATATATTTTCACTTTGTTATTTTTTAATATCGTATAAAAAAGCAATCAGCATATGGCCTGCAGGCAGTCACATGCTAATTAAAACACATTTTCATTCCTTCCATATTTCTCATTTCCACTTTAAATAAGCAACAAAATACCTCTTGTCTTGTGATATTTGCTAACTAGGCTTCGAACTCAGTGTTGGTCGGTTCGTTTGCTTTTACTTTTCTTTCCGGTTGATGCTACATAGTTTCTTCACCATCCTTAGCCATCAGCAACAGCAGACCATCTGTATTTCCGCTTAAGTCAATATGCAAACATTTGACGAACTCTTTCTCCATTTTCGATTTCCAATGCTATTAAGATTTGCCGCCGCTGATAAGTATTTCTAAATATTGCCCTTCCCTCAGCCGCTGTGCTGTTGACGCTGCGCCTACCCAACATCCTTTAACATTCACATTCATATGCGAGCATGTGAAACATATTTTGTTTGACCTCTGCTCTTACTCACAAAATCATGAATGCATTTTCTTACCGAAAGGACTTCTAGATGCTTCAAATTGGGCACTTGAATTGCATTCGTCAAATTTATTTTGCAGCGGGTGAGTTAAATGCCACGATATCTCAACGACATTTTCTACAAACCCGAATTGATCAGTGCATTGAATAAGCAGACATAATACGTTTTAAAAAACACTATATATGTAGGTAGTCCAGTTTAAGAATAGTTAAAATATATAAAGTGAGTTCGAAATATAGGGAGTTGAACATATTTCACGAAGAGATATCGGCTCAAACTAACTTTATTAGACACCGAGGAGACGACTACAAAGTTTCAATATCGAAACAATCGAAGCAAGTATGATTTTTTGTTATTTTTGACAAGTGAATAAATTAGTTGTGTTTTAAGTGTGTTCTTGGAAAACCTATTGAAAATTTGATGGAAACAACCAAAAAACTTTTTTTTTGATCTCGCAAAATCCAGAGCATGAAATTAGAATCATGGCTATTTGACTTTGTCAACGGTGTTAATGCATAGGCGAGCTTGGGTTAAGTTTTCGATTATTATTCTATTATTCTGTTACACATATTAATTGTGCACATCTGTCATAGACACTAGGTTCGCGTACGTTGCAAATGTAAGTACATTGTGAATATTTCTTCGATAATCTTCGAAATTTATAATAGATACTTTTTCAACAATTAATAGCTCACTAAACATTTTAAATCAGTTTCACGCACAAACGAATAACTTACCATCATTAGTTCAATTGTATGTCATATTCACGACGCTGTAATTTGTAAAAACCGAGTTCGACACGCAGCAAAGTGAATCACACTCAACTATGGATATATGTATATGCAAGGCAAGAAGTCCTCAAATCTATGCATACTTGGTTGTACTACTACAGCCGGGCGAACTCGAAAAAAAGTTGGCCTCCGTGGTAACCGCAAAAGCAATGATATGGCCACACATATACACAGATACGTTTATATCTAAATACTAATACACCAGAAACTAGCGGCACTCAGTGCAAAATGCGCATCAAAAACTACTACTATATTATTTTTTATATAGTCGTGCACAACTGAACAAAACCAAAGTGAACCCCGGTCCCCCGCTTTGTTTGGCAACGTTCCTAGCTTCAAGTTATTGTCGTTGCCGTTCAGTTGAGTTGGTTTGGTAATTTGATATGTGTGTATCTGTGTGAGAATGTGTTCTATGTGAGTGTGTAAGTTAAGTAGTGTATGTCCCGCTTGATGCGGTAGAGTAGATGCGCTTTAAAACAACGCTTTTGTACTGCCACTGTCACTGCTTGTTCCCTTTGCTGCTGTTGTAGTTTCAATAAAACTGAATTTGTGAACTGTATCCGTGCTAACCAAATCTTTATAAACAATGCATAAGTCGTCAGTTTGGTTATTATATTAATGTTGCTGCCTCTAAATTGCAAAGTCGAGTCTACAGCTGGCAAGGTGCCAATGTCATTTTGATTTGTAGGCCTCTTGCTGTATGTAGAGTCTAGGCCCTGTTGTGATTTTTAGTTGGTATGTATATGAAGTAATTTTGTTGTAGCTGGTGGCATCACGGTTACTCACATGTAAACCGCAGAAGTCTACACAACCAAAAACTTATTCAAAGCCGAAATACATCATCGATCAATTGCAGTTAATAGTACGTGTTTTTGAATAGCAGCTTATTTTTTATTATACCCTTTACACTTAGTTTAAAAAGGATAATTATTATCAGTTTGTCTGATATTATGTAGCGCATTAAAGGAGCCCCCGAAGGGTATATATTCTTAATCAACTCATTAAAACAAGTCTATCTACCCATGATCGTTCGTCTGTGTGTATCTACAAATGCTATCCAAACATTGTGTCAATAGCATATTAAGAAAGAAGCCTCAAATATACACATTATTAATCAGTGAATCTAGATAGGTCCGTTTGCCTGTAAGTGCGAATACGACTTATAGTCTCATTTAATCGTTTAAAATCGGTAAGCAGCTCCTTGGAATCACACGAATTTTAGAAATTAAAGCCTAATGTCGAAAATAATTTCATTTATCTAAATAATATATCGAATATAGGCGGCTCCAATATCTCAGCACATTTTATTAACCAACATTTAGTTATAGAATTTGACCAAAAAAAAAAAATCAGTAAAATAATTTTTACATTTACTTTTAGAACTACTACAGCATACACATGTAAAGTCCAATTTTGATGGGCAACAAGAATAGTAAGGTCGATAATACCACTTTAACAATATACATACATATCACCACTTACTTAACTTCAACCATGAACTTCAACTTGTCACTGGAAAAAGTACGAAAGGAAATGTAGACAAGCGGGAAGCCATTTCTCCGATGGCAAGAATAACTGTAAAAAATAACAGTTTATATCTGAAGATCTTTGTTAGCGACTCACCCAGTGAATAACTGTGGTTATATTTCTCGAATAATTCAACTAAAATTAAAATACACGTTGCATTTATCATAAATTGAAAGTAAACTATTTCAAGCGTGTCAGTTTTTGGCAGTTGCGAAATTTTTTAAATCCTTTGCAGTACAATTCTACTGGTACATCATTAAACAAACCAAAAAGAACGGTTCGGCATTAAATGGTACGGTGACGTACTACAAAAACATCTCCGAAGTGAAGACCAATATCGAATAAAAAGAAAGCAAGCAGCAAAAGCACAAAAAATGTAAATATAAAGCAGGGAGCGTATAAAGAACACACGCACATTTTCTGGTAATTTGATACCTCCTCGTTCGTTCTCTATCTCTCAAAAAGTTACCCTCGGTCCGGACAGCAAGACAAATAAGTGAGCGCATAGGCAACAACAACAGCAATGGAACAGAACAGCAAAAATATGAACATTCAACGAGCGCAAAAGAGAAAAATGATGACAAGTAGTCGAAAAGAGAGAGCCAATGGCGGGAATAATACTAAATCATAGTATCATGGGCGTAGTAAGGGGGTCGACAAAATTATTTCTCCAGAGATCTAAACTATTCCTAATAACTTCCTTTTTTAATGGCCAACCTAATGTTAACATAGTACGCTCCATGTTCCATGTATTTTAAAAATAAGAATGCTGCACCCATGCAAAAGAATTGTTTGTTTGTTAAATTAAAACTCGACCTGTGCATGAATGCTTTATCTCTGCTTCCGATATTAATATTGGAAACCTATATTGCATTCAAATTTAATAAAGGGGAAACCAAAATCGTTTATGTGCAGCAACACAAATGTATCTCATCCTTGACTGGTGGTCTTACAACGCCCATGTGTAGTATACGTATGCAAAAGTATGTATGTATGTATAAAGGTTTTTATATACGTCTTTTGTTGTTAGCTACTACTACTGTTTTTTTTTTTTTTTTTTGTTGTTGGAGGTTCAAATCGTGTGGCTATTGGATAAAATTTAAGTACCGTGGTGTAACAGTGAAGATTTACATACGTATGTATGGAGAGAAAGATATCGCAATGTAAGCATACTATTAAGCTTTATATTTATGAAAAAAAAAAAAAAAATAAAGGAGAGATTTGCTTCACTACAATAAGTATCTCTAGAAACTGCTGCTTAAAAATTGCATCTTCAATCACATTATAAAAGCCCAACAATACCCCCAAACAATGAGGGATACGTTTTTGAGAAACAGCACGAACGTTTGAAAAATTTCTAAATACATATAAAGTTTGTAATAGCGTATCCAAAAGTGTAAAACACTCACCATTCGGTTCATATAGGCTCGAATATGTATGAATAAATCGTGCTATAACTCCATAATGCACCGTTATTTCCATAAAATTTCTGAGGAATAATAATATAAAAAACAATATTGAAAAGAGTAAAAAGCGTTATCCTTAAAAAAAAAATTAAAAAAAAAAAAAAATTAAAAAAAAAAAAAAAACAGAAATGGCACATGATATCGCATTACGTTTCCATTATAAATGTTCTGTGTTGTGTTTGTGTCTTCATCATCTATATTTCTTTCTGAGCTGTTTTTTCTTTCTTTTTTTTCTGCGAAACGCACGCCCCCATTGGCACTTGAACTTGTCTCGAAAATGACCAACTTTCAAATAAAGCCGATGAGGAAGGCGAAGTATTATGTACAATATACATTATTACGTTTATTTAGTTGTTGTTGGTATTTTAAACTTTTAGCTTTATCTTTTGCTGTGTTCCGTTTCAAAGTTGAATTATTTTTTGTGATAAAAATCCGTAGTATTAACGCCTTCGTTGGTGGTTATTAGCTGATTAATTATTTTGTAATTTGAAACGTAAGCATATAAATGAAGAAAGCTCATTTAATTATGCATTCATTTCGTTTTATGTGTTAACTACTCAGCAGGTCAGTTAGTCGTATCTGAACTTTGAAGCATATTTTGGAATTGTAAAATTTTAAAACGGGGTTCACGATGCTTTTTATAATCGACTTGGTGGTTTATATTAATTTATCTAGAATTATCATGCGAAATATATGTATACTTTCAAAAAATAATTGTTGAAATGCCAAAAATGTATGACGAGATGATGTAGGCATGCCGACCCGTTTCTGAAAGAAAGTTTCTCTAAGTAGAGAAAACTTAAAGTACTAAAGTTTCGGAATCCTCTATGCGTTGTACTGTTGCCACTGAATCTTCATATATAACAAAATCATATTAAAATTGTTTGATATACATACTATATTTATGCAATGATGTGCACTGTGTCACTTAGGTTCTGGATTTCAATCCCGGATAGAGTGGATACTAGTTAAGATTTTCTTTGTAAGTGTTTCATGGTATGGCCGACGGCAAAAACATTAAATGACATGAACGTTAAATGGTTGTGTCCTATCGTTTCCTATAGCGTCTCATATGCCCTCTTCAGATAACTAAAATTAAATTAACTTACCAACTCTTTCTGTAAAAGTAAATGTGTTGAAGTAATATTTCCGCAACCGTACTAAATTAATACAACTTTATGATATTTTCAAAACCAGAAGAAAACACGCACTTGCATATTTGTAAAAATCGGAACTGATCTACCACAAATTGGCCAAAGAATCCAAGCGACACTAAACTCTGTTGGACCACTTTATCAGATTTGAAATTCGATCAAGTCAATAAGTGATAGAAGGAGTGAACGAGGGTGAATGAAGTCTGAATCTGAGTCAGAAGTAAGGTACAGCACAAGCAAATTATAGTCCAAGTGTTAATCTTGTCACCGACCAACAGCAACAAAAACAGCAAATGACAATGACAGCACTACAACTTCGGACAGACAGAGAACAAATTGTGCTGCGCATGCGCGTGCAACATTTATGCGCACATTCAACAAGAACTACAGCAAGAACAACAACTTTGAGAAATTTGTAATAATATTGATGATGATCGCAGCAAAAATGTTGTCGCAATCCACAACGACGAAATTGTATTGAGGGAATGGGACACCAGTCCAGACCAGACCCACGTGCGCCCCGGCGTTGACCTACGAGCTGACAAAAACTTAAAGCAAGATTTGTTTATGCGACTTGCAAATGTTTATGAAACTGAATGGATTGAAAACATTTCATAACAACGAGAACAAAAGATAAGGTTCGGTTGAACCGAACTTCTTCTACCATTCATACGACATTTCAAATCGCACAGAAAAGAATGTTTTCAAAACACGATTAGTGGGTGGTGTGTTTATATGGGACTACACCTCAAGTTGCTATTTACTATTTTGTCTTTCGGATTTCGGTCCGACATTCCAAAAAATTTTATCGGAGTATAGTCTCTTCATGAAAGCTATGTACAAAAACTTTTATAACTAACTTTAAACATTTAGGGAACTGATTGAGAAGTTAAACCAAACAGACGGTTTGGTTAGCCGAGCAAATCAAAAATACATGCTGTATATCTGTATTCCAATGCGTCATATTAGCCAACCAGAGTAAAAAAATTATAATACAAAAACATTCAAAACGAGGTGAAGGGTATTAAAATCACAAAATACAAAACACAAGAGGAGCTTGCTTGGTGTGCGGTATAAGATAAATACCCAGACTAACTGACGCAGCAGTAAAGATCGCTCTTGGGATCCACTTCGCTGTGCTTCGGCTGCTGAACGTTATCGGCAATCGTGTAATTGTAGATTATATCCACACTGGTGGCAGATAATCGACCGAGGGACTGCCTGGGCAGCAGTTTGGTAGAATCTGAAGAAGGACTTGCTATCATCTGCGAGAGCAAGCTTATACAAGTGCGTCTAGTCAGATTATTTGCGATTGATACAAAGTGTGCGAAATAGTAAAGTGTGAACATTTAGAGTGAAAATTATAGTAAAGTACAAGTACAGTTAAAGTGTATATTTTCCAAGATTAAGCAAATTTTGAATTACTAAGAAGCGCAAAATGTATGTTTTGAAAAAAAATTGGATTAGTTTTTGCACACTCGCCGGCCGGCTACATCTATCATTATTTTTATACGATACAAAAATAGTGGCAAGAGCAACTCAATTTAACAACTTGAGTATTGTGGCGCCTGCCTCACATTTTAAACTCTTCACGCCGATCATTATTATTTATCGCTCTCTAACAAATGTCTGTTTCCATTCAACGGTCAATTATGAAAACTGTCAAAACAAACTAAGTTAAAGACCATACCATTTCTTACAAACACTAATAATATTTCATTGTATATTTCCCATTCACTCACACATAACTCGTATTTCTCCTATTCGCTTGGTGGCACCCTGGAGGAATTCATTTTATTTGGAAAACATTAAGTAAATTAAATGAAAATT
The DNA here is from genome assembly GCA_035044805.1 of Leucophenga maculata. Classification (NCBI taxonomy): domain Eukaryota; kingdom Metazoa; phylum Arthropoda; class Insecta; order Diptera; family Drosophilidae; genus Leucophenga; species Leucophenga maculata. The sequence continues at coordinate 4,504,829 of JAWNNP010002290.1, forward strand.
TACGATCAACACCTTTTTAGTGATGTGTTCTTTATTTTTTTTTTTCGCCGTCTTTCGTTTTTAGTTGCTTGGTTCCCGTTCTCCCCATTTGTGCGGAGCGTGGATCATTTAGTTTTGTATCCTGCTGTGTGGCGATCTTACAGCGCGATAAGAAAGGGCCCTATAAACATTGTTTATTTCTCACTCGCTCCCAGCTTGGCGACAGTCTTTTTTTTTATTTTTTTTTTGTTTTGAAACTTGATTTTTTTTCATTTGAAGCATATTTATTTGGATTCAACGATTTATTGGCTTATAATTTTTATAAACCTCGCACTTCTTGGAAGTTCCAAACCAAATGAAGTCTAGACCAAATGATGATCATATGCTTTAGCATTCAAATGCATTTCAGTTGATCAATTGAAATCAGCTGTGTAAAACAGAGATAGAGGTACATAGTTGCCGTTTAAGGCGATATACTGCAAACTGAGAAAGTAGTCTATAGCTATAACTACAAACACACAGATTAGATATGTAGAGTATATTGTCTCGTTCAGCGTCGACGTGTGAATACTATCTATAAAAATGGAAATACAATTTTATTACGAGACATAGTGAACATACTTTGTGCGCATAATCCGATCACTTATTTCCGAACTAATGAATCTGCTTAACAGGAAAAAATAAGCCTCGAAAAACGAAAAGAAAAAAACTTAATTCCCCATCAATGAACTCCACTTCACTCAATTAACTCATTGAAGGAAACGAGAGGAGAAGGATGACAGAGCCTAAACGTGGACCACCCATAATGCCAGACTGACGCCTGCTTTTGCTGTTCTTTTTTTTTTATGATTTTCGTGGCTGTTATAAATTTGTTATAAATTTAATGTGACATATATTCGATTTTTGCAAAGATTTTGTTAAGTTTGTTGCCTGGTGTTTTTGAACTTTTCCTCTCAGATCTTGCACCAAATCATTTTTTCTTAATCATATAGCTTTTGTCCTTGGGTCATCCAAGTGCTTCATCTTCCATAGACTTTTTCTGATTATAAAATTAAACATTTATTTTACAAAGCATTCAGTGGAAAATGTCTCCATATGGAGATTTTATATATGTGTGTGTTTCTTTGGATGTATTTGTTAGTGTTGCAGAATACCATTGAAAATGGAAGGCGCTGAAGAAGGGAGAGCTAGAAAGATGGAGTAGTAGAACAGTTCCTAAAAGTTGTGAACGTAACATAAAGGAATATAAGTCAACAACAATCGAAATTTGATATTTTTGTTTATATTTTCCTTATATTGTTCTTTACTTTGCGCTTCGCTTTTGAGGTTACATTTTCTTATATATGTACATATGTACAAACATCATATAACAGAGTTTATACAGATGTGTGTTTAGGTGGGGGGATGTGGAAAGTTTTCTTCCCCGCACAATATTGATTTTTATGGCAGACTATTGAAAGTGCAGAAATTATATCTTAATTTTAAAGATTTAACTGTTTAGCAAAGTTATTTATACATACATACATACATACTTTATAAGAGTGCACCATACACAGTTTATTTATATATAACAACTACTATAAAAAATATTGTTTCTTCCAAAACACATTGTTAGAAACCATTTAATTATGGCATGTAATTGTATTGCTAGAACAGAATTGACTAGAACACAACTAGCATGTGTTGTGCATACATATAGCTGTGTATACATATGGCTGGGTATACTGAAATATAATTTTGGATATGACCCTTTCAATACTTTCCGCAACACTTCTCGATCAGACACTATTCTTTTCATTAATAAATTATTAAGAACGAATAGCTCTTTTAAAATTGCATTTCAATTTCTCATCTGGGCCATTGTCTTTCGAACAAAATCAATTGATAGTGGTTGGACCGTAAACGCCCTTTCGTTGTGTTTCAGTTGCGGGAATGTAAGGCACATTTTACAAACGATTCTATTGATTCACTTCATAGCAAATTACCATAAATTACTACTTTAACAACAAAAACAATTATTACATATAAGAAATGTGTTCATTTTAAACTCGTATTAAATCCCCATTGGGAACCAGTATTATCAGCTGCGTGGCACAAAACAAAAGCACCACAACAAGATTTTGAACAAAAGCGAAAACCACTTAAGAAGTCATTACATTACGAACTGCCATATAAAATCAACCAGCAAATAAAAACCAAGATGCCACAGCCCACGCGGGAGTATCACACTCCCATAATTTTCCCTCCCCTTTATTTTGAAATTAGATGCGAGTTAAGAAACCGGATACATTTAAGTGCAACTGAGTACGAGAGAGAGAGGACTGAGCTCTATATATGCATATGTACTCTGGGGAATTGTAAATAAGTGTGGGTGTAAATAAGTGAAGATAATTTCGTCACCTGCCTTGAATGCAAGAGTGGTTTGATGCTGCTTGTTGACAATGTGACACCCCATACACATGTACAGGCATATATGTACACGATTTCCTTCCGGTTTGAACTTTTTAATTGATGCATTATTTGTCAATTGCTAGTTGCTGATGTGTTGACAGCAGTAAATTAGTCGAATTTATTTTGACAAACAGACACGCATGGAAGATGGATATCTATACAGATTCGTATTTTGTGGCTACTGCATACACTGGGACTGACCGTTTTCTGGATTTTAATTTATTTTATTTGCTAACTGACCACTTAAAACAGTAAATGAAGTATTTAGGAGTGTGTGTGAAAAATATTACCAATTTGGTTGTACCAAAGTTAAAGTTTTTGCATTTTTCTTTAAGGGCATTTCTTAGAAAAGGTCAGGTCAAACTTCTTTAGGCACCTAAAGCACTAAAAATTATAGTTAACCGGTTGTACAAATCGTTATAATTGTGTTGCTCAAAAAAATATTCAGTGTAATGCACATAAATTAGTATTTTTCATGAAAATCAATTTCATTTGAAAATGTGAAAAATTCCGCAGAAACATATGTATATACAATGTATTTTAACACTCCCCTTTGTCTTTCTTTTGTAGTGGCTCTACGGATAAACAGCATCTGGACTCATCCAGTGACTCCGAAATGGAGAGCAACAACATATTAGGAAGTCAAACGCACAGCAATAACAACAACAATAATAATAATAACAACCACCACCATCAGCAGCAACAACACTCCCAGCATCCAGTGTCCAGTATCCCAGGGCAAGAGCAACAACACGCCCAGCATCACGAAGCTCAACAGCAACAACAACATATGCATAGTGCATCAGCCAGTGTGGGTGCCGGCGGAGGAAATGGTATTTGTAAGAATGCTCCTGCGCAAATGCCGCCACTGACTGCCGCCGTAGCTTATTCCCATCTGCATAGCGTAATGGGAGCAATGCCCGCGATCTATGACATGAGCGAATATCAACATTTATGATTTTAGTTGGAGGCTGCCGCCGGCAGCAAGATCAACGATTATTGCAACAGTAGCAATGTCTCGCTGCAGCAACAATTCAAGGACGAAGTTGGTGCTGCAGGCAACCAGTTGGAGCAGCACAAATATCTTTTTTAAGCAATTGAATCGGACTGTGGAAGAATAACTGTGTGCTCCAATAAGATACGCATAATTAGCAATATTTCTGTACTCCTTGTATATTCAAAATGGAAATTTATTAATAAAAATAGTTAAATAGCTTTTATCTAAATCTTGTGCCGAAAGGTAAACCATAAGCTCAACTTGAAAAGTATACGAGTGGGGATACATATATAGAGCGGACATAGTTTGGGGTTATGTACGCACAAAAACTTAAGTAGAATAAGAATTTTTAAAAAATTATTTAGTCCTATTATATGAAAATAAATGTAAATAAATGTGTTTCAGTTTAAACACAATTAAAAAATCAAATCAAATTTAAATGTGCAAAAGAATTAAAATAATTTCATATTAAGTAATTTTTGTTTATTACAAAATATACAACATAAATAAACAATATAAGTGTATCAAAAATATTTATTAAAAACTATTAAAAATCATAAAATGTTGTTGTAAATCAAAAAAAAGAACCACCTTAATGATCAGACTAAATTGTAAATACTTTACAATGACGCTCAAATACTTGTCAAATTTACACATTCATATAAAAAAAGAAAGATATGTCAATTGCTTCGCCAGTTTCTTGTTTGTAAAAGACTTAAAGGATTTAGACTGTGCTGCGTTCTAAGCCGATTTGTACCCCTTAACACTTTTGTTTCATTCAATCAGTCGTCTGCGCTGCCTACGAATGTACATACTTACTTGCATATCAATGTACTCCATGTACTATAATCATTTATATTATTCTCGGAAGGAAATGAATTGGTTTTCTTTTGATGGATGTTCTTTTTATTTTAATTATAATCCGATCAACTGAGTGCATTCAAGGAAATCTCGATATTTAAATGTATTTTGGTATTTAGCCTCTACTTTACTCTATAGCTATATAATGAAAATAAAGTAGCAGCGAAAAATTTTTTTTACCATATTCCTTAAAGTATATGGCATCAATTCAAATAAAATGTACCACTTTAGTCCAGATCGGATCGCTATAGAATTGAACACCAACAAATAATTCAAATAAATGCTCTTAGATAAGGTATTTTACAGAAATAAAAAAGTCGAAGGGACAGAATTTTAGTCGGAGATCTGGATCAAGCCAAAACTAACTTTTCTCCAATATAGACCATAAAATTGTTGATACAAACTTACAAATGATATCAACAAATAAATAAAACCTTATAGCAGCTATATATCTTAATCAAAGTAGAAAAAATGTGTGTAAACTTATTACTGTATGTGGTAAGGACGTAGTTCGTATAAAGCTGCCGCTACGAAGCAACCATATTAAATTTAATTTTTAGCTTTTAGGAATCATAAAAATTCAAAAAATCCCACACTGTTTCTCACTCATCAATTACTATAACAAACATATGTATTTTAATCAATATTACACCTAAAATTATCTTATCCATTGTGTCGCTAATTAATAAACACAAAAGTCAAAATATTGCAAAATGAAACTAGATACACAGGCTTTTTTAGTGCGCGTGTCCTGCATCAAGCCGGTAAGTAACAGCATCAACAAAATGTTAATGCAACACCCCAAAAAAATACAGCATCCACCACCACAGATCAATAGCCAGAAGAGAACGACACGCGGCTCTTTATTGGTTGCTAGCATTGCGCATTTCGTTGCCAAGCACCGCCTTTAGGTTTACACGCTTCATCTTTGCGGCCGACACACCCCCTCGGTTACAGAGCAAAACTGTTGCTAAGCTGGGTAAAGTTTTAATGACATTTACCACACAAAAGCGAACAATACTCGCGATTCTGAATCAGTGTTTACATGGTAGAAGATACATAATCAAACGAGTGCCTGATATAACATCCACATCCATTAACATCGTTATTATGGTTTGTGCCACGCGCCACAAGCCCATCGCCTGTCCTGAAAAATATTGCATGTCGCATCTAAAGGAAATGGGTAGGCGGCTTAGCGCACTTGGTCTGTGGTGGCTTAAATTGTTAAATTTTCGACGAAGTAGGTATTTACCGAATTTCAGCATATTTTTGGGATTCATTATGCAAGTCTGTTCTTTCGAGTAATTTAATATTCAAGCAACTAATAATTTTTCACAATTTAAAAGCGGTAGTATACTTTTTTTCGATTCTGTAAACTTTAATTTGAATAAAAACCATACAAAATCTTAAATAAAGTTATCAAACACTTAAAATTATTTATAAATACATATAATATAAAAAACGCGGTTATACAGTAACTTTGAACTGACCGTGTTTTGATACTTTAATCTTTTATATTTATAGTTTATTTTTTGCAGTTTTACATAAATATACCCTTCACACACAGTAAAGTAAAATGTAGCAAATAACCGACATGTGAGAAGGGTATTTAAGCTTCGGTTCTACCGAATATAGAATTCTCCTGTTTAACCGCTGCAAGTACTATTGACCTTTTCGACCACGTCCTCGCGGATTTGGCCGATCCTCTTCTGATGAAGATTCGTCACTGGAGCTAGCTTTTTTATTTTTATGACCCTTCTGCTGGCGCCGTGGTGAAGCCTCTTCGGAACTGTCTGAATCAGTGACATCTCGCCTACCACCACGCCGACCGCGTCCAGTAGTAGGTTTTCCTCGACGTTGAGGCTTTCTGATTTGTGTTATACCTTCCCCTTGAATTGGCTCATCGGCCGGCACATTCGGATCGCGTACCTGTAAACACTCATTGATCCGAGTCTCGAGCTCGGTAACGGCAGCCTTAATTTCCGGCTTTGCAAGTTTCGACGTATTACTAATAATCAACTTAAATGATTGATACACTTCGTCGACCTGTACCTTGTCTTTATAATGTTGCACATTGTCAATGAGTTTCTTAATTGAACGTTCGGTGTAAGTCAGCAAACTAAGACAGTAAGCAATATCACGCCACTGCCGTTCTTCGCGTGTAACTGGGAAACGTAGACATAACTTCTCGACCAGCGTCTCCACTTGGCGGTCTTTTTGTATTAACCCAAGTATGTGTCGCATAATTATGTGATACTTCTCTTCTTCCAGATTCAGTTTGACATCACTCAATTTGGAAATGATGTCAGGTAATACGTTATATAAAATATTTGATTTGTTTGCAATCTCTTTAAAGAATTCTTGCGTAATATTACGAATCTCACTATCTTGATCTACAATGCACATGGCCAGATCAGCAATTTGTCCCTTTACTCTTATCATTTCATGCAGAATAAGATGGGAAAGCATTTTTACTGCGGTCAAACGCAACTCCTTATTCTCCTCGTGAAGTGTGGAGTAAAAATGGCCAGTCCATGGTTCAATGATATTTGGAAAACGGAAAGTGAGATCCGAAAGACTGATTACACTATTACATTTGATTTTGATATTTTTGGTGAGATTAAGTATGTTCATCAGAAAAGACATATTTGTTTCACAGAATTTCGAGGACACAGTCATTAAACGCGCAAGTGTTAATGTGGCGGATTGCTGAAGATTTGAGTCACGAAATTCGCCGGGTTTTTTGCAGATATCGATGATGATAGGATACAATTTTGTAAGCAGTGCGCTGTTCTCATAAAGCAAAATATCCTCACAAACAGCGTTGATTTCTTCCGCAATAGTATCCTCTGCTGTTGCGCCCACTAAATCTTCATCAGGCTGGAGAAAATAAATAAAAATTTGATAAACATATATAAAACCAATTCACTTCCTTTCAGTATTACAAAATATAAGATACTATTCACACTTAATACGAATAAAGTAATTCTTAATTATTGAAATTATACATATCCTATATACAACTACCGCAAATGTAGATGCAAAATTATAGCACTATTCCAATTTTGTGTGAAGAGTATAAAAATATAAAATGAAATAAGTTTAAAGTAGTTTACCTCCTGTTGTGGTTCGGCAGCATTGCCAGACAACCGCTTCCTTATCTCCAATGCAGAAATATTTAAGCTAGCAGTTTGTCTTCTTACTGTGTTCGGGACTTTATTTTTGTTTTTCTTCTCCTCTAATTGCGTTAACTCTTCGCGATATTTCATGTTATTATATACATCGATATCGAGAAAAATCATCTCTTTTAATGTTAAATACCCTATACAATAGATAAAGCGTGACGCCAAATACACTGCTATACGCACTTGGCCCTGCTGAGATCCCATACTTTGCTTTTGCGATTGCAATAATGGCTGCGACTCTGGCAATGTTTGCGAGTATGGTATATCTTGTGACTGCGTCAATGGCAACGGTTGCGATTCTAACAATTCAAGCATTTTTAACCATGATGCATTGAATCTTTTAATTAGGTCCATAACAATTTTAGTTGCTATCAAATCTGGTGCTTGGCACATTTTATATAAGAACTCGAAAGTGCTTGCCGCCAAACTATCAAAATTAGATAATTCTGAATGGAAAAAGAAATCTAGAAATAGATTAACAACCTTTTGCACAAACTGAGATTCGCTGGTGTACCGCTTGTAGTATTTCGAATTTTGATTTGCATCTACGGAATTTACCAAAAGTTGCAAACAGCTAGTGAAGATGCGTGGGTCGCGCTTTGCCCGCTCGTCCGTGGCAATCGACTCAATTACACCGATATTAGCCGACGATATCGTTGACTTCGCCTGTGACGCCATGATGAGCAGTTGTAATGCCAGGCGCGATTCATTGTTTGTTGTACCTTCCAGTTTAAGTGTGAATCGCTCAAAAAAAACTTGCACAATAACCGCATCAATATCATCGGTTGCTACCCATTCGCACATTAGGCTCTCCATTGCAGTATAGTGGCCGTATTCAATAGTTTCTAAGAATCGTGACAGATTCTGAACCACTTTAATAGCGTGTGCACGTCCTTTTTGATCGGTTGTGAAAAGCACTTTACGGTACGCATTGGAAACAGCATCACGTTTTTCCTTATCAGACGACCAAACCAAATACAACATCTGTTTCATACCCGCTTCAGTGCCTTTGATTGCAAACATATAACCGGTGGTAAATAGATCAACCGCCTCAAAAACATCCGAATTTGTTTTCGACATGAGGAACTCTTGTATCTTTGGCATGGCTTTCGTTATGACATTACAAAATTCAATAGAGTCTTCGAGAAACTGGACCGTCATGATTTGCTTCTTCATCTCTTCACTCTATGTAATGGAATAATATAAACATAAACCAAAATAAAATTGAAAACATAATTACAGCACTTACACTATCCCGCAAGCCGTTTGCCGTGGATATAAAAGTCTTAAAAAGAGCTAAAAAGTAGGCACAACGCTCCTCTATTTTAAGCATAGAGCTATAAAATACAAAGGTTAAATAATGTTATTTCTTTGTAATGTTTAATGTACCACAGATCAGTATTTCCGGCTGCATGATCAGCCTTCCTGACAAGATGCATAGCTGCTTCGTATTGCTTTTCCAAAAGCAGTGGCATTATCTGTTGCAATATAATTTCATATTCTTCCTCTTTGTCAAAATCCATTTGCGCATCTATAGTTCAGGAAAAAATAATGAACGCAAATGAATTTACAAAGTTATTATAACTCACGTTCTCTTAAATTTTTTTCGATTATAGGTAATATTTCGGGCATCATCACATTCCATTGGCTATCCAAATCTTCAATTTTTTTACGTTCCTCAGTCAAGATCTCATTGAGCTTCTCCATTGTTTCGATTTCCGTTTTGTGTTTGTCCACCAATTCTTCCAGTGTCAGCTTGCCCGAGAAGGGGTTACTCTCCAAAAAAGCTTTAATCAATTGCACAGCACCTTTTCGCACTGTTGCCGTTTTATCATCCAGTCGACAGACCGCTTCACGCAAAACTTTCAACAAAAAAGATAATGGAACTGCATGATCCTCCTTAAGGCTATGCCAAATGTGCAAAACTTTCGATCGAACGTGGGCAGAGACATCATTCACATGCTCGAGAAGATTCTCCAGGAACTCATTGCGCGCTTCTTTCAGCTCATCGCTAAGTTCCTCGGACGTAAGTTCACGGACAATCGCATCGCCCATTATTTGCAAAATGCAATTGCGCAGAACATGCGATTCACAATCGAGCAAATCATCCCCTATCTTTGAAAGATGTGGTATCATGAGCTTCGGAGCAATATGGGCAAACTCTGTAAGGAAGTTTGAGAAATTACGTGACACTGCACTATCAGCGGCATCTACCGACAGTGTGTCGACAATGTCTTTTACGAGTATGGAGAAAACGCTAGTGATTCCATACTCATCATTAAGAAGCTGTATTCCGCTTGCCACAGACACAGCTGCATGCTCCGAGTTGCGTAACACTTGGAGAATACGCACGGGAAAAACAATGGCATGATTGTATCTTTTGATAGCCGTGCCAAAAATTTGAAAAACCGTATCGATGATATGACGATTGTCGGAACGAACATGAACCTGCTCTAAGGTACGGTAGCAAACGTCACACATCATACTGTTGTAAAAATAAGGTAAAATCATAGTTAGGAACACCAAGGGTTAGCCAACAGAGTTCAATACTTACTTTACAAAATTTTCTTCCGCCACAGGCGGACTCCATAGCTTTTCCAACTGGCACTGCATTATGTTGAACAACTGCACCAGAAACTTTCCACGCTTAACATCCCAGTTAGGATACTGCTCCAGCACATCGGCCTGCTTACCGCGTGCCTTCTTTTGTTGATTGATATTTTGTTCCTTCAGAAGATGTTGCACCTCGTTATCGATGCGCTTAACAGTATTCACAAAGAGAAACAAAGACATCTTTGTAAGATTTAAATAGCGTACCCTTTCCTCTGCACTGGGTGGCTCACTTGTGCTCAGCAGCGGTGTCAATAGGGTGCCAAGTTTGTCGACTGTCATATAAAGCAAATCAAAGCTACGCATCATATTTTGGATACACGATGAATCGTTTCCTTGGATCTCGATAATCGAATAGTACGTATCGAAGTGCTCGAATATGTAGAATGGATCGCCATGGTGCACTTTTTGGCGGCATTCTAAAGGAGCAAAAGCAAAATAAAATGCAAATCTAAAAAGCGCGCGCGCCCAGCGTACGTTGAAAAATACTTACCCAGTAGTTTGTCCTTTACTTCGTTGATGCTATGGATTTGCTGCACATAGTAATTATCTCCACTCGAGTTTAGCAAATCGCTATTTTTTAGAGGCAAAACAAACTGAAAACCATTACTTTCGTTCATTATTTATTAAGGTTGAATTACTATTTATTAAATATATTCTTATAACGCCGCCGATGGCTTCGAAAATGTCTGCGTCCAGTGTTGAACAAACATAAAGAGTAATTAAAGAACGCAGTGCTGCAAAATAGTTGCCAACATCCTGAGAACAAAAATCTTTCAGCATACTTGGCCTCAGTCGCTCTCATTAAAAAACTGGTCAGTACAGTATTCCTTATCCAGATAAGAGTTTAACAAGCAAGTTGCCAGGAAATAATAGTGAACCGCGCGCACGTTGTTTTGTTTTATATATTTTTTTCTTCGCTCTATATTTCGTTATTCATGTCTACAGAGAATGTTAATAAACGAAAAAGGCCAAAAAAGAAAGGCAGTCGCTTTATGCGAAACGCCAAAGGTTTTGCAAAACAAGGAATTTTTGGTCGTGGAACGCATATCGACGACGAACAGTTTAGCTATTTTATCAACATTTTGGATACAATGAAGGTCCTCGACGATGTTGAACAGCGTGGTGAGTGATAACTATAAAACTTCTAAAGTAAAAAACCTATAACTTATTTTCTTCAAACTTCCAGTCAATATGGCTAATAGTGTATTTGAACAAGCCACAGATCAAGAAGTGCACCTCGCTTCTAATCAAATTGTAAGTAAAGCCCTAGAATCGCTTGTTGGCTATGTCGAGGCCTCACAGTTAGAGCGTTTTTTCCTGAAGTTTGCGGAGAACTTTCGGCCCATGTGCTCGGATCGCTTTGCCTCACATGTGCTACAGAAAATGGTGGAAATCGCATTTTTGCGTGGACTTAGTTTATCTGCATTTGAAAAAACTGAGGTGGATAATTTGTCGCCCAGCGATGCAAAACGACCCAAACCCGATGCTGCACAATGTGAGGAACGTTATAATCTTGAGACCAAGTTCAGCGAAGGGCATCGCGAGGCCTGCCGGCAGTTTGTGCTGCGGGTGAGCAAATTTTTGCTGAACAATCTCGAGGATTTCGTTTGGGATGTGTGTGCCAATCATATAATGCGATCTTGTATTCTTTCTCTGGCCGGCGTACATGTGCCAAAAGTAGCATTCGAGAAGGGTGGAGCTGAGATGGCAAAACATCGAAAACTGTACAGGGTACCCGACGAGTGGAGTGAAGTGTTAAAAGAGTTTCCACAACGGTTGGAAATGTGGCCACAATTTCCTGAGTTTCCGTATCAGGATCATTCCTCGGCGTTGTTAAGTGTAATTTGCTTGGCACTGCGAGCTGTGGATAAGAATATGTTGAAACACTTCGGTAAAAAGATTCTAATGGATAGCATGCTGAAGGTCAACGACAGTGACGATGGTAGCAAAGACGAATATAAAATGGAAATCAGCGATGACTATTATGAATCGCAGGATAAGAACGAAACCATCAAAGCAAAAAAAGAATCAGTTGAAACAAATACGCCACAAGTTTCTCTGCCGAAAGTCTTTAAATACCAATCTTCGATAATACTGCTCGAAACATTACTCTCCGTTGCCGGTGCAAAACTGCTCACGCAACTCTACGCTATGCTTTTTGCCGGACGAGTAGAGCATTTAGCAAAACAACAACTAACGAACTTCGCAGTACAGAAGCTTTTGCAGCACATCAAGGAAAAAGAAGATTTTGAGAACATTTTCACGGAATTGCATACTAACACCGAGGAACTGCTCAAAATAGGGCACACCGGTGTGGTGTCTGCTCTGGCTACTACATGTCTTCGCTTGAGTACCAAGCAAGCACAGATGATTAGCGCACTACAAAGCGCGCTGCATGTAGCCGGAGACAAGGAAAAATCGAATATGTTTTTTATTTGTCTAGTTAAACTGAAGCCTTACGAAATAATGATTGATGATAAAACTGGGTACGTTCATTTGCACGGTTCGTTGGTTATACAACAAATACTTCAGTATAACAAACCTATATTCCTGGTCAACTGTATAGTGGAAACATCTGCAGAGCAGTTGGCTGCAATTTTCAGCACGCCAAATGGTTCTCATATTGTGGACGCCTTCATGAAAAGTAAATACATTGGTGAAAAGTCGCGTGAGAAACTGATTCGTCACTTGGAAGGATTTTACGTAGACCTGGCTATTACAAGGCATGGATCACGAGCGGTTGAGCAGTGTTTTGCAGCGGCGCAGGATACGCAAAAGTCACGCATTGTAAAAGAGCTGTCTGATAAGGCAAATATGTTAAAGGGCAGTTCTTTTGGCCGCCTGATATACAACAAATTGCACGTAGAGACGTATAAACTGTCAGCAACGCAATGGAAGGCGAGATTAGAACAGAAGGGAGAAAAAGTAACGGAGATGTTTAAAGATTTAATAAATTAATGCAAACAATTATACGTAATAAATTGAAATCACATTCACAGTTTTAAAAATTAGAGTAGAACAAGTAAATTTCTATGTCGATCATTAATTACATCATTTTTGGCCACAATTCTATTGTTTACAATACTGTTTTGATACCAAACTACATGTCTTGATGATGAATATATTTTTTGATTAGCAAAAATAGGATTCAATCAATTGCTTGCATTACGTCAATGTCATTTTATAATACGCATAAGTTTTGCTTATAAGTAAAATAATACTTATAATTCTAAATTTAATTACCTTCTTAAACCATTCAGCCTGTAGCCAATATTGACGCCTATGCTTCGCTTTTTTGCGTCTTTTGAATTACTTGTCGCAGTTGAGGGAAACTGCTCTTTACTTGTGGAGGATGTAGGCGGGCACACAATGTAATGAATGGCTCATACAGAGATGGTCTGGCATCCATTGCATTTACGGTGTAGTGTTTGATACGCTCGCGTGCACACCAATTATTCGCTCGATTTAGTATTGCTTCCACAGGATCATGTTGCTGAACAGCTGAAGGAGAAGCCGATGCATCTTTCTTACTACGCGCACGCATATTTGCAAGTACTATGATTGGTACTTCCTTTTTTTCCTTGTTTTTGTCAATATCGCTCTTAATATCAGCTAGCATATCAAGACTAGATGGATCGGTTGGATTGTATACAAGAACGTAGCCGTCGGGAAACTGCAAATAATGTCGTGGCAATTGCGCCTGACCTTGTAGACCAGCGCTATCATAGATCCTTAACGTTTCGCGTGAACCTCCTCGGCCAGTATCAACGCTTGCCACGTAAATGTCCTCGATAGTGGGATAAATTTCCTAATAGGTAGATGTGAAAGTTATTACAGAATCTTTTACGTTTTAAACTAAAGCGTACCGATTCCGTATTGATATTGCCATAAATTAGCTGCTCCAAGATAGAAGTCTTACCCACTCCCTTCATGCCGCAAACCAGCACCTTTCCAACTTTTCCAATTTTTGTCGTCAACATAGCGTTTAATTACTTAGAGTAAAGGATTTAGTTTTTAGCAAAACAAAAAAGAAATGGCGCTGCTAACTTGTTCGAAGGTGACTACAGCTCGCTCAATGGTAATCAGAAATAATCATTAACTTAAACTTGCATTTATCACAGTTGCATTAAATGTATAACTTCAGTAAAGTAAATAGTTAAACTATATATCTGCATATAAATTATTCAAAATCTAACAATTTAAACATAAATACTATGTACAAATACAAGTAATTTTTTACTTGCATTTCCTCCCATTAACTTGGTGTCATACCTCTTCGACCTATTTTACAGTCTGTCGTGCTGGCACTAAATTAATCATTTACGATTTTGATTCATTCGGTGTGAAATTTCCACTTCATTGAATGTTGCATACTATTTTATTATCAAGAATGCTAAATTTGCCCTTGTCAATCTATCTTCTATTTTCATTGTATGTTTAAGCAAGTGTCATATGGGTTTAAAGTCACACTGGTTGACAGGTTGGCATCTTCAGAAATTAGTTGAACCTGTCAATTTAAACACACAACACAGCAGAAGCTGGTAAAGGTTTATTTTTTTTTTGTTAAAAAGTATATGAATTAGCTCGAAGATTAAGGGAATAAGTAAAATATATTTATTAAAAAAATGTCAATGCCCATTAAAGCCTTTCCTACGTTGAAAGGTGTTTTTACAGAACCAAGTGAGTATAATTGTTTTTGTGTGTCGAGCAGCTATGGTAACCGCCAAAGTAGTCTGTGTTGTTTGTTATTAACATTTACTATTTCCGCGCAGAGAAATCTACCCGGCGTGACTTTCTTCGAGAAAACAAGCTCAGCTTACGAGAACTTGAGAAGGAAACTACAAAAAAGTTGGCTTCAAAGGAACCAGTGCGTCCAAAATGGATGCCTAAGGAACAGGAGCAGCCAAAGCCAGTTCGGCGATCTGCATCACAGACTAGGGTAAAGGAACAGCATATTGCGTTATCTAAAACTGCAAAGTGTAGCGGAGCTCAAACTGATCGTGTGCTAAGTGATAGGCTAGCGAATAGAGAAATGGATAAACAAGAAGAGGATAAGCACTCCAGTAAAAACGTGAAGCGTAAACATCAATGCACAGTGGGTCGCTGTGAGTGCTGCGGATCGGAGCGTTCGTTTGGTACAATTGCTTTAGGATTTCGTGATTGCGGCATGCAAACAGAAGCTATAAGTGATGAGATATATTTGACGAATGCATTGCGTCGGTGAGTATATTTTGCATTATTTCATATAATAAGTTAGACTCTATTTAGCTTTGTGTGGCAGATGCACTACTTCCAGATTACCCATTACCAAAAATGATGATGTGCACTCCTATCGTGATGTGCGCTGTGAATATCCTGACAATAGATCATTCAAATCTGGCCACGACGACAGCAAAACAGAGTTAGACGATTGTCCGGTGTTTAATGATATGGCTGCACAGGACCAGTTAAAGTCGACCAAATCGTTTGATTCAATTTTGTCAATGAAAGATAAAAACCACTCTCGCATTGGCGCTGGTAGGAATGTCTCAAGAGAACCAAAGCCGTTGCCTTCCAGTCGTTCACGGTGTACTTTGCTTTCGAACGGTAACAAACGCTCAACAGACGTGGACGAAGTCGAGCATTTAAATAATGCGGAATCACCATCTCCACGATCCCATTGTACAGTAAATTCGAAGAGGAACTACAAGATTAACGGCTATGACTCAGATGAATTGTCTCCCACTCGTTCTCAGTATTCGATTAAAACAAACCGATATATGTGTCCTGGTTCAAATGTGGAAGAAGGCAAGGGTGATGGTATATCGTACCGTTTAGAAAATCTGGACTTAGAATCTGATGAGCATGCTGGCGGTGAGGTAGATGATGAGGCGCAATTAAGTGCACGTAGTCGTCAGACAATTCGTTCGAATGCAACAAATGTTACAAACATGAAAACAAAATCCAAACGATGCGGTTTGCACAAATTGGGATGTAAGTGTTATTCCTTTTTAAATAGATAAATCAAATTTAATGTCTTTTATCGTAAATTGAAGCTCGCGATGACGTCTGCTTGCCCCGCTATCTACAGCGTGAAAAGCGCGAAAAAGCGGAGAAAGTCCAGAACGAAGAAAAAATTGATCCTGATTGTCCACCAGGCCATAAGCTGCTCTCGGAAGGTCAACGTTTGGATGCCTTGGCATATGCAAAGAAGAGTATGCGAAAAATAATTCATTCCATTATAGAGATTTAAACTATTATTAATTTCCAGGTTTCGATAGTCTAGTCAATGAGTTAAACCATATGCCCATGTCCACACAGACGCTGCGGATCCGCAACCGACGTGCGGAAATCGACAAAGAACTCACCCAGGTTGAAAACAAAATACGAATATACTCAAAATCTAGGGTATATGAAAAAGCCGACCTAAGTGCCTCTTAAACGGGGGACACAAAAGACAAAGCATATTCCCGACCAAAATAAGCTTACCTGAAATATACTAAATTTATTGCATAATTTCACAATTTACTTTTAAAGAATAACAAATTTCGATACCAATAAAAGTTTAGCGGTTTACAAACGTACATTTATTGAAATTTTTTATATTATAACAGCTTGTGACTTTGCAGCTACCTTAGAAAGGCTCAGTGGCACTATACGCATAGAGGTGAGAATAGCTCTGACGACTTGTGAGTAATTTTCGCAATCATTATTTCCTCAATATTATTCCCACTCGTAATCGTATGATTAGACCATACAAAACGACTTACTCGTTATTCTCAGATCAAATTGAACTATGTTAAATACGTGTTAAGAGCACAATATTGTTCGTGATAGAGATTAAATATAATAAAAATGCATATTGGTGCAATTGAGGACTAAAGCTATAATCTCCTATTATCCTGATTGAGGTTAATCACCATAAAATGTAAGACATTTCTACAATTGTGCGTTCGATACCACGTAATTGAGTTCTTTGGATAAATGGACATGTCTAATCGAGGCAGTATTGTTTATACCTAATAAACTTTTCGGTTAATCTCTCTCATATAAGGTTAATATGTTTAATCTTGGTGCAGCAAGAAGCAGTTAAATTCTATGCCTATTTGGCTGCCAATTTTAGAGACCAATAACACTTTATTGCATGTTATTTGCTTTGAAAACAACAGCATTTGGTACCACCAGTGCTGTTAAATTCGCTGTGCTCCAATCTTATTATCCGAACGCTTCTACAACTCTGGAAAACATATGTTAAAACGATTTCATTGAACAGAAGGGCCTATCAGTTCATACGATTTTTATTTATATTTATTAGTCTTTTTTGTATAATATAAAACATTTTTATCCTGGTCACCCCAATACATAATTTCAAGCTAATTAAGGTTTAATGTTATTGATAATCAGTGAATTCTTATGTGGATACTTTAATATTCGGTGGTGAATAGTCATTTTTTTGTTAATGTGCCGTGCAGTGCTTCAGTAACAATTTTTCAGTTGATTTTCGAATTTCTTTTTGAGCGGTCACGACAAAGCAGCACGGAAACCTGTTGTGCTTACACATGTAAAACCAAGAGCAGAAACAGAACATCGAACGGGGAAAAGTCAGACGTAGAAGCGAACTCTGAAAGTGTTAACAAATTAGTAAGTAAAAAGTTTATGATGAGGTAGTTGGCACCAAATAGTGAAACTTAACGCAACCGATTTAGAATGGTCTTTGCTTATCGTTCGACACGTTAGCATAGTTCAATTGCTATATGCACATATTGACATCGACAGCCAATAGATTAAAACTGGGATTCTCTATATCTCTTGAATAGAACATGGGAAATGTATTTTTGACGACTTCAAGTGTAATAATTCGTGATTAAACTACATTTGCACGTACATAAGTCACCAATCATAGACAAAGTTCTGATAATGAAAAGTATTTTAAAGGTACTTTCATCCTATATATATCTTTTAAGAAAGATATAAAAGAAGAGAGGGATAAAATAGTGATTAAAGTCTCCAATCATTTCTTTATATGAATATAGGTTGAGATATCTTCTCCATATTGTCAACGTAAACAATTATGTCGCCTCTTTCTCGTCTTTTTCATTTATTCTTGCGCGCTTCTTTTGGTGTCATTGATAGGGCCCGGTTCAGAAGCCGATCGTTCTAACTTGGCTGACTCAACACAATTTTGTTGACGGTAAAATACAAATATTCTGCTCACTGTTCTTCGTTTTCGAAGCTGACGATTTTAGCTTTCATTGAACTTTGCTAAGCTGGCTCGCTCGCTACATTTGCTTGACAGCGCTGCTTTTAAACGACCTATATACCGCCCGCACACCTACCTTATGTCTTCGTTTTTTCATTTAATTTGCATTTCTCTTCTCTTTTTTCAATAGTTTTCGTACCGTCGACTTCTATTCTAGCTTTAACTGTTATTTTTATACACTTTTTTCGACAATACATTATGAATTAAGCTTCCGAAGATGATAGAGAAAATCTTTATGTACACATTATAGAGTATATCCTTTAACTTCTACCAATTTCATAGTTTCTCACAAACTAATACATTGTTTCCTTTAGGTAAAAAATTTGATTATGATAGATACACGTTAGATAGAAGTTACTTATAAGGATCCCAGCAGTGTACAATTTTTAATTAATTGGTTTTGCACCCAACTAATGCTTCTAAAACTTGTAACCTTGTATTTTACACAATTAGCCATTGTTGCTATTATAAGTTGGCGATTTATATATTTTCCGTCAGCATGTAATTATACCAAGTTGTTAATTTAAGTTAATTAAAGTTTCTATGAACTTGGCTACCATTCCATTCATATATTAAATAAAAGTGCATATGCAGGTAAAAACATTTGTATTATTTTGCGTTTTACGAAATACATTTATTTATGCGATAAAAATTCAACAATGACCTTATTTGTCGAAGTGCAAACGAAGTAGAAAGCAAAATTGTTTTTCTAAATCTAGTTTAGTCAACAAAAACTCCAATATAATCAGAAGAAAGCAATATTCATAATAGGGTTAATGTTTTACGTCCACAATGTTGGATTTCCGACCGCTTCTTCAAAATACTGCGACAAATTCCAATTTAATTAATTTTTTTAGTTTATACATACATATATTTTTTTTTTTTGTGTATATAATCTTCACACTTTTTTTAAAAGTCTCTACGTAAATTCTGTTGTTTACCAATTCGGTCTGTAATGCTTAACGTTTTCTTGCTATATTTTGCTCATCCTACCCGTCTCTTTGTCATCCGTTAAACAAATGCATTAAATCTGTGTTTATTTATTGTTGGCAAGTGTCAGCTCAAGTGTAAAAGTGCACAAATATCGCAAAATGATTGGGAGTTAAATTGAAAGCAAATTGCAAAAGTGCAGATGCCGTGCAATGCTGCATTCAACCTAATACAATAGTTTAATTTTTTAAATATTTTTTCACAAAGCGGCATAGATTTATTTGTATACACTGTACACTAAGAAAAATCTTGTAAATTTGACTGTTTAATTAAAATTGTTTTACCAATGATTTAGTACTTAAGTGTATGTTTAACATAGAATGTGCTTTTATAATAATATATCATTTTTACCATAGTTCATTTAAAAAATTATGATAATTAAACAATGCAAACATAACTGATTTAACCGTAGTCATTCGCGCTTTGACGTTATATTTGGAAAATAATTTATTTTTATAATAAAAAAATAATAGCAATTATACTGATTTAAACTGTAGTCATAATCAATGCAAATATGATTCATCTATTATTTAAGACTTATTCATACTTAATTTAAATTATATTAATATTTAATTATGATACCACTCAAATTTAGTGTTCTTGCTTGTTTTACATTTTTAATGTGTTATAAAATGTTATATTCTAGAAGTTTGTAAGGTATTTTGAAAACTGATATTCACAACTATTACATTTTTACTAGAATATTTCATTTAATTGTATTTAGTTGGAGTTTGAACTTACACGTCACATAGACATATGTATATAGATTAGATTTAAGCAGTGTGATTGTTGCGTGGAGCCATGAAGTCATTAGCAATTTTTTATTGCTGTAAAGAACATATACAAACTTTTAGAAAAAATTGTGTTAAAACAATGACAATAAATCAATAATTTAACAATCAATAATTTACTTATATGAATTTCTTTATCTATTTAGATGTATTAAGAATCATGTTGGGTATTATATTAATTATTGGCTTTTTGGTGCTTGCCATTTGTGGCTTCATATTTTCTAAAACCACCAAAGAGCTACCAAAGAATTGGTATGAATGGAAAACGGAGTTTCGTTATCAATATCTAGGCATTGTTGGTCTAATACACGATGGTCAGTATGCAGCTCGTGATCGTGTAGGTGAGTAAACGTACATAACTATTTAATTTACAATGTGAGAGAAATTATTTATAACCATTGAAAATTTTTTTTATAGCGCTCTACAAGCAACCTGATCGAATTGCAGTCATTACTGGCGGAAATCGAGGCATTGGACTGCGAATTGTTGAGAAACTGCTTGCCTGCGATATGACTGTTATAATGGGTGCGTGATTACGATAATTTATCAGCCTTATATGATACATACCAATAGTACCTAGTGTATATAAACACTTAATAAGATGAACCGTTTTAGTCAGTTCTTAAATAGCTACAATTGTATAGCAATTTACGCAGTCGGGTCAGACATACGAATTAGTCATTCTGGCTACATTTAACAGCGTTATGGCAAAACTTGCAGTGCATTCATAATTAAGTACATATGATCAAACGAGAACATATATTTGTAATGTTTATCTTAGTAGTACTGGTTGGTATACTTTCAGGCTTAGTCAGTCGAAAGTATGTCTAGAAGTATGCAATTCAATTACCCATTTTTTGTGTCTTTTTAGGTGTGCGTGATCCAAAAAGCGCTGAAAAGGCCGTCAAGTCCATTGTCGATCTTTCTAAAACAAATGGCAAACTGATTTGCGAGACTTTGGATGTAGGTGATTTAACATCGGTGAAAGAGTTTGCACAAGCAATTAAGTCTAAATATAATAAAATTGATATACTGCTTAATAATGGTGAGCTAGAAATTTTCAGTCGAAAATATATTATATATAGAACATATGGGAACATATAAAAAAAAATATTTTTACAGCTGGCATTATGTTTGCACCTTTTCGTCTTACCGCCGATGGCTATGAGTCGCATTTTGCCACAAATTATCTTGGTCATTTTTTGCTAACACATCTGCTGTTGCCACATCTACGCGCTGCAGGCAAAAAAGGCAAAACTTCTCGAGTAGTAAATGTATCCTCATGTGTAAACTTGATTGGACGCATCAACTACAAGGATATTAATGGACTGTAAGTTAGATTTTGTAAACCGCATCCATGTGCTACTATAAAGTTTTAATATTATTGAACAGTAAATACTACTATCCCGGCACCGCCTACAGCCAATCGAAACTAGCACAGGTTCTCTTCACACGTCATCTACAGAGCCAGTTTGATAAGGAACAAATGCATGTTCAAGTCAATGTCGTTCATCCTGGCATTGTCGATACCGATCTCTTCGAACATTCCGCCACAACTTCAGTGCCATTCTTCAAAAAGGCTTTCTTTAAGACTCCTGAACGAGGTGCTCGAACTGTTGTCTACGCTGCTATTGATCCTGCCATTGAAGGTCAGGGCGGTACTTATCTGAGCAATTGTGGCAAAGGTCCTATTCATCGCGATGCAAAGAATCCTGAGAAATGCGAGCAGCTCTTCAATTATACATGCGGTTTGCTGAATATTAAAAACTATGGCAATGGACAAATTTGAATTCATAGTATTTTGTTACTATGAAATGCTTCGTAACATTATTTCAAAATGCAACTAAATTTTATTTTCATATACTACATTTCGAACAAGTTTTGGGTCATTTCTTTAATTTGAATAATATTGTATACTGGTTAGCTTATGCTGGTAATGAACAAATGTAAATTAGGATAAACTTCTGCAATACAGTAATATACATTTTTTATTTTATATAAAAAAAAAGAACTACAAACCAATTTTAAATATCTTGTCATTGTCAAAAAGAGACAGCCTATAACAAGAAAAAAAAGATGTTAATCTGAATGCGAAAAAAATACAAAACTAATTAAGTCGTACACAAGTTGTAGTATTAGCTAGCAGCCAACTGCAGTAAAGCACAACATCTTTGGTTGTGTGGTCCACAAAGCACGCCGCTGCGTTGCATCTATGTCGCTGGAAACAACAATTTAATTTGTTGCCAACTTGAGTCGGCTTTTGCCAACATCGACAATTGCGTTTTTGCTAGTCTTTGTTTTTTGAATGAAGAATTTTAATCGCCTTCTCAGATTCATTTTTTGGGGGCGGCAAGCGATCATTCAAATGTTAATGACAGTTAAATATTGCGCTTGACAACATTGTGAACTTCAAACGTAACGCAATCTTGCAACAATTTGTTGTAAATTAGTTCTGCCTGTCTTCGGTCTGGAGATCAATCTTCGAAGATGTGCATCAATTAGAATATTCATGTATCGTGTTGAACGAAATCTTTTCAATTCTGTAAGTAAAAGTGAACGCAGTAACCTTTACATTAAAACTTTAAATAAAGCCATTGTAATAGTATTTAATTTGTATAATACCTGCGAGCCACTACATTATTGATATCAAGTAGAAAGAAGTTCCAATTTGCATCATTCTGTTGTTAATCAAATTTAAATTATGAGTGCTATTAAATTTTTTTATTTAGATAGTACCAAAAATAGACGACCCAACTCATCTCTAAGGAATGGTTTTACTCTTTTGTTTTCTCGTTTTTTCCGTACATCTATATCCTCTATAACTTCGATAATAGTGAATAAGGGGCTAAAGTACACCATGATTAGAAATATATATCCGATAATTCCTTTACCTATTTGTAAGCATAGAAACTAATCCAGAAGCGACCTGTACCTTATTTCGTCGCTCCTGGATTAATTACGTTTTTTATATATATAAAATTAAATTGAATTTATTTTTTGAACAGTTCTACGAATACTACGCTTTTTAACTCTCCAGTAACGACATGAAGCAATTGCAATTTTCTGCTCCAATTAAAAAAAAAAAAAAAAAGTTAATACAAAATTTTTAAAGCGGAGTTTTTGAATCATATATCATTTGGTTTTTATTTACTATGCCCAGTAACGAGCCAAGTGCGATTGTGCACGTTCCGTTCCCCACGTTGTTTCCAAGTTGACCAACCGAACCGAGCTAGATATGCATACATATATTTATTATATCGTAGAAAGATAGATAAGGTAGTTACCTACCACTTGAACATTACTGTGAATGCTAACGGCTGTTGTTAACCATTCTGCAATCGTGCTTAATTTGCATTTAAAACACATTTTAGTCTGCTAGTTAATAAATTTAAAGAGATAGACTAAGCCAGTTAAGCCGTCGATTACAAATCTTTAATCTTTCTTATTGCGCTGACTTGTTGCGCGTGCGCATCCGTCATTACAATGTAATGGAACTCGCAACTAAACAACAAAAATGTAAAATAACAACAAAACTCGCGTGACAAGAATGCGAAGTATAGGCTGCAACAATATATTAATATAGATTTTAGTACTTAATAATTGTAATATTTTGCGCGTGAACATTCAATATAATAATCCAGCCAGTTTTTACCTTAAGCCTCAACCACGCATTAAACTAAAATTTATATAAGTATTAATATTTTCATCAGTTGCTTCATGCACCACTTTTCTTTAATTTTACATTGCGTATGAAATATTATTTTTATGCCATTTTACGCATATTATTTGTCCGCAAGCTTCCTGTATATGACTAAGCTTCTTGACAGTACAATCAAAAATTAAAAGAAAATTTGTTTACCTTAAATTAATTAATATGCATTGTTTTATTTAAGCTTCCTTCCGCCAACAACAATCTCACAAATAGAAGAAGGTAACGAAATCCGTCAGTTCCGTTTTAGCAGCTGCTTTCAATTCACAGCGAAGTTGAAAATGATTATTATTATTTTTTATTAATTTTTAAACGCCAAAAAATACATTACTCAATTGCCATGTATGACGGCCTCGCGGTGCGCAGCTATCAGCAGGAGCGGCAGTTTGTCTGTCACAAACCTAAAGCTACCGTCTGATATTTGTTGGTGGCAACTACAATGTTGTCCGCATGGCTGCCCCTGTGATGAGTTTATTAATTTTATTTGGAGAAGCGTGGCTTCGACTTCAGATTTTTTGCAGATGCATTCAACCTGACTGAGAAGCTGTTTCACGTCTGAACGTGTCAAAGCGGCCCGAGTGTTTTAATTGCACTTGGCATATCCGCTTTGTGGAAACATACATATGTTTGATTGCAGAGATGCGTCTGGTGTACATATTTGTAAAATGCTTTAATTGCTACTAATATGATTTATGTGCACTTTAGTAGTGTAGTCATTATTGATAAGTATCTGAAATGAGAAAAAACTGTAATGAGATAGTACGTACATTCAACGAGTTAAATGTTAAAAGGTTAATTGGTGTTTCTTGAGTAGCTTATGAGCAACAGGTTGCATTCAGCTTCATTTTTTCACGCCACATTTGTGATTCTGCTAAATTTATTTAAACCAAATTTACCAAATTGAGATTTGATGGTTTCTTAGATTAAACCAATTTTATGCGGTTAGTTAAATGAAACTTCAATTGAAGTATTGTGTAAAATGGGTCATGTTGTGCAAATATTTTGTCATTGAACTATATAGTTCAAGGTGTAAATATCAGTAAACAATCGAGCGGACAAGCATAGCAAATGCGTATTAATTGAACCCTAAACATCGATTAACATGCTTGTCATCTGCTAAAATATTTGAACAATTAATTGAACCTATTATGACTTGTACAAGTAATCAAAATGTTTTGTAAGTTTTTGTTAATAACATGTACACAGTTCATTTATATGATTATCGGCCAACCCTCTGGTTAATTTTTTGCACTTGAAGTTACGCACCGCATAACGCCGGAGGCGATCGCGTTGTCATTATTAATCACATCAATTTGCATAGTTTTGGTTTGGTCCAATTTGTTGGTTTTTTTAACTACTTTGTCGAGAAATTAAAACTATCAATGACGGGTCGGATCGTCGTTTTAAAAGGCTTGATTTAATAATCTACACTCATAAAAATAAAATTGTATTTAATTTGAAAAAAGGATATCAAATCAAGATCGATCCCTGACTAAATTGTAATAAAGTGTGTTAACTTAAGATTAAATCTTGATTTAAGCATATAATTATTTCATATTAATTTTTTATGTAATTAATTGTTTTAAATTTAAATTTGACATTTTAAGAACGGTAGGTAAACATTTTAAGATCAATCGTACTTATTTTTCGGATGTAACATTTTGATGAGTGTACCGAGTTAATTCCGATTGTATTGTGTAATACTTTTCGGCTTTTTTAATCATCATTGTCTTTAATTTTTTCATGTATGGTTTATTATGATGCAATCGATATACGCGTACAATATATTGGAGCATTTCTTCTATAGCAATAAAGTTTAGTGTGTTTTATTTTTCAGCAGCTTAATGGTAGCTAATTAATCGTCAAGCTTTAAGGTTTTGATGTAACTAAATGTGACCTAAATTCAATGATGATGCAGTTTTTTTTGTTTGAAGGTAGTGCAGCAAATAACATGCGACATACTTCCGCCTACCTGTAGTAATTGACAATTCAATTTATTAAATCCAATTTACGAAGGGAACAACAACAACATTAAATATGTTTGTTTCTTTAAATTTCAATTAGACGTAAATAAAGTGTAGCAATTTGCTTATGCAATAGTACACACATATTGAGATGTACCCGTGTATAGTGCGTTGAAGCAGAGAAAAAGTACAAAATAGATATTTAATTAAAGTACATAAATCACTTAAAACGTTTCAAGAGTTACTTCATCCACAAACAAGAGAGTGAATGTGGGTGTGAAGTAAAAAAATGTTTGCAGAAACAAAAATTTCAAAGAAAACATTAAAAAACATTTGTTTCTCTTAATTTTTATTACATCCTTAGTTGCATATGTTATATGTACATACGAGTGTAAATACATGAGCTAAAGTTTATCGAATGAATATTTACTAAAATGTCGAACATTCGAAAAAATGTACTTTCCATTGTTGGCTGTATGTATGGTTCATAGCATCCCATACCGATTGTAAGTGCGATGCACTTCACTTGGCGTACAACCAACTTGACTCTTGTTATTGGTAGAAGAGCAAACGGTTGTTGCAGAGAAGCTTACCAAGCCAGGCCAAGCTGTCTGCAAAACGCTCACATTTACTTATTTTTTCGTCACCTAATTTCCTGCACTACTTGATACAGTTTAAATTTTGGTTGTTGTTGCCTTAGGCGCTGGCGTTACTGGCAAGGTCGTTCGAAAGCCTTTTCGGCGCTGATATTTTTGAGTAAGTGTGGAATTTATGTCGATGGGATTGTTTCAATAGTTTATTTATATAACACACATCTGTCAGTCACTTATCGTGTTTGAAATGTTTTTTCTTTAATATTCATTTTTTATGTGAGTGAGTCTTTGTTTTAAATCGATTTATCAGATCAACTGAAGTCAAGGTGAAAGAAGTAAAATGCTTCACTACTAACCAGTAATGAGGCTGTCGAGACCGCATTCAAAAATGAAGACTGACATTTTCTTAACTCTAGTTAAAACCAGTAGCTGATATTCTATCATTAGACCATTGCATGGGGCCAAAATGTCGGTGGCGTAGCAATTTTTTGTTAAAACTCTGGTAAAGTGCACAATACAAAATACTTGTTAAATAATTGTGAGCATTTACTTTGTGCGGTAACTCATATAAAATTGATTAATTTATGTATACATATGTATATTTATGAGCTATGCTATGGTTAGATATACATGTTCATGAATGTGGCTAAGCACCAATAACATCACACAATTTACTGATTTTATAGCACAAAAGCTCTAAACTCAAAACAAGACGAAGTATGTTGTTTTTTTGTATTGGATTCAGTAATGTCTTGGCAGCTGTAATGAATTCTTGCTACACTATGCTGACAAATTTAACCCAAATTTTGATACTTCGAATGCTGCGACTTTTGCTCTGCGATGAGTTATAGCGAGACGGAGACTGTGTCTAAAACTTCTTTAATCTGCTTGCCGCATTGCGATTGAGTGATGATTTGAAAGTATGTACATACTGAATTGAATGGGAAGATCGATTGATGAATGCTAACATAAGTATCAAGCCAGCCAGTAAATCGATAATGTTAAAAAATTCAATTTAAAATTCGTAATCATCTTTGTACAGAGGGGATTTCTTGGTTTAAGGAGCTAAAAAAGATAAATAAAAAGTTTGAGCAACCAGTAAAGCTGATTATCTATGACACAAGTCTCGCCGATTCAAATTGAGATTGATGTTTAAGATAAAAACATTCATTTTGATTTCATTTGAAATTTAAAAGTTTGTGTATAGGTCTCTGCTTTACATTGCAGATATGAGCTGATTTGGCCACGGTTGTCAAAGTTATACTTAAGGTGATAGTGTCTCATCCTATATATTCTTAATAAACTCACAAACTAAACAATCAGTTTTTGAGACATGTATAAACATAAAACACAAATTTTTTTTTTTTTTTTTTTTAGTAATTACTTCATATTTATTAAATTGCAGCATGAGTGCAGTGAGTGCAAATCGGACGATTATAAACTCGTAAAAATCGTAACACTCACATAGCACTTAAGAGCGACGAACCTTAATTAAATTAAACGGAGGACTCTGCCGAAACTGCAAAACATGTTAGCCGTTCATAAGCCACTTTAAGCATAAGAGGAGCACATGCACTCAACTCACTGCTAATGATGGCAACAGCACCAGTGATATAGCACAAATGATTGCAGAAACAACGACACCAACACAATACAGCACTACAATTTTCTCGACTCAACTTCAAACAATCTGCGACGTCAAAATTCGTGCCCCATCTTGGGCAATCAGACACTGGATTGTATCTAGCCCACTACACCATTGACTCTATTTTTTTTGAGTCTTCGTTTGGCTCACGTCAAATTGTAACACTTTTTCACCTGCACATTATGATTACATCAGTTTGTGTTCAAATTGCATTAAAAATTTAATTTTCCACACATAAAATGAAAGAAATCGTCGTGAAATATATATATTAGAAATCGTGAGCATCCTTGTATTTGGACAGGCAGCAACAAATTATTGTTGCGTTTGCGCACCTGGTAATTTTTTACGTTTCTTACGTCTATGCATTTCTGGAGGGTATTTTTAACAATCTTTTAAGGCAAATTTATCTGTATTTAGTAAATACTTTAAATTGTGTCGGGTTTAATAGACTCATAAAATGTATTCGAATCATTTTTTAAATATCTAAAAGTGCAAAAACGTTCTGTATATTCACTTGGACTAAAAGAAAACTCGAATATTGATTTCAATTATTACGAATCACTAAATTTTATTGAGTTCTTAAGATAAAACAAAGTTCAAAGCTTAAAGTATTATTTTATGACCAGGTATGTTAAGTGCTGCAAAACTGTGCGAACTACAAATAGCAGCAAGGTTGCAAAATTCCATTTCATTTTTTGCGATCAGTCATTGCAACACGAATCTCAAAAAACAGAAAAATAAGAGAAAATGGTAAAACCGAATCACTCATACCCTTTATTATATGCGATGTGCTTGTGTGGATGCTAAATGTTATAGTAATGCGATCAACATTTCTATATCTAGTCACTTCTAATCTGTGACTCGTTAATAGTTGCTAAAAAATTAAATAATATTGATGATTTTTGGCGACCTTGTATTATATGTTGTAGTTTTGCAGGCTTGAGGTCCAAGGTATGGACCTCGAGCCTGCATAACTACAACATTATAAATAATAAATAAATAAAAAAATGTTTATATTTTTCTGGTGAGCTTGCCATATTTTTAATATAAATACATAATGAAATGTGTAACGAATATACGTTACAAACTCTCTGCCAAAATTAAAAGCATCTTTTACTAAAATATGTTAAGGGTTTTAAAATAAAATTCCAAGCCACGCAGATGAGTTTGCACAAATCGAAATACTATTAAAAATATTCATTGCTTTTTGACAGTACGCTAGACAATAGATACTTTAGAGATTCGTTGAAATGCGAAATGAGGGGAACCGAACGTAAAATATTGAAAAGCATTTACACTGGAGAGTGTATTTAATTTGATTGAAAAAATTAATAGTGCAGATAGAAGTGAGATAAATATGTTGCTGAATGTTTTGTTGTAATGCGGCCTATTAGCCCTAGAGTAATTTTCATCGAATGAATATGTACTATAGAATCTTGAGCGGTTTTTTGTAGATTGATTTTACTTTTGCTTTTAAACCATTTGGTATTCTTCGGATAGAGCAAATTATCACACGATCGAGTAAACCAAACGACCAACAAAAGGATGTGCCTTGACATTTAGTTGCCGTATGAAAAAAATATGATTGATCGGCTTCAAAATACAAACATAATTTCAATACACTTGCACATTTAACCTACGCGGAGTCAAGCTCTTTGAGTTTTGCAGAGTTAGTTATCATTCAGTTAGTTGAAAATTGAGATCGTGACAATTGCAGATTTGCATGCCGGAGCCATTCACAGATTTAAATTGACATGCATAGATGAAAACTGAGGCACAGCAAATTTTTGAGTAGCGAACTTGTAGCTATGTGCACATATTGCAACTAAATGCAATTACAAAAGTAACCACAATACAGTCATTCATTGCATATTTAAAATGTAATATAAAAAAATCCTATAAACACAATAGAAATTAAGCATAGAATATGCAAATGAGAAACTTTTCTGTATCTACCTACCTCTTCTTTTAAGTTTATCGATATACCCTTTATGGAAAAAAAGAAGAAACTAGAGAAATCGTTTCGAACACCGATTAAAGGGTTCCATTTGCGCGATTTTTTTTAGTGCAATATGATACAGACATTCGAATATGTCTATAATGACTCATTAAACTGATAAATAAGTACTAATGGATTTTCGGTAGTTTCGAAAAAAGTATAATTAGCTAATCGTGGAGAAGTGACTTTTAATCCAATTTTAGTTAAGATGATCAGAAAAAAAAAAATAATAAATATTAATTTTTAATTCTTGTATTTTTTTAACATTAGTAAAAAATTGTAATTACTTTATGCTACATCTGGCCTGCTGAACTTCATGCTTGCTCGCTCTGGTCATTTTGTCTTATTTTAACGAATATTTTAGCAGCACAACTATATAATGTGATAATAATTATGAACTGAAACGTATGCCATAATTTATTTGTACGAGATGGTTGAGTTAAGTTAATTTTTTTAATTGTTTAATAATTACTAACCGCGAATTAAGGCACAAGTAATTATTCAAGGCTTGTGAGGGAATTCAATAGCGGTAAGCGTAAAACATGTTTGACAGAAAGACAAAGAATAAAGATATGTTTAAAATTTTCAAGGCGGAAGTTGTACACATAAGTGTTTATCAATCAATATACGTATGTCTAGAATACCACTAAGTCAACAGCAATTGAACTCAACAATTTGTTTTCAACATGATTTTATTGTTGTGGTTATCAAAACCCAATTGGGCTTAAATGGTTTTCGAAATTGTTTTACAATTATGTATATGTATTTATATCAATGCTCGTATTACTCAGCTTTTGCTATTTTCCCAAATTTATTTTTTGTCTTTAAGAGGTCGCATGCGCCTCTTGAATAGCCCCCACACATTTAATGCTATAATTCCGTCACAGCCACTAGAACAAACGCACTTTAAAAAATCAAAATCCGCAAAATACTATTCAGGTAAAACAATCGACTTAAGCAACGAACTTGCAGCACAAAATCGCACAAAATTAGCAAATGCAAAGCAAATTGCCACCAAAAATAAAACGGAAAATGAAAAAAATAAAATAATAAAATAAAAATAACAATAAATGCGAATTCAATAACGCATCAGGGCCTCTGGCAACTGTACGGCCGGCCAACAACAGTTGGAGGCAGCACCAATTGCCTTTGTCGTTGCGTTGCGGTTGCTTTTGTTGTTGCAACCAAAAGGCCCCCAAGGTACGCAGATGAACGAAGAAGCAGCAGCAACAAATTGCAAATGTTGCAACGTGCGCGCATTAGAGCAAGATTTCAATTTACTTTCAGCTTTTTAGTAGAACACACAAACTGTTGGATTTTCTTGAATCGAATTTTCATTATTTTACTTACGCACGCCTTGCAAGCCGGAGAATGGCTGTGTTGTGTCTGCAATATTGCACAAGAAATTTGATCCAGCAGCAACAGCAGCAAGTAAATACATGAGCATTGGTTAGCACTCCAAGGGCTGCTGTTGCATGTTCAAGTGACATCATATCACTTGGTGATTATGGTAGTATGTAAGAAACTGTTTTGACAGCCTCAGTAGGAGATTTTATAGCCAAATGGGTTTCAATTTGAAGTTGCAATTAAATGTTCATCTAAACTAAGAAATCATCTGAAATTGACGAACGAATATGTATCTTATTTTTGACCTACCGTTCTTAAAGTTTTAATCTACATGCCAGACAAAAGTGGGCGGGAAAATCTTCGAAAATATGGCTAATATTCTTAAGTTTAAGTTTAAATTTTCAAGTTCAAGAATGATTTAGAAAAATATCTTATTTAATATTTTAAAATAAGAATTTTAATGTTCAAATAAATAAAGTGCTTAAGTTAGGAGCTTAGAAAATCTTAAAGCAATACTCCTGTATTAAGCCCAGATGCTTTCAATAATTGTAAATGACAACAAATTCAAATTGAAATCAAGTCGCATGTTTAATGTTCATTAGTAAGCGAAAAGCAATGACATAAAATGAAAATTAGAAATATGTGTTCAATATAAACTGCGCATCGCAACATTCTCACAGCACAGCTTACTTAATTTGTTGTTGCCAAAATAGTCAACAATTTGCAACGAGTTGTAACTAACTAAATGCATAACGCCTTCGACATTTAATAATAATTTAATGATTTCAGTTCGACGATGCCAGCATAATCCACATTAAATTGTTCAATTTACGAGTACATTGAAGTCTAATTGCTGCTTCAGTTTGACGCAATTGACTATAATTGACGACGACGCTAATGCACTCGCAAATTAATTTCTGATAAATGTGGAAGTGCAGATGCGATGCACTTTACTTTGCCATAATAAGATACATATAGAGTTGTCTAGCGATTAATTCGGTCTCTTTGCTGCTGTTGGTCGATCGGTTCTTGAAATATGCGAAGCACCAATCGATTGATCGCTGGTTAAATATGTAACTATTGCAAACAATTTTGCATGACTGACCTTCGCCGCTGCAGGTTCGAAGAATATTTACTTTCGAATATGCTGTATTTTTTAATAGTCCTACCAGCCTTGGCTTGGTATTCCTACGTAGTCACATTTCTCAAATGCCGGTTTTGTCACATTATTTTCATTGTCGCATAAATTGCATAATTGGTTTTATTGTACCATATGAAATTGATGCTAAAGTATAATGGATTCTGGCAGAAATCGATCAAGGGTCCTTGAACATAGTATGCTCATGGCCAACTAAGCAAACAGTACTTGTGTCGTGTATGCAATGTCATATTCCATCTTCTAAATTTAATTTGCATGCTCATTTCAAATTAGCTACGTAGTAAGAAGCAATTTAATCTCCTATTAAATGACTTTTAATGTCTTTTTTCTTGAAAATTTTATTGCTTAACGTTGTTTCACAATGTAAACTGTCTGCTGTTTGGCAAAGGTCACAAAATTACTTGCACTCTTGCATATTATATGCGAATAATGACTGAGACGCCGGCCCATTACAAATTGAATGTTTGAAAAGATATTTCAAATCGAATTTGATTAAATGTGAAAGTCAGCTCTGGCTCGTGCCACAGCATCAATATCTTATTAATTGTATAGATTATGTTGCACTTATAAAAATCGAAAATGAAGTTTTGAATAAACAAAATAATAAGAGTTCGATCGATTTAAAATACTTCCTATGTAACATTTTTAAATGCTTGTAGTTTATTTTTTTATTAGTTTTGATATTTTTATATAGCCCATATCAGCATAATAAAAATGGTTGACCGTTAGCATGATAATGATTCAATATTTGCTTCACAAATAACCAACAACCCGCTGACTATACGTAATATACATGGATATGTCTATAGAGTTTAAACTAGTTAAGAAAAAACTAATTTAAACATACAAAAGATGCTCGAATGAACAAACCCAAGACGTAAGACGTTTACTTTTTAAACGTAAAGGGTTTATTTTACCAATAGTTAGCACTTCAATGGTCCTTTTTTCGTCGAAGTACTGAAAAGGTTGGAAAGTACGGTAAACAAAGTAAGCCTGCAATTACCCTTAGACAGCTTTGTAGAAAATATGTCTCGACTCTACCGAATGGAAAACTGGTCTAATTAAGACAATTAGACCAGTTTTCCAGAAGTAACTTAATTTTAAGGTTAATAGCTATTAAGCTATTTATGAGTTGTGCTTATTATATCCACATGTTATATATTATTTGACTTCCGTTTACAACAGTTAACTGAAGTACAATATACTGCATTCACAATTATCATATATAAATCCACTACAACGTTCCATTTTAAATAATGCAAAGCTGTAACGAAACTTTATTATAAAGAATTCAAGCAAGTTATTTTAGTTTTAAATGTTTTGATTTTTAATTTTTATGGTTGATGTTAGTACTTATATGCAAATTTATAAAATTACGCTCTGATGTTCCAATAAAATGAAAGCAAAATAATTGATTTAATTTGAGTATTTAGTACAAATGATAACTAATTTATTCTGCAGTGAATATATATATATTGCCATGGAACCGAATAACATTGACAGAAAAACCATGCTATAACATCACATTAATAATTTAACTTTATGATTTTATTGCATTTTTTATTGAGTAATGTACATTTTTTTAATTTTTTACTAATAAATTTTGTTGAAGAATTTTCTGATGGCTAAATTCGCTTGAAGAAAATCACACGCTTTGCTCGACAACCAGCAACAGACTGCTCTGCAGAAGATGCTAAAGTAAATGTTCCGCTCACTTGGGCTTCAGTTGTGTGCATGATTAATTCCGCTGCCTTCTGAAGTTTCTAAGTTACAACGATAAAAAACCAATGTTTATTAGCAGGTCTATGTAGACGAATACGTAGTTATGTAGCAACAAAAAAAGCAACAAAGAATGCATATTACTCCCGCGTTGCTCATTTATTTGAAAAGCGCTTGCTCAGATGCAGACTGAAGTTGCAATTTTGTTTTTTTTTTTAAGAAAGTAAATACTCTTTGTTCAATGGAGCATCAACTTATTCAAATTGCTTTGAAGCAGAGAATTACAGAGAAGAATTGCAGAAGCGCTCTCAAAAATAATATATTTATCTTTTGATCGGAATATTTGAATAGTTATTTGTGTATTTGACTCTACTAATAAATAGATTCTAAAAGAAGCTCGATATAAAATGTACGTGGTGTGTGTTTCGAGGATTTAGACAAACTATATGGAGTATAGCAAAATCCTTCGTTGTTGGCAATAACTTATTCTCAGATTTCTCATCGACTACCACTGTTAATCGCATAGTTGTGAATACCGTAATAATATTCCTCACGAAATAAAAATTGAAGGACCACAAATTTTACGTATAGTAAGAAATACAGTCATATGTATGTACATAGGTTGAGTCTATCTCAAATGCTTTTATATTAAAAGTAACTAACAATAAGTAACTATAATCGTCGAGTGTCGTTGGTACACTTTTTGTTTGGCGCTCGAAATACTCCATCGCCTTTTATTTTTTTAAGTTTTGCAAAACTGTTTTTTCTCATTTTTTTTTATAATGCTATTAGAGTATCTTTTTCTGCTTCTTTTATTTTATGCTCACGCTCTTGCTTTTTGAATGCTTCAAAGCATTTGGTTGTTACTTTTTCGCTTCTTCAAGTTGGCGCGCAATTTTTGTTGTTGTTACTCTGCTGCCGTTGTTACTATTATTTTTCCGATGTCGACTTCGGTGCTGCGCTGGGCTGGCATCGCGCTGCACTATTTCAAATATAAATACTGGCCTGCGAAATTGTTTTAGTATCACAATCAAATCAACCATCTTCAGAAGAAGAACCAAGCAGTTTTAAAGTTAAGCGTTTTTCGTGTGTGTTTTTCAGTAACCAAACAAGTGTGGTCACAAAATGAAGGTAGATGCTCGTTTTAAAAAATTTATCAAAGTGAGAAAAGTATAAAATGTATAAAATATATGAAGGGAAAACAAACAACACCAACCCCGACAATATATATACATATAAATATATATACATAACGAGGGGTAGAAACAGAATCAAAAGTACCTACTACTTACGCCAGAAATTAAAATGACTAAATAGAAAAGGATAATAAGTGAATAAATGATTTTATAAAAATATTATTCAACAATATGTGCTAAGTCAAATTGACTGATTGATATCTTAAGCTGTTGCATTGTGCAGGGAATATTTAAAAAAAAGGATGAACTAGTACTCCTAATACACTTTAATACTTTAAATCTTGATACTTGATACTTTAAATCTTGATACTTTAAATCTTATTTTTCAAAGTGGTTCAAAGCATATCTGCCTTATTTGGAGCTTAGGGTGAAAACAAATGCCCTCCAACAATTTCTATCAACTGCTAGGGTTCTTAGTTCATTCCATGTTGCCATGGACCCGATTTCATAAAAGGACAGTGCGCATCCATGTTTACCTTGGACGGCCTCTATGACGGCTGCCTTGTGGGATCAACTGGCAACTTGGCTCGTTTGCATTGAGTTAAAAAACTGAGTTTCAACTCCCAATTGTTTTTCATCATACAAAAACCCGACAACAAATTACAAGCTTGCAGGTTAAATTAAAGATTAATGAAATGTAGAGCCTTAAGCTTGAACGAAGCTACATATTTAAATATTTACGAGTGGAGATTGCAAAAGCTATAATGTGAAAAATAAAAAGAAACAATCATTTAAATTCACTATACAACCATTTTGGGCTTGTAGCGGAAGCAACAGCCAGATACACCTGTTAGAAGATTTGAAATATCTCGTCTGCTGTAATTTTCATTACATAGAAACGCCAATGAAGCATGAAAGTCATTGATAAATACAAAGCAGCCAAAGAGAACATCTGAAGAAATAGTAAAAATCTACAAATAAGATGAAAATCAAGTTTAGCATAGTGCAACGTCATTCAAAAGACAGTGTGTTATTGTAACATGGGTTTCTATCCATGTATTCAAAAAATGTAAATTTTGCTTTTATGCATAGTTTAGAACAGTCAAATCCATTGTACATACAACAATCAAGATTAAGATTTAGCAATCAACCATCATCGATAAGCGGAAATCTGCTGCATCTTTGAGACTATCAAATACTCAGAATGGGGTTTTTTATAATTGAAAATCAATTAAATATGCACGCGGTCAGTTCAAATTAACTATGCTGCATGTTTGGGTCTTATGTCATTTGTTGCGCTGACAACCATTTGTCAAGTTGTAGCAACAACAGAAGCTGCAGCATTTCAACGAATT
The DNA here is from genome assembly GCA_035044805.1 of Leucophenga maculata. NCBI lineage: Eukaryota > Metazoa > Arthropoda > Insecta > Diptera > Drosophilidae > Leucophenga > Leucophenga maculata. Next base: position 4,541,561 of record JAWNNP010002290.1, read on the forward strand.
TTAGTTATGAATAGAATGTTAAAAAGGTAGGATCTACATTTGAGGTGCTCGCTTATTTTATACCCTGCCGCACACCAGTAAACCTTTCGTCTTCTACGAAATGTATTACAATGGCTAAGAAACCTATAAAACTTAATACACCCTGCTACATATATTTTTTCTAACGGCATATTTTCTAACATATATTGATATTAATTTTTTATGATAATCAAAGAAGTAGCTATTACAAGTGCAAAAGAAACTGGGAACGTCTTCTATAATATATAAATTCGAGATTATTACAAACGCTGTCATTGCACCCTCTATTGGAGATACACTGATGACAGAGAGTAGAAAATTAAATTGCTACGTACATTTTATATTCTCAGTTCATTTCTTTCTATAAATTTCCAAACAATAACAATTTCCATATTGTAATTTACCTAACCGACTTACAAAAACTGTCGCTGTTTTCTGCCACAAAATTTTTCCTGTTCAGCCACTCTCATTCACCTCCACAACGGCGTCTTTAGTTTCTTTTGCTGCGTCGGTTGGTGGCCGCAAAGCCAGGTGATGCAAACGAAATCCAAACAATCGTGGTACAAATTTCTGCTTAGCCCGCTTCGGACGACAATCCGGGTATACCATAAACAGCATATGAGGAAATCCAGATCCAAAGTAAGCGCCATCTAAATGGGCATGTCTCGCAGAGCGTGGAAGATATATATCATTACACTTGGGGCAATACATGCGCAACATTTCCTCGCCTGGTGAATCTGATAAACCAATAGGCAGCACCGGTTGACGCTGGCAATAGGCACGAGGACAGACGCCGAAAACGTTTTTGTTGTATTTCTCCAGCATCAACGATAATCCTCCATTCGTTAGTATATATCGGGCATGTATCAGGCCATATAATTTCTCGGCGTTCTGTTCAATATCCGCTTCCTGTGCAGCATCTGAATCGGGCTCATTGTCCAGGTCGAGTATAACCTCCAACGCTCGCCGATAGTTGGTGACGTCATTGTCCAAAAAGTTTAGATTGAATTTGTCCTGTATATAGTCCTCATCAACTTCGCAGAAGAATTCATGCCCCCGTTGCTTACAGAACCAGTGAATCCAGGTAGTCTCATCTGAGTCAGACATGATTCAGTTAAATGGGATCGAATGGATGGAGAGTATGGAAATTTTTGGTTTAATTTTTTTTTTAGTTGACAGGTAATTTATGAAAGTCGAAAAAATTTAAAGGGACTGACGTTTATATCACGGCTTGAGTAGTTTTTAATTGTTCTTCTCTTTTAATCATTTTAGTGCTTTGCAACAATTGTTCTACTTGTCTGCGTCTCGATAGCACGTGCTGAACCCCCACTGCCGCAGAACCAATATCTACCTCCCAATCAGGCCGGATCTGTGCAGCAGCCATCAAACAACTATTTGCCACCCACACAGACTTACCAATCGCCATCGAATAATTATCTTCCACCACAACGTCAGCCAGTGGCACCTCAGAGCACATATGGAGCGCCTGCGGTGACTGGGGCTATATTTAAGGGTCAAAATGGTGCCGGTGGTTATGGCACTGGAAATGGGTACGGACAACGAGATGAGGAAAATTACGGCCCGGCTAAGTACGAGTTTAAATATGACGTGCAAGATTATGAATCCGGCAATGACTTTGGTCACATGGAGTCCCGCGATGGAGATCTTGCGGTTGGACGTTATTACGTGTTGTTGCCTGATGGCCGCAAACAAATAGTTGAATATGAAGCCGATCAAAATGGATACCGACCAACGATTCGCTACGAACAGGTGGGCAATGCAGGAAACGCAGGACGAAACGGCGGTTATGATGGCAATGCGCAGAGCAAATTCGGCGGTTACCAATAGACTGCACAAGAGCTGGAATTATTTATCACGGTTGGGAGGAAAACAAATTAAAAACTCATTTGAAGTAAGGCTAAATCGCTGTTTAAGCTTAGATTTGGGATGATTAGTATCACTTTTATTTTTCATTCTTCTTTCTTTACTGCTCCTTTTGTATATCTCTCTTGAAGCGCGAAAGTATTAAAAGTAGACGTATTTTTGCCATAAATTCGCTCTTTAATACAATTTTCCTAGTTTTACTTACCTTATTTCTTATAATTGTATTTCTTTCATTTATTTGTTAAGTGTCTAAGATACAAACGCATTGAAATATACATGTTAAAACGAGATACATACATCATATTAATAAATACATGCATACACCGCTATTCTATATTTAATTGTAATTTGAAAAGATGAAATTCATAAATATATGTACATACTAAGATATGTATGAGATTCATGTATACATATGTATTTAATAAACATTAAAGCATTTTTGTAAAAAGCAAAGTCAAATCAAACAAATTGTGTATTTTTTTGTGTGATTTGTGGCTTCTCGCAAAGTCGGCGTATCGCATCCATTTGTCCAAATATCAGCCTAAGTCCATACATCAATTATATTAACAAGGCTAATGCCAACACTAAATATTTTTCTCAAATCAAATTTCTGATATACGCGAGTAGTGAAGCAGTTATTGGCAGAAACTAACGGTTTTTTGAATACTGCTAGGGCTGCAGGCACCATCGTCGTGCTCGACAGTGTAAACACCAGTGTTCGTCAAACTTGCGTGGTGTTTGACGATGGTGCCGGCACCATCGTCAAACCGTTCAAGTTTGACGAACACTGGTGTTTACACTGTCGAGCATCGTGGGTTCGACACAACTGTATAAGTTGTGTAGCTAGAAGCTACGAAACAAAATAATAACAACAATTCAATTTACAGTATTAACTATGTGATTTTAAAATGTGCAAAATTAAAAGTAGGTAAACTGCGAATTGTAAAACAATTTAAGTCAAAATTGGTAAAAAAAAAACATGAACTTTAATGAACAGAAAAAAAATGTATGTACGTACATGTATACATGTGTACATAATACTTATCACAAATTATAATTTTATAGTACATACATATGTACATATGAATATTTGTAAGTGTTAAAATGGCGTCGCTAATAATCAATTTGTTGTATATTTTTTTATGTATAATCCAAGTTTGGATGGTTCGTTCATCCCAATGTTCCTCATATGCTTAAGCAGGTTACTTACATATGTAAGTATGGCCATGCAATTTTATACTGGATGGTGATAAAACAGAAGGTTCTTGAAGGGCAAAGTGCGTTGAACCTTGGCACGTTGCTTAGCATATAGAAGGGTAATATTTTCTCTAACAATATAAAATTATATGATATAATATGTATTTACTTTTTCTTTTACATAAACGTATGACTGACTGATGGCAAAGTCATTTTTCACTTTCCGCTCAGAGTGTCATATATTTTTGCAGCTTCATCGGAAAAAAATTAGTGGTGCTAATCTACCAAACAAAGTGCTGGTCCACATTCTACAGTCAAGCCTGCGACAATATGAACACCAATAGGTGGTTGTTCAGGCATGAAGCCTAAACATGTGATATGAGGCAAAACTCTCTCCGATAAGAACAACGCACAGTGCAGTTATCATACGCATTAGAGCTGCACTTGATAAGTGCAGCGCGTGTATTTATAATCGTCATCTTTTTAATAGCTTCATCTAAGCGTTGTCAAGTGCTACATTGACAAGTGCAGGGACTTAATTTATGATCAATAACTTTTAATAGCCTTTTGTCCGCGTTGGTTTAATAGTTTCTGCTACGCGTTCTTTTTACATTATAAATAGTTTTAGATTCCGCTGAGGCCTACAACCTCAGCGATAGCATTACAATAGTTTAAAAATAGAATAAGTTTTTATGAATAAAAGGGAGCCGCTCGCGAGAGCGGCTCAGTCGTTAATGAACACTCAAAGTAAATGTAACTTACTATAGAGCTCTACAGTGGTTTTGTAAAAGGGTTACGACAAAAAGTTGGCAAGACATTTTAAAGAAAAGTGATTCCGATATAAAACCTCTTAAACAGCAGGTGGACTCTGTGACGGATTTTAATTGGACGGACTGGGATTTTTTTTTATTTTTACTATGTAGTTATTTTAGTTTTTTTATCTATACAACTGAGGGCACATTTTGCTAAACTGATTCAGCGGAAAAATTTAGATTTCCATATTTGGCTATCTATCCATCTATTTGGATGTATTAAACCACAGATCTCCGGAACTATCCATTTATTTTTTTAAATATTTCGGGTCTCCTGTAGTTATATTAAAGTTACTTCACTAGTATACACGCACAAAATAAAACGTATATATTCGTATGCACATAGGTATGTATGCAAGTGTGTAGAGTACGTGACATGAAAGCCTCTTCCTCTCACAATTGCTTTTAATGCAGCCGTGCACATGCAGTAAAATCCAAAATACACACCAAAGTTCAGTAAGAGGCAACTCGGGCGCTTACAAAGCAAATGAAATTACAGCTCGTACGAATTTTTGTCATTTTTTTTCAACCGGTCTTCTTTTTGTCAGCTACCGCAACTTTTTGCGACCATTTTTGGGAGAATGCATTTGGCGGAGAAACGAGAAAAGAAATACATTCTAAACTGTGTAGAGGTAAGCATGTTGGAATAAGTTATTTAGTGCAGTTCGCTAGTTGCTGAGAGCAACCATGCATCAGAAAGGGTGAGCAACCTGTCGTTTATTTTAAACTACACTTTTTTGAAACGCAAGTGGACTCAGACTCAAACTTATATTGAATTAAATTTGGTTGAATTTGCTTTCGAATGTTAACGTAGTCTATGTACTGTTGCAGTATAGCAGGAAAAAACTGCCGTAAAAAAAAATTAGCAAAAGCAGCATAAGCTGTAAATAGGTTTTGATTATCGATGCGATTTTTATGAAAGTTAAAAAGCAATCCTTGATACATGCACATACTCCCAATTGATTCGCATGTAGCGCTTTTTCGGAATGCAATATATCGATAACAGTTTGAAACCTACACGTGGCATTTAATGCCAACACGTTCAGCCGTTCAAGCGTGTGCAAAATATACTGCAAAGACTAAAACTCAGAACGATGTCGGAAGAAGTTGCCACTTAACTATGCTGACGGAGTGGAACAGACGCAACTAAAACGACTCTTCGTTCCAAAATGCACGTCGCTCGATATAAATAAATTGGTTCTCTCGTTCTCTACAAGGAACTGAACTGAAAGTGTCATAAATATTCTTTGCGTTTAGTTGAGTTTTTCGCGTCTAGTTATCAATAATGCAAAGAAAACTACGGGCGCAATGACCAAGATGTTGAGAGAACGATGCCAAGGATTTGGAAGGAAAGTGCAGGATGTGTATTAAAAGTATTGGGAACATAATATTCTTTACGCGACAGTATTTTGCAAGGCGCTCGCAATAAGCGAGATCGATATTGACTGGCTTATCAGCAGTGAATTTTGTAGATCTGCTAGGAACTGAAAATGGAGCGGCTCCTTGAAATGTTCTACGATTAGATTTCGTGGATTCAGTAAACGCCCAACTTCAAGGTTTACCAGGAGTTTCTTTCTTTGGGACGTTTTATGCGTGTAAGTACTGAGAAACTTAAAAAGAACTGTTAACCAAGTAGCGCCTGTCCTTGTAGGAAACTGACCTTTACTATTGCACAGAGTGAAATCTCCCTCAAAAGACGCCGACGTGGCACCGTACGTGCAAGAACCGTTTACAGAAATGCATCGACGATTAAAATAAAATTTTCAAAATTGTTGCAATATAATTTTTTTTTTTAATCTCTACCAGATTCTTTATAAACACACCCAGTTTAATATCTCAAGCTCTCACTCCATTTACCAGTATTGCAGAATAACAACCCAAACAAGTAACCTAAGCCGCTTTTCCTGCAGTTACAGCACAATTGCATTTGTGCTTGCGTGCATGATGCTTCTGTCTGAACTATATATTCGAACATATTTATTTACAGCATTAAGAGGGGTGAAGTTTTCTCTTGAGGAATTGGACTTACTACTGACAGATACATGTTTAGTTGTGTTTAGACAATACCGAAAAGACTCAAAGTACTTAAATCGAGCGTCTGTAAGAAGAAATTATGCTGAACGAACAGTGTTACTCTCTAAATAGCTCTAAATTACGTTTTTAGAGCAAATTTAAAAGACTTAATTTATGTGGAAGCAATGACAAATAAAATCGAATCGAATCACGCAATAAAACCACTAAAAGCGTTTGTAATAGAATTAGGCCAAAAAACCCCCTTGTAGTAGAACTGTAAAACAGGAAACCGGAAAAAGCAAAGGAAGACGGTGCAAAAATCAAATAAGCGAGCAGAAGTAAAAATCATTGCATTGAGTAAATAAAGTTGAATGCTTCATGCACACCATCCTTAGTTGTGTACAGTACGGAATGGGAGTGGTGAGCACAACTCGAAAATTTAATAAATCCTATTACGCGCGAGCACTTTGATGATGGCGGCGCTCATTTCACATTTTTCCCTGTTCCGTTCTTTCTTTGTTTAGGCGAATGTTAGTCGATCTTCTAGAAACTTCTCAGACAGCAAAGTGCAAACAAAACGTAAGCGATTCAGAGAGCGTAGTAATGCGAAAAATGCTTAAATGCAGTTGACAAAGTCAATTCTTTCACTTAAGTTTAAATTTTATTTAAACATTTTTTTCCATGCTTCTAAAATTTTTTTTTGCTCTGTATTTTTATTTCGGATATTTTTATTTCTGATATTTTTATTTTGGCAGTTTTTGTTTACATTTGAAGACGTTTCGACTGATGCTCCAGGTCTTTCGTTTGTTGTTGTTGTGAAGTGGCGGAAATAGTAAAAGTTTTCTAATGAGAAAAGTTTCGACTCTGTTCTATGCTCCTTGAGAGATCATGTAAGACGATGCTGATGATTGAAAAGAGAAAGCTGGGCGGGAAAACGACGAAAATATTTAATCATTTGCCATGGCATTCGTACCGCTTACTCTTGTTAAGCATAAAAACTAAATACTCAGCGAAAAAAGTAACAAACGGAAATGAAAAAAACAAAAAAAATGAGCGCGCTTATTTGCTTTTCGACGTTTTAGCTGGTATAACTTGGCAACCGGAAGCGCTTTGATGTTGCGCGCTTAAGAATTTGAAATCCATTTTACCGCGGTGGGTGTTTTGCTCATATTGTGTGCCAAAGTGTTGATTGAATGGCGGGCAAGCTGGCGCACAAGAAATATGTAGACTAGAATTTATTTAAACAAATTTAAAAAATGTCGCAGTAATAAGCATTGTTTATATTTCAAAGGAATTTTGGGATGTGAGAAAAATAATTACAAATTTTTGGTCATAAGTATGGTTACTATATTAGAGAACGCACTTTAGGTAACTGCCTTATTTAATCTTTATTATTTCTTATGTAATATCGTGCCTACGAAAGTTATTAGTGAGTAGTAGGGTTAAGTGGAGTGAAAGGATTGGGAAAGCGTTGAAAATACAGAGTCTTTATAGATGTAGATTCCAAACTTAAGTACTTAGTCTCTGCTAATCTTTGAATGATATAAAGTTCATTTTTTAATTAATTAAAGTTATTGTTTCATATACATATTAGAAATACCAAATTGGTGTCCATATTTCCTACGTTAAAACCGACCAATTATGCTACCAAATCTGAGCACTATAAAATCAATTGTTCAGTCTCGTAGTTAGGCACAGTCAACTGCAAAGTTCGTTTTAGTTTTTTTTCTTTTTCAATGTTAAATAAATTCAAGCTTAAGAAAAATATGTGTTTTATTTATGAATATTGTTGAAATGCGTCTGGTTAAAACACAAGAGGCGGCATTGATTTTTTTCCATCTACGGACGTCTTCTTGTCTGTCTACATTAATTCCTAATTATTTATGCACGGCACGTAAAGCTAATTTTCTTAAGATAGAAGTTTTTGCGTTGCCTAGTCAAGATGTTTCCGCTGATGAAAAAGCCAACGAAACTGATGACATGCGCTCGAAGTCAAAAACAAAAGACAGTTTAAAGCAGCTGAGCCATTGGATTCAGATAGGTAATTTTTCTGGCATTTCGAATACAAACATCCCTGTGGGTACAATATTGAACACGTACTACTTAAACCAATTGAAAAGACATGTCGTCGACGGTATAACATTTTCCAGCATATATACGGTTATAGTTGTTATCTCCCCTACCTCCAGCACCCACCACTAAATATCGGTAAGCTAGTTATTCCAAGCTATTGTGAGGTTCTTGTTGCAGCATCCTTTTGATAATTGCGACATGTCCATATCGTAGAAAAGCTGAAAATCGTTAAAACTGCTTCGAGAATTCGATGTGAAAAGACAGGTAAACTAATGAGAATACATATGAATTTAATAATTTTTTTTAAGTTTTTAATATTTTTTTTTAAAACTTTTCAATATTTTTTGATTTTTTAATATATTGAAAGCTTGTTTTTGGAATTTTATTTTCATTAATTTATTGATAAATTTACAATTTACTTTAAACTAGGTGTTCGTCATATAAATTTGATTGCAACTAAAAATCGTGAAAATAAATAAAAACTTTACCTCTCTCAAAAATTATATTCTTTCATTTCCCTGTACGAACATTATTGCCTTTCATTGCGTCTGATTGCCTACTTTGAACACATGAACGCTTGCATAGCAAATCAAAAAATGCATTCCAAATCTTGGAAATGCCAACTAGGAATGCAATCGACAACTACCAAGACACACTGCAGCATTGCATTTTCATGCACATTTCACCCAGTCTGCTCCACCTTCTGTAGTTTTCCTTGTTTCGATCCTGCAGCATTTGTTGCGACGCAGTCAACCAAGAGTTTAAGCAAGTCGAAAGTCTAAAATCTCTATTCAGAACCCGGATGATACCTCTCCCGTCGTGTCTTTCAGTTTGCTTCTCTGCTCTGCAATTGTTTTTATGTTACTCTACTCTACTCCTGCGCTGTTGTTATAAAAGCAATCGTTGTTGTTGCTGTTTGGTAGACGCAATTTATATAAAGTTTAATTGATTGGAAAATCAAATTGATTCGATTCGCAATGCACGCTCACAATCACGATTCGATTTTCACAGCTCAGCTCAGTATACTGTCTGCATTCTTCTATACGTACTCGCATATGGATGCGCTCCTTTCTATCGGTCCCAGTTAAACCTGCATGCAACTGAACTTTCTGCCTTTATGTTCCAAACAAAACAAATGAACAATGCGATTTACAGCCACCAGTTCATAAATACAGATTTAATGTGTCCATGCATTAACTATGCGAGAAAGTCCATTGTTTCTGGAATGGAATTCATTCAGTTTGCCTATCGATTATAATTCTTTGCAACGTCTGAGCTAATGTTGAGTTGATAGTCAAGTGTGGAACATTCGTAAATATGCACGTGGATATACATAAGCTACGTTATCATGCAGCGAAGTCAGGAAGGACATGTTTAGCGACGCAGTTTTCGAAATGAATGCAGAAAACGAATCGAGCAGAATGGTTGAACACAGTCTGCTTATTTTGCAGATGTAATTGAGTTAATTAAGTATTTCTAAGCATATTAACTTTTTATAAAAGGAGCAATAACATCATAATCGAAGCAAGAGCATCTATCGAAAGTTATTCAACTAAGTTATTTCGCAGTGAAAGGTTAATATAGAGTTTCAAGAAGCTAATGTTTTTACATTTAATTTTTTTGTTGAAAAGAAAATATCTATCTATAAAATCACTCATAATTCGTATGTTTCACATGCAATTAAGCCTTTTGTTCCACAGAGTTGCGCATCATTTTAAGCTTTAGACTTTCTAGCCTCTTTTTATAAATAGCAGCTCATAAATTATTACGGCGCAAAGAAAACAAATTTAAATCAGAATATATGCAGCCACATTTTCAACACATTTCACGAGTAATACGTCAAAATGGTGGCATGAAAGCGGAAGTGGCAAAAGCAGCAGTAGAAGAGAAAAAAAAAACGTTGCCGGGCAAATAACAACAACATCTGCACACAGAGTATGTAAGCTAGCCGTTGTAACGGAGACTGAAGAGCAAACGCAGCAGTAAGTATGACAAATGTTAGTCAACGTTTTTTCTTCATTTTTTTTTTTAGTATTTCCCTTTCTTAACTGTTGTTGTCTGCTCTGTCTTCTGTTCTGCACTTCCGTTGTTCGCACTTCTTTATTTTCTCATCCACACTCCTCTAGTTTCGGTTTCACTGTTGAAAGCTTCATGTTAAAAGAAGAAAGAGTAAGTTTGAACTTAACTTCAAAATGTTTAACTTGAGGAATCTTTATAATTAATTTGCCACTTTTTCGCGGATGCGGATGTTTCTTTTTTTATTTTATTTTATGCGCAAAATGAAGAAGTTCTTCATAGCACACCAGCAAGTGTTGCAAAGTCTTTGTGCGTGCAAATTTTTCGCGTTTAAATATTTTAGCATTTTTCAACACGGTGATATTCATCGCGAAACTTTGCGCCATGCAATTGAATATGAAAGTATGTATGTAACGGGGTTGTTCCGTCGTTGGTTCGGAAAAATTATGCTTATTATGATACTAATAAAATTTCATAAAAAATCTTAAATTTTGTATTATGCAGTATATTGTCATGGTTTACAATTCATTAGAGGTCAATATAGAATATTCTGCAATAGTGAGTACACGTCTTCAATCATATTCTTGTGTTTAGCTACCCCGTTTTTAAGTATCCACTGAATATGGCGACCTGTCTTTTTATTTTATAAAGGTTTTATGCGCGGACATTACATCAACGTATCTTTGCTGGCCTGTAATACCCTTGCTCTTCGAGTTCTCGATCTCATATTTATTGCTTGGAAACTAAGTATGTGTCATGTGGGTTTCGATCGTATTTAAGTCAATGCTCTTTGCGATCTAGTTTTATGTTTATTTTAAAAAGAAATAAATAGGATTTACTTAACAACTAAATGACAAACGAAAATTCTTATAATATAAACGATATGTACCTATTCGAAACGGTGGCAGGAAGCAGTGTAAATACCTACTCTCAGATTCAACAATTTCTACACTTAACTCACTTTGCGTAGTTAAAATTTTCCAACAATGAAGTCCTCAAACAAAAAGCAAACCAAAACTTTTTTCTTTCAGAAAGAATATTTTTGTTGTTGAGTTTTCGCACCTGTTTGCGATATAAGGTCAGTCTGTCGGTAAGTCCAAAGGGAAGTTACATGCATTTGTTATCTTTCGCAGGAAACTGCTTACTCATTCATTTGTATAAGTTAGCCAACACTACTTTCGTAACACTTGCTGCCGTTTGTATAGGGATTAAATTTGGAATGTAGCAAAGCATGCCAAAAGTCGTGAGTATTGATAAAGCACTTTTTTCATATTGCGTTTTGTTTTTGTTGCATGTTTGCAAAAACTTTTTTTGTTTTACTGCATGAACATTTGGTTTTATTGTACAAAAACTCCTTTTTCACGAGCATAGAACACCAATAGAGCATCTCTCGGCTATCTGAAAGTATAGAGAAAACTGTTTTATGTTTGCTTTTTGGGAAGCTTGACCGCTTTTTGTGACCGCTTTTAGTCGAAAAGTATTCGTATGAGCAACGCGCACAAATGGTAGAGCGCACAACGAACTATGATAGGATGCAGAAGTTAATTAGTAAATTCTTGCTAAATATAGTATTATACAGTATATGTTTGGTCGTTTCAGTTTTAGCATAGAAAAAACCCAAATTAATGCGTTCCCCTGTTGTTGTTTTGATTCGTTATTTTTTTGTTCTTCGGAATACCTATATGCTGCCCGCAGTTCTGAAACTTCAAAATGTTGCAAATACAAATTGAAGCTAATTTCATGCATTGATTGACTAAAGTTTTGAAGCTCACGTGCCAGCAATCAGCACTTGATTAGCGATTAGCAACGCCGTAAAGTAGAATAAAATGGAGAGAAAACTATTAAAAGCGCGCAAGAAAGTTAAGAAGAAAATTCGACTTGTTAAGATTGTTGAAAACTTTTCCAACTGAAATTTAACTTTTGGAATTGAATATTTTAATGTGAAGTTGTAGTATGTATTTGAACATAACTTTTATGAGCAACCAGGTATGAGACGATATAAATAGTAGATTCTCAAATATGTAAACTATGAATATTTATCCCAAAGAAGAAGATGATGTGCCATTTCTTTATCTTGTAGATTAACTACTTTCAATGAAAAACTTTCAGGCATGTTTGGTTGTTCATAGGAACGGGAGAATAACTCAGTATTTTCATGATAAATTCATTTATACGCGAGTATATAAAATTGACGTTTGTTTCTCTGTTCTGTGTTTTACCTAAAATGCTAGAAGTATTCGCGTTTGACAATGCGCCGACGAAATTGTCACCAGAAACAGTTACGGTTTAACAAACTAATGGGTACTCACAAAGTATGCATAAAGAAAATAGCATGTATGAATGTGTGTATGAGTAAATAATGGCACACACTGATTTATAAGCTTCATGTTGACCGCTGATGTTTGTCTCTAATTTATTTACGTAAATTTGTCTCACCCACATCACTCTCCCCATATACATATGTATGTATGTATGTATGCATGAATGTTCACATATAAAAATGTGAACATATACATACTTACTGTATGTATGCATATATGGGTAAATGTATGTGCATGTATATCGTACATAGTGCAATTTTCATTTATTTTAAATGGCATAGAAAATTGGAAACCATTCGCTCACTGCGTTTAGTCGGTCTTTGCGTGCACAACCGGAAATTTCCGGATAGTGTCTAGCGGCACTATGTGGGGGTAGAGGAGTGTGTGTAAAAAAGCTGTTGGTTCGCTGTATCATTCGGTCGGTCGAGGGCACATTAAATCCCGATTTTGTGCTTCTTTTGTGTTGGTCGACCCTGGTGATTGCCATGAAATTACATTATTTTGCACTTAAAGGACCCGTACAAAATACACATAAACGAGCGCACAATGCGTAGTGTCTAATTTGTAAGCTGAAAAAAATTGAACACTTGACTTTTTTGCCAAAGTATCGAGTTTTTATGTTGTCCATCTTTGTATTGCTTTGGTATTCAGTTCAGTAAGGTCAGCATTAAGTTGAGCAGTAAGCTTAGAGCTTAGTCAAGTTAAACTCTATGCCGATTAATTAGTTTAAGGGTTCACACAGTCCGTTGAGTGCATGTGATTTTGTTAAATTAGGTACTGAATTTCTCTCAGCGCATAACGGCTTTTACTGGGTTTAATTGTGCGTAATTATTGTTAATTGATTCAATTTTTCATTTATTTTTTATTCTAAGTATGTATGTATATGAATGTATGTAATTTTTTTAAATTCAATTTCACCGTTTGCAAACGCTTTGTTTGAATCCAATTGGAATTGTCGATGACAAACCGAATTTAATTGGGCTATTTTGATTGTGTTCAATTTTGGTAAATCTGTTGAATTGATAGTTAATTGATTTGTTTTTATTTGCAACATTTTCATAGCTGCACTTAATTGCACGAATTTAAGCTGACTAGCAACATTAAAACTCGCTCTTTTTTGCAGTAAGGGGGTTGAAACTTGAATGAACAACTTAAATACCTTGAACTGTCAAGCGACAGCCTTTTTTTCGTTCACAAACACTTTGTGTAGCTGTTTCTTGGTATGTACTCACACAGCCCAAGATGCATTTGCGGACTGCTCTGTGGCGTCTGTTTGCAAGCATGGGTGTAGTGAGGAAAAAGGGGTTTGAATAAACCCATTCTAGATGGGATTATAAAAATCTTTCCCGATTTGTGTCGCAAAATATACTTCGATGTAAATAAATAAAATATATTTTTAACCAAATGTTCAATCCCCACATGGCTACGTTTATCCCCACATGGCTACGTTTATGTTTCTATGCATTGTTGCTGTTACCTTAAGTGTGTTGACTGTAGTGTGTCTGTTCAGAAGTGTTAATATAAATGTAATTTAGACTCGGTAAAGTAAGCTAAAAATGAAACGAACTACATCAGAAGCATCACCTACTGAGTAGAAAGCATATAACGACTTTCAAGTAGATGACACAGACGAACGCAGTCATAGGTACACAGATACATATGTACATTTACACATTCTACATTCGCATATGGTGTTTCGAAGATAGTAGTAGAGAAACTTCTTGAAGCACCCTCAGTGCATATTTAAAGCGCAAACGTTTATCTAAGTTGCAGCGTTGCGGCTTCCGGTGACATTCAAATGCGAATAGCGAAAGCAGCAACCAGAGTGTAAAGTGGTAAGGGGTGTGACTGAGTGGCAGCCATCGAGCCACCTTGACATTTCCGAATCAATATGCATGTACATGCATGGAGAAGAGAGGATCCTGAGACAGGAAAGCATTCGTTCTGCATGTGTCGACGCACACTTGAAAGTTGCAGATACTTTTAACTACATTCTATTTCCGTTCGTTTGTGATGTGACGGCGCAAACTTTAGACGACTGCTATACTTTAGGTACTGCTACTGTATACATAGGAGAATGCCAGCAAGTGAGCTATTGCACAAATTAATTACAGCAGGACACGTTGGTGCTGTTTCAGCCTTAGCTTTGTTTTCGTGGGTGCTCTGGAGCTCCCTTTTGATGCTGTTGAACGGTTAACTCGTCTACGCCCATAATTCAAGTGGGCACAATACAAATATATATGTAGGTACGTCTTTTTTGGAAGTTTTACTATAAAATTTATGTCAGATTCGAATGTGCTTCGCGACTCAATTTCGGCAGTCTGCTCTTAGATATGCCGAAATGCATTCCGCTGGTCCAGCACTTTATGTGGTTCCTTACTTGAGTGCTAGTTTATTTATTTCCAAGAAATGCAATTGAAAAACAATCCTGAAATCTACTTCCAAAGCGTTTAAGAAGGAAAGCATATTTTATGGAGTTGAAACTAATATTCCGCTTGATATACTCGTATATTTGCATTTGCCGCAAGGCGCCTTTGTATTGGGCTACTGTACTCATGAACATATTTAAGTACGAGTTTGCATCCATAAAAAGTTTATAAAACAAGTTAATTTTAAGCTTAGAAGAAGCCTGACACATTAGGCATAAAACTACAATTTCATGCATGAAATATATATGGTGCTGCGGGGCATGAGTGAAATTAAATGCATACATGCATGCATAAACACGCGAAAAAGTTAAGTATACTTCTCATGTACATGATGCAAATGTATTAGTTCCCTCAAGCACAAAGCAATAATACAAGTATAATAATGTACGCGATGCCGTCGTCGGAGCATTTGGCATAATTACACTTCAAAGCTCTCAAAGAAATATGAAAAAACTATAACACATGGATACATATATCTGAGTAGTAAACTAAACAAAATCAGCGAAGGGGATCATGGTTGCCAGTTGCAAAACGTATTCCTTATCAAGCTTCCTATCACATGAAAATAAAACAAGTTTGATAAGTATACTCGTGAAATTATGAGCATCTTAAAAGAACTGTCATAATTTGTATGGAGCATAGATTGGATTAGATGGCATTTATGTTGAACAGTAAACATTTGAAAAAGACACATGCCACATGTCGCAAACTCAAATAACTTTGGGCCCTCAATCTGATCAATGAAACGAGTCAATACCAGCATCAAAAGCATGCAAGCAAGTTGCTACGACAACAATGGCTTTAGACGTCTAGTAGTATGCATCCTTGATATTTCGAGCATTTTTCAATGTATTGCGCGTATGCGAAATATTAATCAACACACAATATGTGTACATATTAGTCTCACATTACAATTACAGAAGTTGCAACTGATTAAAAATATTATTCAACACAAACTCTTAGCTATTAAACTCTGCCCTGGAGGGCCAAGGACGAGTGTTGTAAATATAGATGAAATGATCCAAAAATATGTTGATTTTTTTCGCGCATATTCGGGGCTCAACCATTAAAATTTTCATCAAACTTAACAGGATTACTTCTCCGAGCCCCATTAACATATTTACCAAAAATTATGCAAGTGTAATCTTACAATATTTGATTAACCACGTCACAACGTGTATGAAGTGACTCAGATTGTCCTGATACCTGGTGTTAGCTTCTACCGCTATGCATAACACTGGCTCTCCAAGGGCGCTAAATTTCTCCCATAGGCTACCGGCTATCACAATCACCAAAACATATCATAATATTTTAGACTTCTGTTGCTATAAAAATTTTAACAAATTCTAAAAACATTTTCGATGCCACGTCACTATACGCGTATTTGGCCCCTAAATACACTCTTTTCAATGTCAATGAAGTGCGTTAATATATCGACATTTGCATAAACGTAATATACCGTTTTACCATATGGGTGCAGGGTATAAATATCGGTCGTTTGTATCTTAAGAATTTTATTAGCTCAAAACAAATTTTTTTGATTGTAAAAAAATTCATCGCTTTAATATATTTTTTTTTTTGCTGCGTTTCTCAAAGAACGTAAAAATTAGAAAGAAAATAAAAATCGGAAATTGCGCTGGAAGCTAGTAAGCGACTGAGTGAGCTATGAGAACTTCAGCTAAGCGTTGGCAGAACATTTTGCTTTGTGACTCTTGCAACTTTTCTCATTACAAAGTTTTACTATTTCCGGTTTATCACGCCACGGTAAACAAAGCGAAATGCGCAAAGCAGAGCGGGTTAGAGCGTTTGTAAATACAATTTTGTCGTCGACATTTGTAGTCAACAACATTTGTGTTTGCTGTTGTTGTCAGCCGTTTGATGTTTGTTGTCAACTGCAACTTTCTTATCAAAAATGTGGATGGGAAAAGTAAATGACAAGATATTAGAAAAGGAAGCTGTGATGCTTATGAATATTTACTAAGATGCTTTAAGACATGTGGCAAATTTGTTATCGCTTTGGCCAATTTGCCTATTTTTTATCTACTTAAATGTTATGTCTAAATGTTGCTAAAAATTATTACCATTTTTCATACAATATGTATCAGATCAATAGCTTACAAACAAAGGTAGGGAAATTGATTGCCTGGGACTAATAAGTTTTTGCCGTTTTGGCTCACTGTCTCCCAATGTTTTTTTTTTGTTGGAGAAGAAGCTGCTGAATTGCGATATAAAATAAACAAAGCTGATAGATCACATCCTCAGCAATAACCTTTCTGGCAAAGCTAAAGAAAGCTGATATTTCAAAGGCAAATAAAGAGAGAATAGGGATTTGTGATTGATCATTTTGGGTACCTTAGATCCAACATTTAAAAAAAAAGTAGCATTATGCACTGTTCCTCCTGAAAACCTTCCAAATAAAAATAAAATTGACCGAATATATCTTTTTTAAGGGGGTTAAAGAGGGTGGTAAAGTTTGGATACATACAACATTCTAAAATGAATAATCATTTTTGTTATGGTTAAGAAGGATGATTAGAAGAAACATAAATATCACCTTAGAAATACTTCAAACTCTATCGAAAAGTTTTAACATTAAAGTTTTCTGACCCATACCCTACTGATAGAAACGCATTTTCCATTCGACTTCTGATCCTGATCAAGATTTAATGTCGTGTCATTCGACTGTTACATAAATTTGAACAGACTTAATATACTCTTATACCATGCAGTGACTGCAGTGAATAAAAATAATCACAACGAACAAACATAAAGCATTCATTAAAACGTAAATATTTTCCACATTTGGTGGTGTCCAATCAAGTATCGGTTTCAATTGCAGCCGCAATTAAGCTAAATAAAATTACGTATTTGTAAAATAACCAAATGAAAACTACACGAGGGAATGTGAGTGGATAAAGTGGCATTACTGGCACGGGTGTGGTTGTTTCCTGGGGCAAACGATACTTTATATGTATGAATTTATGTATTGTACATATACTCAAATTTGTGAACTGCAATTTGATTTGGAATTTTGGAAAAATAAAAACGCGTACAAAAATTCCACACAAAGGCAGCCACGCAGAAAAATGTGAAAATGTTTGAATTTTGTTCGTTTGTTGATACTCATATCAGGATGATAATTCAGTAAATACGGATTAATTTCCTAAATAATCAAACCCCAGGCATTGTATCTTTAGTGAGTAAAATTTAAATTTTGAAAATTTTCCCGTATGCCGTAGGCATTCCAGCGTAATTCAATTCTTTAAGCAATAACGATTTTTAATAATTTTTTCATTCTACCTCTCTTCTTTTACTTTATGTATTGGACTATCTTTCTTACACACCAAATCAACTTACCGTCTGTTCACCACTGTTTGACAGTTTTCTTAATTAAATTAAATTTCTTTTCTATTTTTTCTGTTTTTTTTAAACATTTTCTTAATTTCCTTGCAACTATCCTTTTTGCTACCTTTCGACTTTTGACTGCTAACCGTTGCCCATTTACGGCCAACAAGATAGACATTGTACAGCGATAGCCGTCCTTCGTTTTGGTCCACTGTGGTGAGAAAATGTCACAGTTCAACGCCACAATCGTTTCTTCATTGGTAATTTACTGCATGTGGATGTGCTGCGATAAAAATTTATATATACTATATAAGAGAATGTAGTATTTCATTTTGACTAAAGAAAAAAAAAATTAAATAAAATAACTGCAGGAAGGTAAGAACGGGCAAAAAATGTGATTAAAAAGTTTAAAACTAGAATTTACCACTCAGCGTTAGACATCGACATGCTGGTGTTTCGCGTTTGGACTATAAGCTGCTTAGACTTTTAGCTTGAGCGTGAAATCACCGAGAAAGGCGTTGCAAAGTAAGGACGAATAAGGAAAAGATGCCAAGTGATTTGCGAGTTGCGGAGATTTATTAAGGTATATAGTTGGTAACACACTTTCATACTTATATGTGCTGTGTATAGCTTCTTAGCAGGCGGAAAGGTACATTTCATGGAACAATGTGTACCATTAGAAACTAATAATGATGCGGAATGTATTTTTTTTGTCAGGTGATTAAAAAAATTTCAAATAGTAAAAAATGTTTATCTTTCAATATATCGAAATGTGTACAACTAGCTAAAAAACCCGGCACTACTCGGGCTCTAAAAACTGTTTAGATACTTAAATTATGAGTTTTGCATGTTGAATTGTTAGTTTTACTCCCAAGAACCTATAGCACCATACGCTATTGTTCTCAGGGTTTTTTACCAGTTTTTTAAAGGTACGATGATTTTAATCAGATCATCAAACATTCGTAGTAAAGACATCGGCAGAATGGGAATTAGTGGTTAGGCATTTTATAGGGTTATTTGTATAGTTGGAACGTGTATACTAATATTGTTATAATGGCTCTTTGAGACAATCGTTCATGCTTCACAGTAAATACCAATAAACTATATCAAACATATAGGCATATAGAAATAATTCAAAGTTGCAATTGGCCAATTGCCAATTTTATACAGAACTAACCTACCACAACAATAACAAAAACAAAGCCAGGAACAAAGCCATGAAGAATGAAAACGGCAACGCATGCCAAACCAACAAAACATAAAACACGGTAGTGAGTTGCAGTTGAAGTTGGTATTCCGGTTGGACAAAAAAAAAAAAAAGTAATGCGAAAAACCCTTTGAATTTGCAACGAGAGAGTGACGGAAAAAATACATACATACATATATGCAGCAGGCTTACGTCAACAATGGCGCAGCAGCCAACTTGTTTGCAATATTCATGTATGATCTCAGCCATGAGTAAGTGCCGTTGCATGCAATAGAATCTATGTACAAACATATGTACGTATGCTTCAAATCTGTGCATTTCTTTCGCTCTTATATGCTTGTATCGTAGTCTCTTTTTCCATTTGTCGCAGAAAAGCACGCATTTCGGCACAAACGGCTGTAAGTGTTGACAAGAAAATTTTTGGCGAATTGCTTAAGAATCAAATTCAGCAAGAGATGCAGATAGAGTGAGAGAAAAAGACAAATTTACTTGGAAGAAAAAAACACATTATCCGTTGCCAAACCATATGTGTCGGAAATGTGTGTAAGTGTAATCGAATCACAAATATTGTTTGCTTGCTCGTTTGCTCGTTCTGTCGCTGGAGTTCAATGATATTTTGCACTGATACGATATTTTGGCATTTAGAGCAATTGGCATATGCGACGATTTAGGCGACGCAACGACGAATCTTTAAGTACTACATACATATTTAATTTAACTTTAAACTGCCATTTGCAACTTTTCTCAGACATTTTAATTTACTCATCTAACCAAATATTCTTAAAATGGCCTTTATCTTCTCCCAAGCCTCATTAGAAACAACATTGTACTGACAGAGTATATGGGCCTTAGGCGGCCACTTTCAAATAACATTGAATGGATTATTTCTAAGCCTAATGCGCGGCAAGCGCCTATGAACTGAACTCGGTCGCTGTGGCCGCAGAAAAGTTAATTACATTGTTAACGGCATAATTTTGTAATTCTGTTTGAATCATTTAAGCATGAAATTAGTTGAGAACTTGCAAATTGCTTGAAAGTCTGTTAAACCAATGACACAAAGAAAGAGTAAGTTCAAAGTTGAATCAAATTTATATTGTAGAACTTAATCGATATCAATGGAAGTATAAATTAAGAGCAGTAATTTTAAATTTTAATGGAATGACTAGAATAATAGGGAGTTCGTCCTTTAACTAGTTTGAGTATATGTAAAAAAAAAAACATTCAATACCTATTTACTTAAATGGCCGTCAAGCGTCTTCCGGTCATGGTTGCATTTAAAAAGGCCCGACAGACTCCATAATATTGTGCGCACTGGCCCGTCGTCGTTTTTAATGCCAAGTACGGGAGATGTCTCCATACCTGGTCATTCCAACGCGTGCCCGGTCGTCCTCTATATCGGCGTCCTCCAATCAAGAATCTTTTTCTCAAAACCTTTCAACGCTGCTTCAATAACGTTCAATAGTAGTTGCAAATATCACAGCAGCCATAAAATGAAGACATTGGACGGGCTCGTCGCCCCTTGTTTTTTTTATGCTCCCTATTTTATTTTTTTATTTAACCTAAATATTATGTTATTTTATCCTAAGTTCATGGTCTCCATATAAATCTGGTAAGCGAATTTTTGGGGTAGCCTTCATAAAAACCTTCTCGCACCTATTGATTTTGTGTATTTAAAACATTTTTATTAGTGCCAATATCAACTTAAATTGTAGAATGAAGCTTTTTTAAAGATATTTTATAACTATTTTTTGGTTAGCATATGTAGTTGCGTAATATACGATTTAAAACAAGTAAGGAAATTTCAGTCGGGCGTAACCGATTGGGAAAAATTTTAAAATAAACTTGTAAAATTCCGGAGCAGTCCTAGTCGAATGCAAAAAACACGAAGTCTCTATCTATTAACGTTTCCGAGATCCTTTCGTTCATACAGACGGGCAGACGGACATGTCTATATCGACTCCTCTATCACTCCTGACCATAGTAGGGGTAACTTTGGGGGGTCTCCGACCATTATTTCTACCTGTTACATACATTTGCACAAAACCAATAGGCTCTTGTACCTTCGGTACAGGGCCTAAATATAAGCAAATGGTGTTAAAGCTTTCTTTATACTTGTCATATATTTAATTTTTCTGATCTTTTTTCCTTTGGTTATAAATTGACTTTCTGTTAGATAAATGGAGCTAATCTTTGCAACAATTTCTGTAATTTCTTGAATCAACCACATAAAAAGTACGTACGTACTTCAATTGTAAATAGATATGAATGCGATGTGTCTACATTCATACAAGTTTTGAAATACCTAACCGTAAAGTCGAAAACGGAAGTACATTCTGGCATAAATCGGTACACAATAGTAGCTGACAACTAAGCAACCAATTCGTATTCTACTTGCGTTGCTTCGTCTCCAAGTCGCCAAGCAGCAATTCAAATTTTATTCGCTTCAATTTCATGGCTCTGTTGCAGTTTTTGTGCTGCTATGTGACATGGACTCTCACATACTCGTACTTGGATGAGACAGACTATAGGCAGTTTCGCAGAGGCTTCTTTTAACCACATAAACACACTATTGCAGAGATATACATATTGTGTTTACGCATACTTAAATTTACTGCAGTGAGATTCAAATTCGACTCTGGTCTGGGTTTCACCAAGGCTGTGCGACGTTGTTCTGTTGAATAATAAATTGTATTTTGCGGCATTTAAAAGCAATTTTTAACATTTTTCAATCTCTCTGCTCCAAATGCCTGAAACAACTTCAATGGCAACAGACAGTCACAGCACCAGAGACAACAATTCACGCGCTCACACAATTAAACGCACTCGCACATAGTAGTAGCTGATACAAACAGATATGCGCGACGGACATATCTCGACAGTTTTATTCTGTAAAACCTCCCAGTCTAGTCTGTCATGTCGGTTGTGATGAGGCGGATAGAGTAACCTAAAACAAACGATACAAGAGCTACAGAGTATTTCTGAGGCAGCTAAGCTTTAAGTGTAGACAGCTAAACAAATTGCTTGTGTCCTATTCGTAAAAATTTTAAGTGATTTAATCCTTTTGCAAATTGCTGCGTTGTACTTAGATTCCAAAGCACAATTGGTTGACAAATATAAGAGGCAAATTTTATTACGTGCTTAGGATGCCATTGAGCTTTTGGAATAAGGCATTAGTATTACACTCTTAGCGCTTTCGTTACGTGTGACATATTTTTTTTTGATTATTTGATGGGTGTACGTTTAAGGTACGAATATATGTACTAAATAAGACGATTACTTCTGAACAAAGATGTCACTTGCTTGCCTAATTAAGTTTACATTTTCTTAAATTTCTAAAACGCACCAGATAATGTCCAATTTTTTTTTCTTGTTTTTGCTTTGCCACAAATTGCAGCACAACAGACATTAATTTTTAAGTGTCTTAGATTCTTCTTTTCGCATCTTAGACTTTCGGCAGTCACTCTAGTGTTCCCTGAATCCTTGGAGAGTCTGTTACAAAGTCAAAGGAGCATCATGCGCACACGTTTTTCTTATTGTTGCAGCAGCAGTTGATGTTCTTCCACTTGATAGTTGTTTTTGCCGTAAGATGGTCTTTGAGGCTTAAGAGAGATGGAGGGAAAAGAGAATCAGAGATATTTAATGTTGTAAAAGCAATTTGGACAAATTTTATTGCCAAAGTTTACACGACATGAAAATTTTCTAGTCTAAAAGTTGGACAAAGCAAGCCGTAAGCGAGCAAGCAGCATTGTTGAAAACATCATGCTACAATTAGCAAAAAGGACCGCCTACTGAGAGTTGTCATCGGTCTCCATCTTTCGTTCCCTTGTTCACCTATTTAACACGACAAATGGCGCTCGGATGACGATACCATTGCACAAATTATAGTAACTTACAGATGAAGATTTCAAT
The DNA here is from genome assembly GCA_035044805.1 of Leucophenga maculata. NCBI lineage: Eukaryota > Metazoa > Arthropoda > Insecta > Diptera > Drosophilidae > Leucophenga > Leucophenga maculata. Next base: position 4,564,785 of record JAWNNP010002290.1, read on the forward strand.
TGTACGAGTCGAGGTGAAGGTAGCTTGTTAAAAATACTTTGAAGTTGCTCGTCTGCCTGGGAACGTGTAGATTTAATGACATTCAATTTACTATTCCTTTCAATTTTTGACACACGGTATATATTTACATTGATTCTAATAAATGACATCAAGTAGCTGGCGATTTGGTTGGCTTCGTGTAATTGTTGCGCATTTAAGTCGCCATTTCATAATGCTTAGATGGCCATTAGGTTAATGTTGCGACTTTGTAGAAGTTTTAACTAATAGTAAGATGTTAGATTAGTAATGGTGGTGTAAACATTCTTCTGGTACTTAGGATTGTTTTGTATAGAATTGATGTAGGAATCAAAAAAGGAAACAGTTCCAGAGAAATTTTTAATTTAGTTTTAAGTAAACAGTTTATTCTTAAGTTGAAATAAATATACAGTTTTATCTAAATGGGCAAAGCGAAAATAGCTCAGTACCTTTTACTGGGTTAAACATAACAAACTACACTTTAGTAAAATCGGTTGAATATTTGCTATAGGTTTCTGATTCACAGATTTTATTCAATAGAACTTGCGTCAAAGTACAACATTTTAAACTGGATGGACTTCAAATGTCTCACCTCATAATTAAATTTAAATTTTAGTTCGAGTTCCAATGAAGTATTTCCGTCTTTCAAGCATTAGACAGACTTAAGGCAAGTTTAAGCTGTTGTCTACTGCAGCTGTACATAGCCAATGTTCGGTTTGTCAACTGTGAGGCAACGATCGCATAGCACAGACTAAAGACTGATGTTGACTTTGATTTCACCAATGCTGGAGAAGTTACTCATCAATGCGCAAATTTGCTCCTGTATAAATATTAAGTTTTTCAATGTTTTTTTTTTGTGATTCCGAAAACGCAATTGAGCTGCTTAAAATTGAGTTTATTGGTGATGTGGAACTTCTTTCCCGATAAACTTGATGATAATGTTTTCTGTCAAACTTAAAATGTGAGATAGACAGTTGTGCTTACACACCGTTAAGCTAAGACTACTTTGACATTGAGTTATGTTCATGAGTATAGATTGCAATGCTCAGTTAGATTCAATTCGATTTGGTTCGTTTCAGTTTGACTTTAATGCTGCGCTTCACTATGTTGACAAATCTTTATGCAATATATGATGACAACATGTTTGCCGTTCGGAATCAGCCCTTGATGTTGTCTGATTTTACCAAAAAATACATGTTTCGATGCTTAGTTGTATTGGTGTTGGAACTCAAAACTAGTATAGCGTTTCATTACAAGGTAGTCAAATATTTAGTATTTCAATATACTCCTTACTACGTGTAATGAATAGTAATATAGTTTTGTCACGAAATTTGTTATGCATTAAATGAAGTATCGGAGATGACGAGGAAAATCAATCAGGCCATGTCCGTCTTTGTCCACATTGTGCAGATGGAAACTTGAACCTCAGTGATTGATCTGAAATATACAATCTTTAGCTTATCTTTTATCTATATTTTCATTTATCACTTCAGTTGTTATTCGACAAGTAGTGTTTATGTAATGAAAATAATCTAAATCTTAAATATTTTTTAAATGCCCATTAAACTAGATTATCTAAAGTTCAAAGTTATATTGGTGCTATGTAAATTTGAAAATTATGTTTCCGTACTTTTTTTTAGTCCACATCACCACATACCGGAAACGGCTTTATCCTTTATTACGTTACAAACTCAGTAACAGAATTATAATACGATTTACACTACGTGTGAAGTGCATAAAAAATGAAATATAGAAAAAGAAAAAAGTGACATATAGACAATTTCCTCAGCAAATCGAAATAAACATAGTATTTCTAGGTTTATGTGTTTGCCATTACGGAGCTCGCGAGCAATAGTAGAAACAGCAACACCGAGACAACAGATGCGACTTCATTGAACCTAAAAACTTTGCACATGGCGCACAAAGGCATGAAGTTTATTCTGTAACGAATACAATTTCTATTGCAATCTCAGAAAAGAAGCTTGAGTCGGAGACAGTGGGGGGAAATATGCGCATTGCAAAGCGAAGCAATGATGCCAGTCGAAGTCGAACGAATACGACTGAGATGCTGTGATTGTGATGGTGGCTGTATTTCTGTGTATGGAACAGTGGAGTTGCAGCCTCTCTGGGTAAAGCCTTCATAACTCCCGACCAAGGAAGCTTACATACGACAGCGACCGTTTCCCCCTCTTCACTACTGTTCGCACGCTTCGTTTCATTTGTTTCGTTTCTCTGCTGCTGTTTCATGCTGTGAGTTTCATTTCCGGTGCGACATTTTGTTACATAACTTTATTTTCAATTTGTTGTTGTGCACTATACCCATCTCTGCTTTCTCTTTTCCTGTTTCGTATTTATCTTCATATCTTGCTAGTATTTGTTTGTTGTTGTTGTTTTTATGTAATTGTTCTATTTTTGTAATGCCAATTGCTTTTGCTGTTGCCACAGCAGCTTCTGCTATACTCTTACTTTACTGCCGGCTCTACTTATACTGAATGTGTGCAGAAGTTGCAAATATAGAAAAATATCCTTTCTTTGCGCTCATTATTATCTGCGAGCAAACTGATGGAGAGCAACATCCTCATTGTCGTTGTCACAGTTGCTGCTCATTGCTATGTTGCCGATCCGACGTTTCATTCGTTCTTACATTTGTCGAGTTGATGATTATTATTACAAGGATTATTACAGGATTCCACTGACGCAGCAGCACAATAAAAGGAGTGGTTGTAGATGTCACCAGGCAGCAGTAGCAGCTGTTGGTAATGAAATTAGTTTGTTGCCACTTGCTTCTTATAGTGGCTGCCGTTGTCATTGTCCTCATAGTTGGGATTTCCCATATACATGGTAGTTGCTTTTGTTGTAACTGTCGGTTTTATGACCAAACTTTTCTTTTCCTTTGACACTCTGCGGCCTCTCGTCTCTCCGTTGATTTTCATTTTGTGGTGCTTTTGAGCTTTGCAGGTCAAGTGCGTTTTATATTTAATTTGATATTTGATTTTAATGTTGTTTTTATCATTTTAATAGCAACCCATGAAACAATAGAAAAAAGTGGGAGATTCAAACCTTTGAGTACTAGAAAAATTTGTTGGTGTACTGATGTGAAAATGTGTTCTACAATATATAGTTGAAAAACGAAAATTGGCAAAGTTATTTCGCCCACTTTATTTGAAGGCTATTCTCTGGATAGAGGAAGACCATTGAGAAGATAATTTGTTGTTCAAAACGATGAAGCGCTTGAAAGTTAATTAGAGTTACGTTTTCATATTTATTATTTCATATATGTATTGTATATTTCATATATGTATATATATGTAAGATATGTAAAATGCAACATAAAAATATTTTTTTTTTTTTAATAATAGTAAAATGATTTTTCATCATTGGAAAACAATGTTCTTTTCCCAAGCTTCTCGTTGAAATAACATTGTTGGCTAATAGACCAACCTTGGCCTCTTTCGAAGTTGATGCATCCGAATGTTAAGATGGATCCAAGTTTTGTCTAAGTTTACAAAACGGCGCAAAAACTTGTGCGGATTATGGTTGTTAATCGTTCTATCACCAGTAAAAGGGACGTTTCGAACGATATTGTGGATGTACCAGTTCGCTTAAACTCAATTACCTATTTGTAAAGCGCCTTAACAAGTTTAGCTGATGCGTCGCAAACATCCAAATTGTCTGTGAATTATTTCGGATTTTGTCTTTCAAATGTTTAACACAAATATTGGTCCTCTGAGTGTTCTGATCAAATATATTGTGTTTTATTTCATCTGATTACAGGTTGAACCCTCATGTGTGTGTGCGTGTGTGACAATTATTTAAGCTCCGATAGGTGAAAATGCACCTATATGGTCACATACGTGAACATTTTTTTCATGATCAGCACAATAAGCCGAGCTAAGCATGAACGCACACAGAACGGACTTCAATCTATAGTAAAAACAATTGCTCGTAGAGATGTTCTTCTCAAGTTTTTGTTCAATAAAATAGTTTCTTAGTTCTTTTTTCACAAATTCTTGACAAATTGCCAATCTAGTTTTGTACTTTATATAGCTCGATGTACAGCTATCATTTCCTTTCGTTTCATTAATTTTTACTTCCAACCAATTTCGTCATGCTAAGGCCATGCAAAAGAAATAGCAATAGGCATTACAGTTCCTCAATGCCGGTCATTTGACACTTTCACTTTACTGGCAATATAATTTATTTTACTTTTATCAAACATCAAGATATATTGATTTCCCTCGTTCACTGCAAAGAAATCACACACACATATACGTGCGAAAAAATCGCATTGAAGTTTTTCTTAAAAACAGCAAAGAAGGAAGAAAGTACGGTCATGGAAAACTAAAGATTAGCGTGTTACATGTGAAAAATATGTGCACTTCAAATACTAATCAAAGTTGATTGATTACGTGAGCTAATAAAGAACAAGAGCCAGACTCATCTTCTTTTAAGACAGCTAAAGAAAAAGTTGCTGCAAATTATTCATTGCGAGTAGTTTGCGTTCTGAACGAGATATTTGAAATTGGCTGACAGGGGAAAATACTTTGAAATTCAGGCGCGTGTGGTTTCATCTATTTTCAGTTCCCTCTTCGGCACCACTTTGTTAAAGTGTAAAATGGTGAGCAAAAGGGATAATGGTTGATTGAATTTAAATTACCTGTTTTGATGAGGGTACTTTTAATTAGTGCTTGACAGATTTTTTTACGATAATCAGCTTAAAATCGACCAAAAGTGCACAGTTCCATATTTTCAAGAAAATGGTTTAATTTACCTTAATCTGTTTGCAGCAAATAGATTTGAACGGCACACTAAGTAGCTTAGCAGCTAAAATGTGATTGAAATGTGAGAGATGATAATTGGATTGTCAAAAATGTATTCTAAAAACTGAAAGCAGAACAATTTGATGACACAAAATGCTCCTCAGCATTTCACAATGGCCCATTTAACTTTTAAGTTCGGGAAACTTTTTGCCAGCCACAGCTTGATTTTCACAAAATTAGTTTGTTAAGCAAACTTCCCTTTGGTATGCGACTTTACTAACGCCTTCAGCGCTATGTCAACAAATTGCACCAACGTGATAGTTTGTCTGTCTCGCAATTTACTCTTCCTCCATCTCTGCGCATACATCGTCGTAATTGCTACTGTTATATGTTATTGATGAGCCTCAGACCTAAGCTGATGATATCAATATTTCAGTGGCGTATATAGTGGAAGGGTGTAATAGCTTCAATATTATTAGTTTTTGGGAAGTTTTTTACATTACTCCTGCCCTTCTAAATTTTTCAAATGGAGAATTTTCCACTTATAGCTATAACCTCATATAAATCTACAACCAATATAATTGTTTTTTGGGTTTCATAATTTAAAATTTCGTGTGAAGAGTGTTAAAAGTTTTGATCCGTCGAAGCTTCGTTAGTATTTTTTGCTCATCAATATGTAAATATCGACGAATATCATCGGTCCCCTTGGCAAAAACCTCTCCATGCCCCTGCATTGTCGATTTTAAAAGCTACTGCTACTTCGAGTAAAAGGGTGAACAACAGTGCAAAATCTTCGTTGGTTAAAATGGAATTGTCAGATAAGTGTTGTACCCAACCGTTTCTTTTTATATCAACAGCGTAAGTTTTTGTTATTTCGGTCTTTTTAATTCTAATATTTTTAATTCCAAATTGAAAACTTTTTTCGTCACATCTTAAATTCAAACTCTGCCGTTTTAGTTTTAATGCATTTTGCAAGCAACAGGCAACCTTCTGCTCGACGATTTAAAATATTATAAAGTAGAAAGAAGTTCAACAAAAATGAACGAACATTCGAGAACAGAATGAAATGGTTAACTTGAGGTGTTGTCACAACAAAAGACATAAGGAGAAATTTTTATTTCGGTACAATGGCATGTTCTATACTCTTCACATGTGCAATTGAACCAATAACGTTAACGTTTATACTGATTGGGAAAGCAACTATTAATATTCAAATTTGTTATTGCGGTGTTTAAGTTTTAAGTTTGCTTTATTCCTTTCATTTAAAACAGTTAATTGTAGCATACATATAAACGGATTCGAGTGGTCTTGATTAATCCCTTAACAGTTTTCATTTTGTTAAATTTCCACTTAAAATAAAATTGTCGACTTCATAATGTGACGGACGGGCCTTCCGACAAAGTACTAATAAACTTTTCACTTTGTGTTTGAAGGGTATATAAAAAAAAAACAAAATTGTGTGAAGTACGAAAGAAGCTTTCCAGTGTTGGGTATCGCAGATGAAATGAAAGGCAGTGAAAAAATAGAGTGTGCAAGGTGTAGTAAAATGTGAGTCTGTTGTACTCTACTGCGGTTATAAAGTCACTTAAGCAAACGGATACCAAGCTAACGCCTGCAGGATATGCAGAAGAAATTGCTGCACACACTTTCATACTGAGATGTATGAACAAAAAGTAAACTATGCATGAAAAAAAAGAAAAATTTGACTTCAGCTTTTCATTTTGACTTGTTACTTCCTGCTGCTGTTTTCAAACTTATCTCTTCCTCTCTTTCTCTTTGCTAACGTTTATTTCACTTACTCTTTTCATTTTTACTAACTTGCATTAAGAGTTTGCTTTTAATTTGGTACTGTTTAAACTGAATCCCTCAGGTTACTACAGAACTTAGTGAAAAGTAATTTTCTATGTCGCTCAAAATGATATTCATCCAATATATCCGGTCTCATAAAAAATGAAATTTTTGTTAATTTTACAAAAGTTTAAAATTTAAGTTTAAACATTCAATTTTTAACTTTGGCATTCATTTGCTCAATTACTCATTCGTTCATTTGTTCATGCACTTTTATATTCCATCCTTTTTCCATCTACGGCAATCAATTTGCACTTTTTGACTACAATTACTGATTTTTCGACACTTCAAAGGATTTTATAAATTGCCATTTTCAATCGCTTGCTCAGCCCAACTTGGCTTTTGTAATTTGGACTTCAGAACAGCACTTCAATGCTCTTTGATTTTTTTTCCATAGATTTTTTTAAGGCTGGCCATTTTTGATTGTTCACACGTGTTGTACGCCTTTAATTAACTTAAAATAGGCAACCATTTCTTTTTTAGCTTACTGTGCAATTTCAAAGTGTACAAAATATCGTGGAAGAGAGACAGAGGGAGAGAGAGAGAAACAAAATAAATGGGGAGAGAGGTAGAAATCGTGATTAGAAAGAGAAAGATATGTGGTAACATTTCAGAGCAAATTTGAAAGACTTGCATAAATGGATAGATTTTTGGTTCTATTTTTCACATGTTTGTCAAAATGTATAAGTATTACACTCTGTCGCCGATTTAACAGAGTATTTAGGCCCTGTACCGAAGGTACAAGAGCCTATTGGTTTTGTGCAAGTGTATGTAGCAGGTAGAAATAATGGTCGGAGACCCCCCAAAGTTACCCCCATTATGGTCAGGAGTGATAGAGGAGTCGATATAGACATGTCCGTCTGTCCGTCCGTATGAACGAAAGGATCTCGGAAACGGTAATAGACTTCGACTAGAACTTCTCCGGAATTTCACAAGTTTATTTTAATCACCCCCAAAGGCTAAAAATTTTTTCGGCACAGAAAAAATTTAGTGCACCAGTATAGAGATAACGCCTCTCTATGCCCCAATCCAAAAAGTTCATAAAAATCGAATAATAATTGACGATTTTATAAGCAATTGAATTTGAACGACCCCCCTTTTCATTTCATACATAAAACAAGTAAGGAAATACAGTCGGGCGTAACCGACTGTAAGAGGCCCTGTACCAGTTCAGGTCGCCTAACAAACATATTAAATGTTTCCCGAGCTTATGACCAAACACATGACCACTTCTCACTGCGCGAATATGAATGAAAAGAAAAGGGGGGTTGTTCAAATTCAATTGCTTATAATATCGCCATTTATTATCCGATTTTGATGAGCTTTTTGGATTTGTGCTTAGAGAGACGTTATCTCTATATTGGTACACTCAATTTTTTTTGTGCCGAAGAAATTTTCACCCTAAGGGGTGATTTTATGGGGAAGGGGGGAGGGGCAAAATTTCAAAATAAACTTGTGAAATTCCGGAGCAATCCTAGTCGAATGCAAAAAACACGAAGTCTCTATCTATTACCGTTTCTGAGATCCTTTCGTTCATACAGACGGACAGACGGACGGACGGACAGACGGGCATGGCTATATCGACTCCTCTTTCATTCCTGACCATAATGGTGGTAACTTTGGGGGGTCTCCGACCATTATTTCTACCTGTTACATACATTTGCACAAACCCAATAGGCTCTTGTACCTTCGGTACAGGGCCTAAAAATGTTTTATAAGGCACTTTCGTGCATTGAGAAGTGGTCATGTGTTTGGTCATAAGTTCGGGAAACATTTAATGTGTTTGTTAGGCGACCTGAACTGGTACAGGGCCTCTTACAACCGGTTACGCCCCACTGTAATTTCCTTACTTGTTTTGACTTTATATGGCCAGTTTATTTATCTGTCCTTCTGTCTATACAAATTAGAACTAATGCCTCGTTTAATGAAGCCTTAACTAGATCAGTCATCGAAATGAGCGTGATACCTTTTCCGATTGTTTCTTCAAATATCGTCCCTATATTCCCCTTTTTAATTTTTACGTTTCTGAAAAAATAGTCTTTAGTAAAGTGAAATAAAACACATTTAAATTTGAATATAGTCTTGATCTCCGGCCTGTTGTTTTTTTTTTGTCAGAAACTTACGACGTTTAGTAAAAACTTCAACGTACACCTTTTGTACTTTCAACTTAACAGGCCTAAATTAAGGGTTAAGCGTAGGCAGTGCCAACGCATTGGTTTTAGCGAATTTAATTTTGAAGAAATTAAATACGTGCTAAATTTAAGAAGGAGAACCCCGTTGAAAGACAATTTCAGTTACAAATGTCAAGTGATGTGACTAACTAAACTTGGCTTTTGCTGTGTTCAAATTCAACAAACCAAATTGTATGAGCTGTATATGTTTCTCGTGTATATTTCATTGTTGTACTCATATGCCGGCGCTTTTGTAAGTATGTATTTTGTATTTGCCATGTCTCTGCAATAAAAAGGCGACAAAATCGGGTTCTGTAACCCAAAACTCAGTAGCTCGAAATATCACACAGCTGAGTAATAGTGTATTTTATGTGCGGAGTGGACATGACACCAAGGCGAAAGGCCACAAGCATTGTGTATATACAATGCCTCTATGGCTTTAGTGCCAGCCAGAAATATGAAGCAAAACGTGTCAGTTTTCAAGATTTTTTTTATTACGCTTCACTCTCATTTTACGTTACACTATCTGAAAGGCGGCAAAAATGGTGCACAAAAAATTGTTTCGATGAACTGCCAAAATGCACTTTTCATACAGCAGCATTCAGACCGGCATATGCGTCATATTTTTTTTTGTTGCTGCTCTGTGATACTTCATGCATAGCGTATACGCCGCGTAGAATGCGATAATGTTGCAGTTTGTCGCTATACTGCGGAACATTTGCATAATTTAGCAATTGAAGTTTTTGTTTAGCGGATTTTTGACTTTCGACAGCTCGGTGGCCGCTGGTAGTGCACACTATGCTAAAAGCCATAATCGGATGTGCAAAAAATGTTGCAGTCGTTGTATAGTATTTTATTTATTAATTAAATAATTTTTGTGCATTTCATGCAATTAAACCTGGGTCAGCCAACGCACATTGGTTCGTTTAATAATTGCATGCAACATAATTAAAGTCATTAAAGCACTTAAGCTGCCGGAAAGCCCAAGAGCGAGAGAGCCGAAACTCGAATTCCGGGACAGTTGGTGGGAGATGAAAGTAACACCGGCATCGAAAACCTACTAGAAGCGTATGCATGTTTGCCATATGCATTCATAATTATGATGAAAACACATTTAAATGCATTTAATCAGACGTGCACTGACAGGGGAGTTACATGCGTCGGTCAGCAGCATGCTTTCAGGATACGACGGACCGAACAGTAAATAGTTGCGAGTTGGGTGGCTTTTAAGGTTTATTGGTTTTTATTAAATTTACTCTGTTGCTGTAGTCGGCTGTAGTTGGTCGTTGTTTTTGCTGTATTGCTTGTCAAAAGGCATTTAATTGGCGCATTATGGAAAATGACAAGCAGTCGAGTTGGTTTTTTTGGGTATAGATAAAGCTTAAACCAATTACTGCGACTGAAATTCGGTTTAAGATATACTTTTTGTTCAAATTATGGAATACAAATATTTCGAGAAGAAATCATAAGTTCTGTAGCATATAGCCTAAGAAACTTTTCGTGATGTTATTGGATTTTCGATCTCAATAATTTTCCAAAAATATAAAGAGTCTTAAACGCTGGTACAGATGTGCCATGAATTTCATCTTACTCGGCATTAGATATTGAATGATAACATTTATATAAAGCAGTCACTGAAGCTACGATATAGAACTGAACACACAATATAAGATCTAATTACTTCTTTCTCTATTTCGGCAATTATTAACAAGAAATATGTTGGCTCAAAAAAAAAAACCTACATTTTTATATTCACTATATTCTTTTGTTGAACTATTTTGATTTTCATGCAATTTGAATACAAGTTTTCTCTAAACAACTTCAAATTTATTTCACTCTTCACTGAAGAATGAAAATAAAAGTAGAAATTTGCAATATTTCAATTTAATTTCTCTAACTACATTTCAATATTGGTTTAAATTTAATTTACACAAAATCCGATTCCAAAAATCGACAAACAGTTTACTCAGGCAGTGTGCGGCGTGTACGAGTATTAAGCTTTCTGAAATAGTATTTTTGCATGTTTAATAAAATCTCTATTCTATGCCAATATTTCTGTTCTTAAATATTTATTTTCTGCATTTTATTTGTAGCTAATATATAGTTAGTTTTTTCTAACTACTTCTATTTTGGCCTCAATATTTTATAATATATTTTGATCTTGTTTGCTACAAAATTAATTAAAATGTTACAGTTTTGAAGTGCAAATTGCTTTTGATCGTAATTTAGTTAAGTCGCAAAATGCTTAAAGTTAAAATAAAAGTAGTTAAAAAAATGTCAATGGCGTTGAGATATAAAAGATGAATGTAGTGGAAATAATTGATAGAGAGAAAGAGAAAGCCAATTGCTGGTTCATGCAACAGTTTCTTTAAATAACTTTTAAATCGTCTTCTAAGTACTAAAGTAATTCACTTAAGTATTGAAAAATTTTCACAATGAATGTCTTTGTTGTTGACCCTTCCATTTTGTTCGGGGAATCTCGATGCAAGAGATTGGATTTCTCCTCAAAGTTGCTCCATGTTAAGTCTGCTTATCAGAATTGCATCGCGAACAGAGACAAAACTGCATCGGAGTAGCTTTTGCGCAAGTTCTGCACATGACGGTGATATCACATACACTTCACCCCTCTACCTTCCTTCTGAACTTCATGAATGTAGGTGCCTTTTTGATTTATGCTACTTTGTGTATGTGTACGTATGTCGCAATATACGTGTGTGTGAGTGACATACAGTGCATAAAATGATTTATAGCTTTTCTTTTTTAATTTTCTTCTCCGTCGCGCCTCAGTGTATGCTGCACTTTTTGCGCTCTGCTGTGTAAACACTTTTGCAGCTCAAAAATTGGATTCAATGCAACAAAAAGATTGAAGTGAAAGTGGTAAGCGCCTTATAGCACCGTGACAATGCTAACAATTGAACAGCAATAAAAGCGAGGTAATTGTTTTCATTTCAAAGTTAGTATTGTAAATTATACATAAATAATTATGACCACCAAAAAAAGAAAAAGGAGTACATTTGTATGATATATCAAAGAACTGAAAGTGGTGGATTCTTTCTCACTCAGAGTACACACTCAGAAAAGTGTTTGGTGTATAATCGCAACTCAGTTCAATTACAAATCTAAGTGAACTGAGAACCGCAACTGAATATGACGTGATTATGTCAACACCAGCCTGAAATAAATCCAGTCATAAATGTACTCATTACTCAATTTCGCAACTGTTTCGAGTCCGTATGATTGCATTGTCTCAATTATCCACAGCGTTGATATCTGTATCGCTTCTATATGCTCAACTCTTTTTACTCTCTCAAATGAGCCGATCATAATACTACCATTAGTCCTTCAGTGACTCCAATCCTTTTTCTCACCTTATTCCACTCATAACTATGAACAAACGTTGTCTATATTGCCGTTCCGTCATAATAGCAACATGTAATATTTTTTGCTCAAATTAATATTGAGCAGTTTCACATCTAAAATATTTGTGCATATTGTGCTTAGCCTGAAAAAATGCAGGAACATATGTTTTCCACGTACTATTCGCTTGTTGTATACACATCCAGGATGACTAGATGAATAGCAGCGGAAGTTGTCACTTTATGTTGTTCTTGCTGTATGTTGTTATCGAGCGTAGCTGTAAATAAGTTTAGCTCAGGTATGAATGTATTGTAAAGTTATCTTTGGCAGTTTTGTTTGCCTGTTTGTCTGACTTGGCTCTCGGTGTATTTGTGCATTAGTGTGAAAAAATGTTGAATTGTCAACGCGCAGCGGTATGTCAAGCGATTCACTTGTTGTCGGCGACAAGAAGTCGTCCTGTCCTTGTTCCTGTTGTCGTCGCTGATGTCGGAACGTTGCTGCATTATTACTTTTTGTGTACGCGTGAAATATGTCAACACTCGCTCGCTCGTACAAAGCTGCGGAAGTGCATTGTAAGCAGCAACACGAGAAGAAAAACCGAGAAAAACATATAACGCAGATTGCATGTAAATCGCAATAACAAGGGAAGCCAGCAACAACAGCAACGCCAACGACAACAATGGAAACAACGAGCTGAGCAGCAACAATTATTCGACAGGAACAAATTTTTTTTTACATACACACACACCTACATACAGTTCGTGTATATAAATATAATGCGTATCGCATATACGTACACACTTTGAGTAAATTGAGAAAGAAATCGTCGCTTGAGTGTTTCATTCTGAATAACATGGTTGAATTAAATAATTACAAATTCAATCTGAAATATGTTATTCAATATTTTGTTTACTGGTGTGTCGTTACATTGTATCAGATCATATGAATTGGATTTTCATATAATTATAACGGTTATATAGGTTGCATAATAATACTTAAATAAATTATTATTTTTATGTAATTTAAAACTGTGTAAAATTCAATAGTATTAATGTCAAAATATATGTTTATGCCAGTACTAATTCAATGCTAATTTTTTGGAATTCATGTAAAAGTGTTTTCCAACATTTGAATATATTTATATAGATATGTATGACTTTTCTATGGTTCCTTTTATTTCTATGCCCAAAATGTAGCGGTTCTCCAACAGAGTAGAGCCACAGTATATACTAGAGTACGTTGGGTTACCGTAGTAACCAGTGCAAAAACGCATTCTGACAAAGACACAGTGGCTTTTAACCGATGGGGATAGAGATGAGGGATAACGGAAATGCGTTAAAACACGGCAAAACCACATAAAGTGACCAAGCGACTGACGGACGAACAAATGAACTTTGCTTTCGAATGGTATCACCACTTTAGCAGTCGTTGGTTTACACCGAAAGTATTTCAAGTATTTTGTGCAGTTGCAGAAAAGATTTCGACCCGTGCTGCACTTTTCTAATTTTTTTTTTTATTTTACTATGTGTTTTGGTGCGAGCTTTAGACAATAGTGTTTGACAGAGTAACGCATTTCGCTTTCTCTCTATCTCTGTCGTTCTTTCATATCCGCTTAAGCCAGTTGCCAGAGTTGCAAAATGGCGTGCCAATGCAAGTGTTGATAAAGCGTAAATGCATTTCCTGTCTGTTTGTCTGCCTCCGACTGTGTCGTTTTGAATGCCTCTCAGCCTTGCATTTTTGCTTATTTGTTCCGCTCGCCTCGCAATTCCACCCTTCGAATAAGGGGTTTTAATGTGTCTGTTGGCACTTATTATTGTTGTTACTACATAGATGCATACTTCAGCATCTCGTGACTGTTGCGACTGGTTGGCAATGTGAATTCAGAGTTTCGCTGTGACGTATATTGTGCTTTTAGCTCGAGTTAGTAAATCTTTTTCAGGCAGCAGTTCTCCCTAGTTTTAGTCGCTGTTTCCCTTCTTTGCTGTTGCCTGTGAGCTTTTCTTTACACGCTTTTATCACGGTAAAAGTAATTTTTTCTAATGATATTAAACTATATAAAATTTCGCATGCAACATTAAGTTTAGCACGTTTGCGTGTGTGTGACTATGACTTTAATATGTCCGGGTTCTTAGCACGGATTAAAAGTGCAGTTGTCACTTTAAAATGTTAGTAAGCGAGATGAGTTAAAAAGTTGACATTTAAAATAATAAATTGAATCCTTTTGCTAGCACCGCGGTCTTTTAGTACAGCAGCGTTACAAATTTCTGAAAATAACTGACACTTGACACCATTGAAAAGCGCTCTGCTTATTGTGCAAGTTGTGACAATAGCTTTATTTCATCTTTCATTCGCGCCGCTTGAAGTGTCATTCAAAATAAAAACCAATAGAGATAATGAGGCAACCTGCAATTGAGTGGACAACAAGTGCAACAAACAGCAGCAGCACGAGAAACAACAATAGCTGTGTCAATCGTAGTTACTATAAGGATTTCTGTTTCGTGTATTGACAGCAGCGAATCCCCATTGAATAGGCGAGAGCAAAAAATGTATAATTAAAATATTATTTTTCTTTTTTAAACTTTCGAATGGTGGGTTCGTTTAGATAATATAAGTTAAACTTGCCTTTCATTATTTTATAAACACGCAAAAATGGTCAAAAATAAAAACATTTAAATCATTGAAGCTTTGTTTTCCACTATTTACTTGCTTTTGTTGCTTCCTTGGCCAGCATTTGTGTGAAAATGCATACCGTCATTTTGAAACTGTATTCGCATGGTTCTTCTTCTGAATCATACTGCATCTTACATTCAAGTACAATTGCAGACTCGTCCTCTGAGATCGGCTCCTGCTCCATTAAAGCCTGCAAATCCAGTTTACCATTCGAGTCAAGCAACTCCGAATCTCTATATAAGCAGTAAGTAAAACATTTGAATTTGCTAAAATCGTAATCTGTTATATTTGTTTTGCCCGCCAGTTTTTCGAGATCCTGAAACTCTTCAACAGATATATTATTATCTTCCAGACATTTGTCAACAATTTCCATATCAGGCTTTTCAGTGGGATAGCACTTAGGGATAAAGAAAAATTGATTTATTGTTGCATAATCGGTACCAGTGACTCACCTGCACTGTGCTCAAGCTAAGCACTATAGAAATAATCACAAAATTACTCATATTGCACATTCTGACAGCTTCAGTACTATTTCAGTTGCAGCTGAATTTTTATACTATTGCTATATGATAGACTCTTGATCTATTTATATCAACAAATTGAATTGAATTGCTGGAACATTAAATATCTACTATTTAATTATAAATATATAATATAATATATATTCAAGTATTTGTGATGCATGAGCTCATGTCAGCAACAATATAATATTGCATGTCAAACTTGGATTTTTGTTATATTTATTAATTCTTTGCACTTACTACTTTATAGTTAATCAATAAAAATCTGAGCTCAGTTACTGCGGTTCGTGTTGAAGTCTGACAAAATCAAATTTATTAAAAATCACACAGAACTTCCGTTTAGACAATTGCGTAGAATCGCAAATGGAGGAAGTGTTAAATTTAATATGTGTCACACCTTTCAAACTGTACAAATATTTGTCTATTATACTACTGGATATACTAGTTGTGTAAACGAGCTGTCTGTGTTATATAGTATACCTATGCGCTATGAAAAATCGTATTCATTATTCGACTTGGATGTATCCGTCCTTCATGTTAAATTGACATGTCATACTTAATTTCAGCAACATTTTATTTTTGGAATATTGTAATAGCAGATATTAATATAGGCATTAAAATTTTTAACATTGGTTTTCAATATTCCTCTCATCAGCGAACCATACACTGTAACATATACTGACTGACACTCTGTAGAGTTATAAACTGTCTTTCTATAATAGCAAATATATTGATGCAATGCTCAGATTTTCAGTACCAATATCGCGGCGTATATAAGTACGGATGCACTTGTATTTTTGTGCTGCAGTTACTATATTAGATCCCTTAGTTTTATGTACAAATTTCTCTTTAAGTTCTACAATTATAGTTTTGAGACCTATTAAGTCGTTAAATCATCGGGTATTAAACAAACCAAATTCAACATATCTTTGCATCTATTTGGGGTACAGAAACGAAATTTGGCAAATATGTTAATGGGACTGGGAAAACTAATACCGGTTAGTTTGGTGAAAATCGAAGTACACATTATCGATAAGAACGATTTAAATATGTAAACTCTTTTTTATGAGACCTGCCATGACTCCTTATACATTTGTATAAACGTAATATATCCTTTTATCCTATGGGCACAGGATATAAATGTATCTAATATCGAAAAAAATAGATTTGACAGTGGTTGATCAATTTAATGTCAAGCTCGATTATTTGTCATCTCACTCTCGTACTTGTTTATATTTTTATTCGCCTGAGTGTTGGAATGCAGACATACATGCAAATATTGTGCATAACAGCTCCCTTATCGAGTTAATTATGCAGTACACGTGCTATAAAATACGCCAGAATTAACAATGCAGTTTGGAATACAGTTGAACATAAGTACGCGTATATACATATGAGTATGTGCATACTCTACAAAGGACCAGCACCATTTAAGAGGATACGAAAAATTGTATGGTATTTTGTCATTTTTCTGT
This sequence comes from Leucophenga maculata, assembly GCA_035044805.1. Lineage (NCBI taxonomy): Eukaryota > Metazoa > Arthropoda > Insecta > Diptera > Drosophilidae > Leucophenga > Leucophenga maculata. Next base: position 4,581,602 of record JAWNNP010002290.1, read on the forward strand.
TTGTTATAATACATATAATACTCGTATATACATAGTACTTTGTTAGTATGTTCATGAAATTTATATATATTTTTAGCTATATATTTGCAAATGTACGAGTATAACAATTATATGGTTCGGTTTCTCTATTTTTTGTTTAAAGGGTTGGAAAGAAATGTGCAATGAACAGAGCATTCATTGCAATAATTGTGTGTATGTTTTAATAAGATTTAAGATATTGTCAACAGTTACTAATGATGCGCGTATGTACCCTGTATAGCTTAGAGCAGCGTATCACATTTTACTTGGCTCGGTTTTGCAAGAGCGTAGCCGATAATATTTAGCAATATACAAAAGTACTCCGAACGTTTAATGCATTTTCAATCAACGATAATACGAGTTCCAACAACACTCAATGAAACTTTAAGACTCCCCTCTACATGCCGTTTACTCACCGAATACATGCTTACCCGCTATTCTAAGTAGTTTAATTTTTCCAACCGCTAAAATATGGCATTGAGCCAGAAATAGCAATGGCTCTTGCTATGCACAGCACTAAATATTTATTTTGAATTTATAAACAATTGCATTTTAGGCGTAAATTGCGTCTCGCTTCGTTTGGTGTTTCAAATTATTGCGAAATTAGCACTTCGCACACGGAAATTGCGCCAAAGTGTTCACAATTTCTATAATTGTAAATTATTTTCACTGCATTAAGAGGGAATATATATCAATATTTCGAAATCGATATGCTGCCTAAAAAATGTTTCAATATGTATACAATGTGTATTATTTATATATATATATGTATATATATATATATATCATCACGTAGAGTATGTGAAAAAGTTAGGTCGTACTAAATTTTTATAATATGTATTTAATTATTTAGAGCAAAATTTTTTGTATGTTAGCTCAACCTTAATAATGGTTGGCTGGGATTATCCTAAATTACTCAAAACATAACTTGTTCTGTAAAGAATTTGAGACGATACGATGAAAAAAACATTTCACAATGTAAACTTTAACATCCGTTGCCGCCCTCGGGGCATGAATGTATGTACATAAGTTTTATTAGATGTTGTTTAGTGTATACAGTATACTTTGAAGAATATCCGGTGAAAACCCCTCAATGTAAGCTTTGACCAACTTTATCACCCGTTAGAAGTATAATTTATCAACACACCGCATTAGTGAGTACTTCCCCCGGCTCTCTTGCATTAGCAGTTATGGCCGTGAATAAATTAGTTAATCAGTTAGGTCGAGTATTCTAATATATATATAGAGCTATACCAAAAATGAAATGAAAACAATGAAAAATTGTTATATATATTTTCAATGGGGAATGAAATAGTGTTTTAGGGAAAGATGAGAATGTGGTAAAAATTATAAGTGCGCATATAACACACGGAATTTTTAGATTAACTACAGCCACGATTAACAAACAGTTTGAAATGATGTCTGGAAATTTTTACTTTGCAAAATGTTTGTCCTTGGCATTGTGTATGAGTGTAAAAAATGATCGTTTTAATGCCAAAGTTGTGCTATTTAATTTTAATTTATTTCAACAAATGATGTATTTTATCTAGTACAGTTTTTTAAAACAATTAAAAATTTGTACAAAGAAAGAAAAAACTTTCCACTGAAACGCTCTTCAGAGCATCCAAAAATTCGTTTAAATGTTTCAGATTTTTTTTTTTTTACAGTATTTACCAAAACAAAAAAAAAACCCACTGACTTTTTGGACACAGTTAGCCAACTTCCGTGCAACGAAGCGATCAAGCGAGCGGCTAAGTGAACAACCAGCTGTACCGCCTTCATATTCGGATAAACTGCTGGTTGCAGCGGGTGGAACACAACCTATTCAACAGAAATTCGTGCGAAACTCATTCGTACGCCTTCTTATTTGTGGATTTCTCTCTAGTCCTACCTCTCTGCTCGTGGAGTCATTGCGATATTTAAGCGATTTGAACGCTTCGTTGCGCTTTGTGACAATTTTTTTCGTTTTGCTATACGAATTTTTTGGACAACTTTGGAGTAAAACATTTTTGTTTTTGTATGTTTTTACCCTGATTTTGTACGCTGGGCTTAGATTAAACTTTGAGTGAAGCGAGCTTGTTACTACATAGTAATTTGTGAGCAACATTTCATTTTTTTCCTGCTCTATCCTTGTATTTGGAAAATTTTTTCGTTAACTAAAATTAAACCAAGTGTTAAACGTGGCTTACACACGTTGGTCATTTTTATTGCCAAGTACTGAATGAACGAACGAGCGCTGTGCCCCGTCAACTGTAAATAATCGCATTAGAGGCGAAATTAAAAATTACAAAAACTAGATAAACCCGAAGCGCATAGTGCACACATACACATAACTAGTGAGCAATTTTAGATTAAGACGCAAATGTTCATTTTTTGTGTAAGGGCTTTCCGCGCCGTTCTGTGCTCCTTATAGAACATGGTTTTGGCAGTATTTATATTCACAATTTAACTTTAAATGTTTCCATTAAATAGTTTATGCCACCAATTCTTTGCTCTTCCGCTCTTTCTCTTTTCATCTTTTCTGCATAATCGACTCTCAAAGTGCATAATAATCATTTTCCCAAACTGTCAATATCAAGTAATTTAAACATGCATGACTACAAAGTCATGCTCATATGAGTAGATACACGCATACACAAAGCTTTTCAGCTGTGTCTACTCGTAGTTGTGGCAGTCAGACAGAGGCAGAAACGCTTATGCATGTAGATTGCCAAGAAACAAATATTGTTTAACAACAAAGTCGGCAAAATTTGCATATAAATGAGTTTGGCCCGAAAAGGCAAACAAACGAAACTAAATACAATATTTGTGCGCCATCAGGTTACTTGTAGTCGATAGTATCGCCGCACATCAAGGTGAAGCAAATTGCACGTATTACAATTACATATACAAGTAAATACGAATAAAATGTTACAAATTGTTAAAAGTTTAGTTTAAGAAGTTTGAATATCTACAACTCCATATACATACTTGTATGTATATATTTTTATAAATTGTTGCCACTGCTGTAAAATCTTCTATACATAAATACAATAGGATGTACGACTGGCTCTACAACGTGCGATCCAAACTGCAAATTTTGTTCAAAAATTTTTCGTTTCTGGGTATAGGCAACTACTAAATAAGTGTTCGACGAAAGTCGGTTTTTTGGCGTAAACACGAATATTTGATATATTGTCGCTATTGAAGTTCAGTTTTCTCATAAAAACGCAAACTATTTTCAAATAAAACTCATTAAAATCAAAATCATGAAATAAATATAATTTTAATCGGATGGCGATCGTAAACATACGCATACGACATTTATATACGAGTACATGTATTTGTATATTTTTATATGGATGTAATTTGATATGACTGTGTAAAATACGAGTTACATCTTACTCTCGCAACAAAGTTTAGCAATCGCATGCTATTACTTGTGCTATATGTTTCTTGTGGTAAGATATATTTTTGCACCCTTCATACTTTATTTGAAAAGGGTATTATTGGTCTGTCGGAAAATTTAGTAACGTGTATATATATTTATATTTATATATATATTCCTGATCGCCTTGACGAGATGAGTCTGTCTAATAAATTTCAAAGTTCTCACCTCACCTTGGATAGCTTAAATCTGGCTCTTTGAGTATGGTATTGTTCCTCGTAAACAAAAAAGTCTATATTTGAACAGTAGGGTGGTTGCGGCGCCGTCGTCACTTTGTATTTTGCCAGAAACTCATGACGAATAGTGCCGTGTAGCAACAGTTTGGTACATACGTGTATCACTGTGACATCTCACATACCTCTGATTTCGCTATGTCGTCATGGTTCGCATAGTTGATGCATTTGTCACTAACATTATTTTAATATGTATATATAAATATGTATGTGTTTGTTTTTCGTTTCGATTTGTTAGTCGAAGAAACTTTACTACTTAGCTTTATACTCTTCAAAAATAGTGTATTTCGTATTGTTTTTGTGCCGTATTTGCAATGCCTTTAAGAATGCGCGTAGACATCTTAAAGCATAAATTATCCATTCGGAAGGCTATTAACTGTCTATAGAAAATTAAATTTTACCATATATATTATTACATTAAACATTTAAAATGTCTAAAAAAATATATAGAAGAAATAGTCATCAAACGGCGAACGGATCAAATTTATTTTCATGCAGTGTATATTATTGTTGGTATCACCATAACCCGAGATTTTCCTTGTTTTTAACAAAGACTATTATATTAGTTGTTGTTTGAAGACGATTTTTATTTGAATGCGAGGCAAAATAGTAAATGTTGTCACTATTGTTGTTGCTGTTACAATTTTGCATATGAAAGGCATGTAAAGTGCCATGGTAGCCTCTTCGGCAAGTTGCTCGCAGCCGTTGAAAGCACTCAAGGCAAGAGTATTTTGAACTCTTGATATCCGGTGGCACATACAGGCAAACCATAAAAAGGATGGAAAATGCAACCTGACGGCTGTGCTAGGAGCCAAGCGGAAGTAGGCGACAGCGGAAGCTCGAGGTGAATACTGAAAGATGGTTTAGCAGCGTAAACTGTTTCCATGTGTCAAGTATGCTCGAAGGCACACACAAAAGAAGGTACATGGAAAAGGGGAGAAAGAGGACCAAGCGCGACATTATTATTGTTCTTAGTTCCCTGAGAGTGTATGTTTAGTGCGAATGTGCAACCGGCGTCTGCCAGCACTTAGCTGCTTGTTCTTTCCAGTTCGAGTTGTTGTTGTAGCAGTTTGCTAAACAAGTGCGCCACTCGAAACATCCACAAAGGCACGCAGCGAGTCGTTGAGCCTTTTGAATTTTTAATCGTTCAGTGTTACGGTACCCTACAGTGTTGTAAATGGACGAAAAATCTGAAAAAGAAGCGTGTGGTACAAGAGCTTTGACATGTTGCTTACAACCTTTTTTTTTTGCAATAGTGCTTAGAACGAATTCTTCTGCTTCATGCTATAGTTTTTTTTTGCTTTTATGGTTGGTATACTTAACATAAAATGCACTTTTATAATGAGTAGGCATTTAAGTGCATCTGAAGCAAGAAACTTGAAAATAACAAGAAACAACATTTTGGTCGATTGTGTTCGACTTCAAGATACACTGTATGTTAATGTAAGGCCTCTAAATTGAATAATAAATTTGTATCAAGAGCTATATTCGGATCTGGATCTATTATACGACAAATTTCATGAAATTTTTAATACAACAAACTCTGAAAGTAACCTTTTAAATAGGCGAAGTAGCAATACTTGTTAGTACAAAATAAAGTAAATATATGTAGATAAAGATAAATATTAAATACTAATATTAATGGAACAAAAAAAGAAATATCTTTTTACTTTCTGTGTATAGGGTATAAAAAACACATTGTGATAAAAACTGTGCATACACAATCACAGTCATGGTTGTTTGGTACATTGCTGACATCACGAATGCATTTACTTGCATATATGATTATTGAACTTTACATAAGGTTAAATGAACTTCTCGGTGATATCTGTGTTGTAAGGAAAATAAAAAGAAAGTTAACAGTGTTGAGTCCATTTGAAGCATGCATTAAAAATCACTTCCCACTAACAATGCACAATGAACAGCAATCCATAGAAAAGAAAACAGCAACATTTAACACCAAAATCGGATTATGAAGCTCATACACAATGTCAATAATATCAAGTAAGTGAGCAGCCGAAATGGAAGTAAGAATCGTTTCGAAAGAAGTATGCAGCACAGCAACAATTGAAATCATTTGAAACCTTTCAAATGTCACACAAAAGAAATTGATTTCATGCCATGCCAACGAGCCAGCCGCAGTGTAATGCAGACAGTCCAAGACAGCTCGAGCACTGTTGCTGGAATTTGATTTAAATTTACACGCAATCGAAAGCGAAGTATGAAAGCTTGGAGCAAAATGAAGCAGCAAACAAGAAGTGGGACAGGCCACTGAACGAAGGAAATACTCGTAGTTGACTGCAAGCAAGAACGATGCCATGGCGATAAGGATAAGATGCACATGCTGCTACAAGTAGAAAAAATAAAAATGAGTTACCGAATTCAGGAATGGCAATGAAATACGCCATATTTATACCAGATTTTCTAGCAATTTTCTGTGCAAAAACTTGTAAAATAAGAATGAACATAGAGTTGCAATTGTATAAAGTTTGAAATGCGTGCTTCCTCTCATTTGTAGTACTTTCTCTTTATTTGGATCACACATACCGATTCTGAACGAGACAATTTTAACATTTGTACAGTCACTGCCTATTCTATGCCTTAGCTGCTCTTGCTTTGGACTGTATTTCTTACCATGTTTTACGCAACATAAACATGCTGCAATTGGCGGCATTTAGCGTCCTTTTGCTTCCTTGCGCCATTGTCTGTAATTACAAATTTTAATTAAATGTTAAGTGCTTCCGCTTTAAAAAGCAATAAGTTGGCTTTCCAGTTGCTTTGCACTGAGTGAGTTCTTAACTGGCTGGTGTATTTACGTAGTGGGTGTTTATTGTGTTGTTCTGTTTAATGTTGAAGTGCAATGAGTTGTTAAGTTCAGTAGTTTGTTGCTTTTGGTGCAAATGGGTTTTATTAAGTATATGTGTAGTACGAGCATCAAGATTCCTTCCAAATAAGAACAACGAGTGCAGTGTATATTATTGATTTTGAATACTAGTTGCTTCAACAAATATCACGAAATAATTTTTAAAGTGGTCCACTATTAGCCGCGAATTGGTTGGGTATGGTAGGGGTCCGTCTTTCATGTTTATACTGTTAAACGCTTGTTGAACTAAATATTTCACTTTTGTCAAATTTCGAAATATCTACGGTATTTCATGGACCCAATTTTTACAATTGGTATTCTGCTTAGACATGATGATTGCTATTTTATTTAAGACATTAGAGAGGGACATTGTTGAAAATTTGTAAAATAACTTCATTATCAAGCAGTGTTATATTCTTGAGAGTTGCATTTACTAAAAAGTTCTCAATTTGCACATTCACCAAAGAAATGCAGTCACGCACATACGAACCTAATATATCGTCTGACTATCAGAAGCACAGTTTCGCCATCAACCTGACGCCACTGAGGCCTTGTCCGGCTTTGGATAAGATTGCAGATTTATGTGCTTGTGCTAACATTAGGAGGTTATCTAATAGAAACTAAACTTTGGAACTCGGAGGAATTGACTTTTGTAGTGGGGTACTCGGAAGTGACAGAGCATCTTTAGTGCTAATGTCGTCAATCCGTAATACATTTCTATGTACTTGTTGTTGCTCTTGTTGAGATGTTATACTGTCTGGCTTGGTGTTGGCTAATCTTTCGTCTCAGTGCTTTGGCTTCATAGTTCATCTTTTCCTTTCCCTTACTACTCTCACTCATTTTCCATTGGCCCCTTTTGTTTTCTATTCGCGTCATGACAAATGCTTTTGTTTACCCCAACATAATTCTTTTGTGATTGATGCGCTTTGCTTGTGAATATTTTTGAATTCAGTTTTCTTTGGTGACGACGGAGAAATATATACATAGAAGGCGAAAAATGTAATCCTGCACATCGATTCTTTCTCTTTTGATGCGCATTGCCACTACCTACCCTTTTTCCGACCGTTGGAAAATATGTTTATAATTTTTTGCTTATAGGTATTCTGAATACAATGCAGTTGGTGGAGCTGCTCCGACTTATCTGTGCCGCCGGTGTTTTTCAGGCTTTTAAATCATTTTGTGAGGTGCTGTGGAAGTTTCTAGTGAATGCAAAGTGCCTGAAAACGTGCCGTAGATGACGACAGTCGACTTTGTTTTTTGTTGTGTGTGGAAATTTTATGAAATGTTAAAGCCTACTTTTCGACGCCTAAATGTATGCCATTTATTTGGCTTTTCTTGAAATTGTGTTTTTTTTCCTGCCTCTATAGCTGTCTTGTTTTTGTTATTCGCTTTTTTATCTTGTATAAAAATTCCACTATTTCATTGTCAATGTGCTTTTTCAAAGTTGGCAGCGGCAAGCGACAGAAAAAAGTGTCAAAGTTTCGTGTCATGTGGTAAATAATTTGAACTTGCTGCTAAGGACAGCCCGATAACTATATCTCTTGATATTTGACATCTCTACGCGAAAAGTTTTCTTGCTCCTAAACTTGTAGTTTAAATTGGAAAAATTCTAATTGTAACAAACTGTCAAATATTGTCTTATGAACGAGAGATAAGATCGGATAAGGGAAGCATAGTTGGAATGGGGTGGAAAGAACGAGGGAGAGAAGGAGACGATGTGCAGAAAGTAAAGGAAGGCCATGTCAGATTTGGAGCTTAGTTTAAAGTTTACTGTAACTGTGACTTATGCGCGACAAGTTTGGCAGTTCAAGTTTTGATGCGGATTAGTTTATCATAAGCAAAAATAGCAACCGTGAAAAAGTACCAGATTCGCATCGGCCAACAACATACATCGTAGTTCACATGATTTGTAATGTTAATAACCTGAAATTTTATAATTTATTAAAAGGATTTGTAACTTAGCTTCGCATTAATAGTAATCATGGTAATGATAACTTGAAATTTTGATACATCGTCGCTAGTTAAGTGATCCAACCACTTGTAACGGTCGGAAGTTGGTTTAGTTGGCAACACAAGCATTGTTAAGAGATAATGTTCATTTCGGCATCAGTGGGTTTATAAGTGATGATCTATCAGTTTCCGAAATACCCATGTTTATTTCAATGTACAACATTGAAAGAACGTCTTTTATCTGCGTTCTAGTATTTGTTATTTGAATGGAATGGTATTAACTGATTAACATATTTGCATGTAACCCATCAGTATATGGCAATCTGAAATTCACTTTAATAGTAAAGGTTAATTTTTAAACCAGAATGAGTTAAAGTTATAGCAATAAGAAAAATGTGTTTTAAATAGAAAGATTTGCCGCAATAATGTTGGGTGTAGAAATCGACATTACTTCTTGTAAAGTACTTCGACCCTAGGCTCTGTCTCTCTCCTTTTTTCCTCTTTTCGCATTACTCAAGTTCTAAAATTGACGCTTTCTTGAGCGTCGGTAAAGAACTTGTAGCCAAGCCACTAAAAGTTTCTTCTACGTCGACGACCGCGCGCTTCCGGCGACAACTGACACTCGTTGAAAATGTTGTTACACTTGTTTTGTTCTCCTGCATTCTGTTGTTGTTGTTCCAACTTGGCAGCTTTGGCTTGTTGCTATTTTGACTGCATTGCAAATATGCAAAATCATCATTTAAATATGCGCTGCATTTAAGCCCAAGGCAAAACTTTGAAGTTGCTCTTTTTCGGTTCGGTTTCTGATATGCTCATTTCGCTAGCTCGAAATAGGAACAATAGCATGAAGACTTTAATGACTTTTACTTTGGAGTACAGCATCATATATACAAAATTTACAACACTTAGAAATACTGCGCATTTTCCGTGTGCCCCCATCGTAACCAATCCCACAACCAGCAGCACCCATCTTTCTATTCCACATTTCTTTACACTTGTTTCAAATTTATTACAAAATTCCATTAGCAGCAGTCGTCGACGATGACAAGGGCGACAACGAGGAGTTCGTCGAGCATCGTTCAAAATATTCGCCCTCCGAAATTGCCTTGTGCAATTCTACGCCGCAAATGGGCGAAAAGTGTTGCCAAAACTATGCAAATAAGCTCAGAAATTTATTATGTAATGTGCAAATATGCACTTAGGCACAGTTTTAGCGTCAGCCAGTGAATGATCGAATAGGCGAGCAAAAGCTAGAAAGTGTGAGAGCTGACATACACTTACATACAGAAAAGGCATGAGACACCAATCCACATCACCATTGGTCAGCGCAAATTGCCGCTGGCTTGTCCTATATAAATTTTTGGAGCTTTGCAATCTAAATGTACATAGTAAAATATTTAGTGAACTAGATGGGAAAATGGAAGTGCAAAAATAAATATTGGAACAGATGAAGACATATGTATTTGGTAAATCTTTGAAAGACTACCGACATTTGATTGAATACATGATGTAGATCTTCATGTAGTCGCGGCGCAGACATTCTCACAAATGAAATGATTTTAATTGCAGAATATATCCAGTCAGTCGTGCTGCAGTCGTGAGCTCACAAAGTGAAGCTGTCAACTTTTTTAAGTAGACTTAATAGGTTCGAATAGAATCTGAAATATTTAAAAAAGAACAACCTTTGTCCAACCTTTGAGGCCCCCAAACCACTTTCCCACTGTACCTGCGTACTAATTAGAGAAATCTAGCCCTGAAAATAAGAACACTGTAGCTGTTGAAGCTATTATAGATAAGAAGGACGGACATATACAGGGATAGGCGGATATAGCTGTATCGACTCGACATTAAATGCTGATAAAACATATATATACTTTATAGAGTCTGCCACGCTTTCTTCTGCCTGTTATATACAATCTTATAACTTAGCATACACTTGGAAGGGCATAAGTCAGAATAATAAAAATAGGTGTAACGCCCTACAGAACTGATCAAACATGTGGTATGTAACTTCATAGTAACGCAAAACTTCCTTTAAGGCGTTGCAATCATAGTTACTACATAATAATATTATTCACATTCCGAGTGAAGAGTATTTAAATAAGGCCGCCCAAAGTGATTGGAGTTGGGACCAGCCTTTTTAGATTCGGGTCAACTATGCACCACCACTCAAATTCATTGACAATCAACCGTGTCGATGTTCCACCAGCAGAACAGAAGAATCAGTTTAACACAAATTTGGATTAAGACATCTTTTGGTATTCGTGATTTATTATTGAACAGATTATTGACAAAATAACCTCAGTCTTAGTACATCCTTGGCCCTCCACGGCAGGGTATAGTAGGAAACTAATATTTTCGTCGGAAATCTCCTATGAACAAAACTATATTTGTTGCGAATAGAGCAGATGAAATCCAACCCAGACTGACTTGGTCTATATGCACAACTAGCTCGACAATGATGAGTGTTGAAGGACTGGCTGCTGACGTTGAAAAGCTGTCAATGCTAAATGCTTTCGGTTGACATTGTCTGTCGCCATATTCACTGAGCTTAATCCACAATTTGTTGGTGCTGCGTCTAGCTATTGTTGTTTTTTGTCTGTGAAGTTGTGCGATATCAGCATGCATCAAGATGACCATTCTTCTTCCTTTAGCGGGCTGCGTAAAAGGAAAAAAATATATAACCAGTAACATCTCTGGCGTGAATTACAGCTGCAGTGCAGTGGCGACAGCAGCAGCATCAAAGTCGTACAATGGCCGTTTCCTACAAAATGAAAATACAATGCGCAACGCAACGCGGCACCAAGCAGCGAGCAATTGCCCGCATAAAGCTTATCAACATTCACGTTGCTGTTGCAGCTGGTGTTGCAGCATCGTTGTTTGCAGGCAGCGGCGTTACAAATGCAACAACAATCAACAACAGCATTTTGTGCTGTTGACACTTTGGATTCAGAATTTATGCAACTTAAAAGCGGTCAAGTTGCGAAATATTTACGATGCGAGAAACGAGACACACACTCTCGCACAAATAATTGAATACACGACCACACTCATTCTTATATAATTCATTCACATATACCCGTTCTAGTACTATATATACATTTGTATGAATATATATGGTGGTACGAACGCTTCAGCAAGGCAATTGCGCGACATAAATCGAGCAGCAGGAGTTTCTTTTTTCTACGCTCTCATTTTTGGCATTATTGTGGTGACTTTTAACAACCTGTACCCATGTGCTAAAGGGTATATGAAGTTTCTAACAATGTATGTAACAGACAAAAAAGAGGCATGCCAGCCCTATAGTGTTCATTTATACATTCTTTATCAGCATCAAAAGTCAAATCATTATAAACAGTTCGATTGTCGGTCTGTCTATATTCACTAAACTTTAATATTCAGATTCCCCTTGCACTTTTTCAAAAAAAGCATTTTTAAATGATTGTGTCAACTCCAATTTAAGATTTGGATGAGTCTTACGTCTTACAATCTTATTCTACCTGAGTCCATAGAATAAGATTGTGTTAGTAGCATTCATAAAAGTCCCGAAACATATTTTTTTCTCTTTATAGTATCCTTCACACTCATTACTTTTTAGTCTATTAATGCAATAATTATTTAAGTAATTTAAATTTGAGGTGCTTAGCTCAACAAATGAAGATGTTTTATTTAGGAAAACCGAAAATTGGAAGAGACATGAATAAACGAATTTTGAGGTGACAGTAATTGTAGTAAAAGCGAAATGGTAATTTTTATAAATGAGCAACCTTGCACTACAAAAAGTCTCTATACTGAGGAAAAAATCTGCAAAAGTGAAGAGCTAGTTTGCATCGACAAAGAAAGGGACATGGTTAGACCGATTTATATCGATGATCTGATAAGGAATATTTACACTTTTTTAGTTTTTCCGCCATTTCCTGTAGTACGTTAAAAACTCCGTGGGAAAAGTATATTATCTGATGTTGATAGTGGTTGGATGAAATTGGAATTATATTGTTGTGCTCCTTATTTAATTTAATGCCTATCTAATACTTAGTACAGAGTATCTCGTAGTCCAGCATACTAAACTGCAGCGTTCACAGAAATAAATATTTCTGTGTTTTTTTACCGCGGCGATTTGTTGTAAATATGTATACATAAAAATAAATAAATGTGTCCATAAATATATATGCCATGAATTTAAAAAAAAAAATGTATGTATGAACGTGTATAAATCCATAAGTATATAAGTGCGAACGTTCATTTTATGCTTTTTTGTATAGCAGCGAATTGTATTTTATTGAAGTCAGCAACAAACCACCACAAAAGCTTGAACAAAGTGAAAATAAATACATACAATATATAAAATAATAAAAATTAATATCGGAAAAATAAAAGAAACGTATGTGCCTTTGTTCTCTTTGTTCTCCCAGAATGATTCAAGCCGTGTTTGATACATCAAGGCACTTTTAATAAATTTCAGCCTTTGGCAACTTTACATTTATATTTTATTTTATTATTCATATCGTTCGTTGGTTAAATATTTAAATATATTGGGAATTAAGATTTTGCATGATGTTGATTTCAATAGTGTCAATCATTATGCTCTCCTGTAGTAATGGAATTTGTGAATTAAGAATCACAATTGTTGAGCTTTGCATGAAATATGAAATTACAAAGTGTAAGCTTTAAATAACAACAATACAGTTAATTTATGTTAGATGTTTGCATCGTTTAGGTATGGATGATATTAACATATTTTTATTCTTATTGATGTGATGAGGACCAAAAGCGATCTACAGGAACGAACTACACTAAAATGCAAAGCAACTCCCTAGATCCCAGATAATGCCACGAAATTTTTCTTTTTTCTTCTTAGAAAACAAAAGTGACATCCAGTTCTTAAGCGCATTAAATCAAACTTAACTGGGAGCAGCAGTGACAACATCCAAAATGAGTTTACTAAAAATTGCTGTAGCATTTTAAGATGCGCTTAGTTCGTTACACTTCGTACAAGCTGTATGGCAATGGCTCGGTTTGTCCACCTGTTTTCACACAAAGCATTCCTTTGCATAAACTTTGCAGCATGAGTTTGTTTAAGTTTTTAGCAAAATAAATGAAGGCGTCAAATTAAAATGCGCTCAAATTCTTTAGCAGTTGCAGCACCCACAAAAGCTAAAACTGAACAATGACTACGATGCAATAAACAAAGTGGCGTCTTAAGATACAGTCTCAGAAATCTTTTTCTTTTGTACGAGTTGTAAAAAGTTGAGCGCTGAGTCGCAGGTGGACTGTCAGACTGCATAAGTTTTTGGGCTTTGTTTTTATTAACTGTACACATTTTCTTTCTCTGCGCAAACAAATAGGTTGGATTAGTCTATGCATAGATAGAGAAAGACGAGCTACGGTGGCAGTCAATAAACATTCAGTTAAAGTATATCCTTTTAAGCTGAAGCTGAATGACAAAAGTATCACACTAATTGTTAAAAAATCACAGAATCAAAGAAGTAAAATATCATAATTTTCTGCAATGTACATGATTTATGTTGATCTCCAGCAATGTTGCATAATATTATATATATTGATCTTGAGTAATTTTAGAACAAGGTCAAATTTTACGTGTCTATATAATGAATAAGCTTTTTGGGCGCTGAAGTAAAAAATCTATCAGATTAAGAATCTCCAATTATCTTCTCTCTCTTTTTTTTAGATACACAAAACTAACCAAAATCTTAAGTTTAAATACTAGTCCTCCGGATGGATACGATTGCAGTTATAGATCATAAGAAAGTCGACTTAACTGGATATAAGCTGATCGAATAAAATTCATACTAATATCCAGGTACAAGAAGAAGTAAAGTGAAGACGTATTCTTATTGAGTCTATGGTCTTATAAAATGTGTTACAAACAATATTGTTCACACATTTATTTTAGTAATCCAGGCAATGGTTGCTAATGAAAATTTTTTTTCATACGATCAAAAGTTGTATAAGGCTGAATTATCCATCAGTTATATGGTTGATCAGTTATAGACTTGAAGTGAAATAGAACTTTATACATTTTCTTCACATAAAACTCGATTGCTAGGAGTCAATCATTCATAACTCAAGCCATTAAAAAAACACGGTCGATTATTAAACAGTTGACTATCATATTGCTGCTGTCTCGTCGTCATTATGCTCAAGTTGCTTTTGGCTTTCCACAATTTTCAAATAGTATACAGAACTGCGTTTGTTTTAATTTAGTTCTAAAAATTTGCCAACAATTCTCCTAAAACTCACATAAGAGCGATAGCATCAAAATACTTCAACATTTTGCCTTGACATGACTGTTTACATGGCACATGGTATGCATATGAATGTACGACTTCGTATGTGTGGACTGCTTATTGAAGTTGCTATTGCTAACAAATTTCCCATTGGAAAACAAGCTACCACTGCTACTGCCATTGGAAAATGCAATCAGTGCGCAAAATTTGCTTTTTTGGTCAGTAAACCGCAAAAATGTTGAGCTTAAGTTGCGTTACGCTTTAGGTTGGCTGATGTTGGTAAGGTTTGCCCGCCTCGGTCGATTGGACTACATATGAAGAACTGCGTAAAATCATCCGCTTGCTATATACATATGTATATATAGATATACCAACATATATTTGTTTGTACTACACATATACATACATACACTCATCCACTTTGTTTCACCTTCTCCCTTCCACACTCTTCATGTTTCATAATTCAACTCGCTCCCGCATTTTGCCAGTGAATCACTTGATTGCATACGGAAAAGTGTTGCTTTACCGTCGACTTCCGGCCGGCGTTCCTTCTCTCGGGTAGCAGCACTAGTTGTTTCCATGCTTTCAAGCTGCGTCCATTATGTGTGCATATACTCACAAAACGCGCTTGTGCGTGTGTATGTGTGTAAGAGAAAAGTGCTCCTTTGGCGCAATTTCATCACAATTTGGGTCAATTACACGCACTTGTCCAATTGAAAACATTGTGTGTGTGTTTGTTGCTGGTTGCTATTGGCAGTTGACTCTTGTTGTTGCTTTTACTTGTTACATCTCGAGGTTGGTGTTGGTTTTCTTCTTATTTTGAAATTTTTTTTTTACATTTCTTTTAAAAAGAAAAATTAACATCGACCTATGCTTCAAGGCGAGGAGCTAAATGAAATGAGTTAATGGTCCTCTAATCAAAATTGACTAATGACATCTATTTTGCATAATCAACTCTTAGTTTAACGAATGAATCTTTTAAAATTTAATTCACTTGGCTTGTCTGGGTAAAATGTCTTAATATTTCCATATATGTATGTACATGTACTCATTTCATTGTGTGTAAATAGTAGATACGTATTATTATGTTGATCGGCTGAAAGGGACAAATTGATCCATCTGTTTGTTTGTCTGTCTGTTAGACCCACCATACAGCTTATTTTTCAAGCTATATATTAATATGAATGATGATGAGTTTTCAACGAGGGAAAATGTACAAGACAAGCACCGTTTCTCCCTATTAAGGATTCGGTTGTTAAGGAAACTCATGCGCATGTGATAGTACTTAGTAAGTAGCAAAATTATTTAAATCGTCCTCGTTACATCATTTAGAAGGAATAATATTTTATTTTCAAAATAAAATCAAATAAAATATAAACCATTAAGAAATATGTGGTGCGATATGGGCTTTTTAGGCCTACATGACTGTCACTTCTGTTACCGGCCACTTAACCTTACCTAATTTTAATTTATATCGGGATTACTTAAAAATAGTATTAATTGAATAGTATTAATTATTTGTATGACCAGTCCGTCAAACCGAGTGGATCTGGTCATGTTAGCTCTACAAAATTAAACGTTATTACTTATATTCAACTCTGAATTGAATCCTTATATGATTTAAAATTTCATGTTTTGATGAATGGAATCGATCTAAACAAGTAAGGAAATTTCAGTCGGGCGTAACCGACTGTAAGAGGCCCTGTACCAGTTCAGGTCTCCTAACAAACACATTAAATGTTTCCCGAGCTTATGACCAAACACATGACCACTTCTCACTGCGTGAATATGAATGAAAAGAAAAGGGGGGTCGTTCAAATGAAATTGCTTATAAAATCGTCATTTATTATCCGATTTTGATGAACTTTTTGGATTTCTGCTTAGAGGGACGACAACTTTATACTGGTATACTCAATTTTTTTTGTGCTGAAGAAATTTTTACCCTAAGGGGTGATTTTATGGGGAAAGGGGGGAGGGGCAAAATTTTAAAATAAACTTGTGAAATTCCGGAGCAGTCCTAGTCGAATGCAAAAAACACGAAGTCTCTATCTATTACCGTTTCCGAGATCCTTTCGTTCATACGGACGGACGGACGGACGGACGGACAGACGGACAGACGGACAGACGGACATGGCTATATCGACTCCTCTTTCATTCCTGACCATAATGGTGGTAACTTTGGGGGGTCTCCGACCATTATTTCTACCTGTTACATACATTTGCACAAACCCAATAGGCTCTTGTACCTTCGGTACAGGGCCTAATAATATTGGGCGGAACTTTATAGAAGAGAAGCCTATATTTTGACTATATTTATCATAAGAAAAAAAATGAATTTAGATTTCGAATTTGAACTGAATGTCCAAAACAATATTTTCCTAGGAAATTCTTTTTATTTAATTATTTATGTATGACTGTCAATAATGGTGGTTTAAAAATGAAAAAAATGGAGAGAACCCGCAAACTGAAAAAGAAAACAAACTTATACGAGTATTACTTATATGCATGCGAATTCTGTCCAAAACGGCGGATGGCAGAAATTACATTGTGGTGTCATTTACACTGCAACAACAATTACGGACTGAATCAGTGCGACGAAAACGGGAACGTCATGAGCGCGGCGTAATAAAAAGGATGAACTGAAAAAATAACAGAAGGACAGCAATTTGGCGCAGATATTGTTTAATTTATTGCATTTTACAGTGTTCGAAGTTTGTCTGCTCGCTTTTCCATTATTTTTTCGACGTAGCACATATAAACAAACACAAAACGAATATACAACAAAAACAAAAATGCCTTGAATGGCAGTTTGAGCCGTTTGACAAAAGCTTTTTTTAACTCAACGCTACGCTCGACTGGGATCTCCTGCACTACTTCGTTTTAGGCCCTCGTTGCATCTTCCCTTGGCTTTCTGCTCATATTTGTGCTCTACTGAATTGGACTGTTTGCATTTTTATGAAACTGACAATACGACATCGATCATTGTTGGTCCTCTGTATGCGCGCCGTCTCCCTTTTGCTCTTTGTCGTGTATAATTGTGTGGATGTACTTACATATATACATTCGATGTGCATGTTTTTATATAAAAATGCATTGGGTATTGCTGCATTTTGGAGCTTGCGTGCTCTAGATTGTGCATATCGTCTTCACATTCCATCCACAATATCTGGTGCGGCAATCAACATTCACCGCAAAATGAAGAAATGATTTTATTATTTTTCTTCACCCGCTTAAGTTTGGTTTTAGCTCTTTTCCCATTAAATTAATTATTTGCAGTCGCAGACAAGACTCCCAGCAATGCTGGGAGTAATTAGACTTTCGTACCTACGTAAATATTTTTAGAGCTATGTTTTAATTTAAACAAATACATTTTTGGCAACTGTTTATTTTCGGTGAGGATTTGATTTTAATAATGAAATCAACTTCTGAATATACGAGTATCTCAGGAAGTATAATATTGATTTTTTATGCAACTTCGTCCATCTGAATAATCAAAAACCACTGTTCCGCATGTTGTTCAATTCTAAATATTACACAGAGTGTTTAATAAACTTTTTGTGCACCCTACTAGTTTGTGGATTTTATGTTTGAATTTTGACATAATTTAATGGAATCGAAATCAAATAGCTTTAAAATAAATGTATTAAAAAGAACCCATAAAATATAAGAGCTTAAAACTTTCAACATGGCCATTTAGCACCACATCGAGTAACTGAAGCGATTACTGACCGAATATTTCGACAATAAGATATATCTGATTAGCAAAGCTATAATCCTAAACCTATGCAGGTTGGTCTTGACTGGCGATTACATTATTCATTTATCTGTTGCAGTTGATTTGATTTTTGGAAAAACATTTAGAAAAATGAAACTTTTGTTGTACATATTAAAATAATGTAACAAAGTACATATAGACAAAGATACTAAAACATTCACTTATTTTCGATGTGTTCAAACTTTTGGCCTTTACTGTTCATGTATTCAACTATGTACATTCGAGTATACATATGTATATATGTAACCGTTTCATTTGTAAAGTGCCGAAGGTATGTAATATTGTCGACAGATAGGAATTTAATTCAATCAGTATAAGATGTAAATACTGTCATTTATTTACTTGTATCACAACTCAGTCTCAACCGTACAAAGATAAGTAAATACATACTCGTACATACTTATACTGTTTACGGATATGCAAACTGCCAAGTTGGGTAGAGTAAGGATAACATTCTAACACGCACCAACCATTTCAGATGAAACAGTTCCATGTTGATGTCACTGCTACCGTACACAGTTAAAATTGGTAATACCACAATTTAGAGAGTGAAAGAGACCGATTCGGGAAAAGTGTTATAGTCACTGATATAGAAGAGAATGGTTGTTGGTTTTGTTGGCATTTATTAAATGTTACGTGTGGACATTAAAATGCATTGAGGTAAAACAGTGTCAAGTCGAAACAAACGAAACATTGGAAATTTGTATTCGAAGTGAAATAGCAATTATTATAGTGTTTGAAGCCGTATAAGCAACGAAGATATTTGTGTTACCTGATTGTGCCACATTGCATATGCGTTATATTTGTTCATTATGAGACAGAGCTGCTCTACAATAGCATTTTGGCACATATGAAGGCAAATGTGAATCGAAACGTAGCAAATTGCCACATAGCCGGGAAACGTTAAAGCGAAACGGTCAATCGTCCTGTAAAAATCAAACAGTGGTGGAAGACGAATATATGGAGTGGGAAAAAAACATTACAAGTATATGTTTAAAAGTTACTATACATGGGTGAAAAAGAGATTGGGCGAGACAATGGTTAGTAAAAGTTGAACAGAACACGAAAACGGCTGTATAAATTGTTGTTAGTTTACAACTATATTAATATTTTTTATGAACATGTCTAGTATTCCATAAAATGTTTCCTCGCTGTATATTGCACCTTTTACACTGAATTATAAATCGAAATTTCTATAGGTGGAGTAAAAGTTTCATAATTCTGTCAATACAATTAATTGCAAAATGTGTATTCTACATACATGCATACATACATGTGTTAAAAAAATACAAGTATACCGCGCTCAGTAACTTACACCATTTTGTTAACGGGAAATTCTATTAGCGGTTTATTTATTGATTTTTTCTTGGCAATATTGATTACTGCATATACATATGTGTGCTTCAAGAACTTATACACTGCTTTTTAATTCGCTTCAATCACATGTTAGTGAGTTGGCTCATCCAAATCACAACGGTTCAGATCGTTTCGTTTTTTGAGCGCTCCTTAAATACGAATAAATAAACATTTTTCTGATGTACTGATGTTGCCCTTTTTCTCAGTATCTGAAGGATATAATGAAATCAGTATGCTAAATGCATGCAATGTTACGATTGCTAGTATTTTGATTTGAATATATTTTAGTTCATTTAAATATTAAAAAAGTATAAAGTATTTAATTTATGAAAATATTATTATAGCAACGATTATTTCCAATAGAATATCGATACTGCGATTTTTATGTATATGTATACCAAAGTTGTTTTTTGCAAAGAAAGCGTTTCACACATAATTCGAGAATAATTGACTGCAGTGACAACATCAGGTGGTATAGAACGACTGAAAAGCGTTAATAAACTATGCGAAAATCACATAGCTGTAATAATATTTATTGTTTATTAATATTTAATTACTATGAAATCATCTTTGTCCCAGCTACTAGACGCCTAGTAATTCTTCACATTTTTTCAATGCGTTTTTTTTAAGGCGCTTCAAACTTTGTGATAAAATATGTATATAGGTCATATATGTTCTAGATTTCAAAAATAATATTGTCGAAGAAACTTACTGACGGACATGGCCGTTTGGATCATGAATGTAATAAACGTTCTATATTGGGTCTATCGTGCCTACGTTTGCTGGTATATATGTATTGCAAAATGAAAACACTCTTTTATCTTATAGGAACCGGGATATGAAACACTAGAAAATTATTTAAAATCATAAACCAACCAAATAAAATAGAAACATCTACGAATGGCGTTATAACTTCGGCTCCCCCGACTTTCCTATGTTTAGATGTAATGTCTGCAAATTTCCACATTCCACAAATGCAACTGTTATTTGAAATCAGTATACTAATTGGCCCTAGTGGACTCATCTTAACTCTATATCTTGTTCTATAATTGTAAAAGCAGTTGGCACTAAATGTTATCAAATTATGAAATTTGCATAAAACGACTTAGCATAAGTTAATTTTATATGCAAACCACACACAAAGTTATGAAGGCATTTGTTTGTGTCAGTCATCTAATTCTGTTCTTTTGTGTGTTAGTTCATTTTGCGCAAGAAAGCATTGCAAAGCAGTAGAAATTCAAATGCAGAGTAACTCAACTCAACTAGGGTACGGCATTTAGGTCATTGGTGTTGTGAGACAAACTAATATACCAAAAGAATGTCTGGGTGGAAATTCGAAATTTAAGTGGCTCAAGCGATCAGTAGAATATTCATGTTTCTAAAATTGAGAACTGAAAACGACAGCTATTAAATGTAAATTTTTCTATCTTTTCGTGTATCGTAAATTAAAATTTGATAGGAAATAATCTGTATAGTTTGTATTTTTCATTTAGAATACTTTTTACATATATGTACTTGTAGTTATCGTATATGAATTTGTCAAAAAGATTGGTCAAGCAGTAAAATTGAAATTGGTGACCACATATAGTATATTTATTGTATATTATTGATTAACTACATGAGATAAAAAGACATCAATTTAATCAGAAGGGTGTTAGGTTTGCGACATGATCACAAGGTTTCATTTTTAAAAATTCTTTCGTATTGGTCATGCATCCTTAATATTTTCAAGTAGATGGATGATAATTTAAATATGATAATTAATATAATACAGGTATGTAAGAAAAAAGCCGGGCTAAATTTCACTTCCACTTTTGGTTGTTTTATTTAAAATTTTTATGTTATCGTCAGTATCAACTTAAAACTTAACTTGGTGGTCTATTAAGGACATGTTTTGTTGAAGTTACCGTTTTTTCTTGTGTTTAGATGTCACCGTCGTCAATTTAAGCCCTTGCCGCCGTTAAAATTATCAATAAAGACTGCAGAGAAAGTTTCTTGAGAACATCAACGTAATTGCACAGCCATTTTTTCTTTTCGTTTCATTTGTGAAAGTTTTTAATTTTTGTCGTTTACAGAAGTTGCGTGATATGTGGAGCTGTAAAAAGAATCTACATTGCGAGTTGGAGCTATTTGTCCTTTTCTATGCATATAAACTTTCGACGGAGTATGGTCTTACAATATGGTTAAAAAGGTCACTTTGCATATATACTCGTACACGAGTATATATGTACATAATTGTTCGACTGACTGTGCATGAACATTTACAGCCAAGACTAGCACAGATGTGTACAAATAAAATGTGTATAGTGTTGTAAAACGCAAAGTGCAAGCTGGTCGGTCAGTCCCCTTGATTGTCAATGATGCGCATTTTTTGTTCATTTTTATGATTTAAAATTAAATTTCGGTATATTTTTGCGGTTTTCCTCATTCACAGGGTTGTTGTAATTGCTCTTGTTTCAGTATAGTCTGCTCGGTTGCTATGTGTTCTTATATACGACTTTCGAGATGGATACAACAGTTAAAAAAACTTTAGAGCATTCAATTTAAATCGACCACTTGTCAAGAACCAGAGGTATGAAGCATTTCTTCTGCATTGTTTCCAGATAACTTGGTGATTCTGATCGATTCACAAAATCCACGTATATGACTGCCCAAAGTTCTTTTTAAATAAAATAAATTATTTTTTTTAAAGTCATATTAGTTAAATTTGGTAATTTGTCTTTAAGAACTGTTCTGTTTACACGTAAATTTTTTCTTAACATATATATACAGGGTACAATACAGTCGAGAACTTCGACTATTGCACACTTGTTTTATTTTCCTGTTGGTGTTTTTGCGCTTCGTTGTTTTGAGAGCAAATAAAATTAAGCGACTCGCAACGTTGGATGCAAACATTGTCAGCCACCACTTTTTATATTCAACCACAAATTGAGTGTTAATAAAGTCATGTTAATAACTTACCCAGTATATACACAGGCGCAAAAGAGAAAGTGAGTTGAGTGTGAAGAATCGCGAAACTGCAAAGAACTTTCTTTTATCTTCCAATTTTAAGCCTTTCAAGTTGCTTATTAAGAAACAGAAAACGTTTAACGATTTCTTGTAGAAACATTTTTTTAGTACAGAACATCGTACAGCCGTCTGCTAAGCCGTATGGTCTGCTGACTAAACATATGCCACAAGTGCCTTAGATGTCGTAGGATCTATCGCCCTCATGAACTTCTGCCTGCACACAACTTAAACACATATTCACAAATTTGGTCCATTGCCAACACGCCGCCTGAGCTTAGTTATAGGCTACAACTAACTTAAGAAGCCAGAAACTAACCAACAACAACCCCTACATTGTCTGTGAAAATTATGCATATGTAGCTAAGAAGACCAGTTTTACTGAGGGACTTCTCCAGCACACGAATAGAAAAAAGAGAAAAACAAACAAATAAAATGAAATGCCCGCAGAAACTTTCCGCCTTAAGCAATTTCATTGCA
The DNA here is from genome assembly GCA_035044805.1 of Leucophenga maculata. Lineage (NCBI taxonomy): Eukaryota > Metazoa > Arthropoda > Insecta > Diptera > Drosophilidae > Leucophenga > Leucophenga maculata. Next base: position 4,604,958 of record JAWNNP010002290.1, read on the forward strand.
ATCCATTGCCGGCCTGTATCACTCGTTTCCGCTTATAGTGAATGCAACTTCCCAAACGAAGCCAAAAACTCGCTGTGACAAAATTCCTGGCATTGTCGAGCCTTGGCACAGGCTTGCTAGTCGGTCTCTTCGTTTAAAACTTCAGTTTCTGGTTTAGCTTCAAACAACGTAACCAACTAACAAACGGCAAACATTATAGTACATACGAGTACTCGTCTCCTTTGCCTCTGTTTGTATCTGCTTTTGCCACACTCAAAAATGTGTGAACATTACAGTTTTCGAGAAATTTCATTGCAATACTTCGTTTCTCTATTCTATTTGGTTTCTATATTTTTTTTACGAACTTTTTTCTTGTTTGTTATATTTTCCCGGGTAAACTTTGTATTAGGAGTGAGAAAAGTTGACATAACAGTGTAAAAGTATTTATTCCAGCATGAATCCGGTGTTTGTTGTAATTGTAGAATTATTTTAAACACTAGAAGAAAAATAGACTCTACGACCCATAAACTAAATGATTAATAGGTCAGACCAACAGTTACCTACTAATGGTATGTTTATCGCTTGGAACTAGATAAACTTTACTATTAATATCAGATTTGCTTTGAATTCAAATATTATATAGCGAACTAAGCGAACTTTATTTAATGAAAATGTCTTTTTATACTTCGTTTTAATTGGAAAATGTTTCATTACGTTAATCTTGCTGTATAGCTTGCTCTTCTCAACTCAGAGCTAATCGTAAGCAACTACAAATGCTTGTATTATGATCAATCCACAGAATAATCTTTCTTACATTCTATTCACATTCGTGGAACACAATTTATACTTTTATCGTAAAACTCAAACTTTTTCTTCTAGCAATAAATAACTTGGTTTCATATTTAAATATATTCACATTAAGAAATTTTTATAAAAAGTTCCAATAAAATTGGAAAAAAAAACTTTCCTTTAAAGAGATGAAGAGGGAGATGTAGATAGCTAACTTTTTCTTAGTTTTTAAAACTTGTACCAACAACTTACCTCTACGCATGCATGTATAATAATTTGTATGGTAAATGTTTGCTATACATTTCCGCATACGAGTTTACTCGTATGTATGTGCTTTTTCGTCTCCTCTCTTTTTATGTGTGCGTTTCTGTTGTCGGGAGAAGTTTATAATTTTTGCTACCAACATATAAATTATAATCAAGGTGGTTCTGGTGCCTTGGTTTTCATTTTTATTCTACTTTTTTTTTTGGGCTAAGCGAGGAAAGTTGGCAGAGTTTGGCGTCGGAGTATATGGTATATGCATTTGAAAATATTGTATATTTAATGTGCACAAGAAAGAAATGCTCTAAATTTTATTTTTGTACATATTTGTTGCTTTGAGTTGGCTTGGAATTTAATTCATATTTAAGAACATAGAAGCAAGTGAAAATGCTTTGAATTTCGGCTTTTAACAGTAGACGCATCCAATTTGTAGGTAATATAAGCATTAATATGAATTTTATAAACATTTAACATTTGAAAATTTTTTTATGAAAATTTTTAGGCCCTGTACCGAAGGTACAAGAGCCTATTGGTTTTGTGCAAATGTATGTAACAGGTAGAAATAATAATCGGAGACTCCCCAAAGTTACCCCCATTATGGTCAGGAGCGATAGAGGAGTCGATATAGACATGCCCGTCTGTCCGTCTGTCCGTCCGTCCGTCCGTATGAACGAAAGGATCTCGGAAACGGTAATAGATAGAGACTTCGTGTTTTTTGCATTCGACTAGGACTGCTCCGGAATTTCTCAAGTTTATTTTAAAAACTTGCCCCTCCCCCCTTCCCCATAAAATCACCCCCAAGGGTAAAAATTTCTTTTGTGTTTTTTAGGCGACCTGCACTGGTACAGGGCCTTTTACAGTCGGTTACGCCCGACTGTGATTTTCTTACTTGTTTTTATTATGTAAATGCAATGGCATCTTGCATCGAGTTTTTCAATGTAGACCATGAGCGAACATACAACATGAACCCTGCCACGGACAGTCAAATCGCATTGAAACAAACATTTTTTAAACTCCATTCATTGGGTTAAAAATATGTACAAAAATTGCCAAAAGATGTTGAGCCGAACCGATGCTGATCGACATATCTCGATACGTCTGAAGGTTCCGGTAATTATTGAAATCAAATGCACGCTTGCAAAGTGCTGCTCAAGCTTTTCGCCAATCGCTTTATGCCATGTAAAAGCAATTTTTTTTACTCTCGATAACATTGTAATACGCCTTCCTTCGATACTGTAATATATTTCATACTATTTTGCTTAATTTTTTTTTTTTTTTTTGCGAAATTTTGGTTTTCGTACTTTGAGTTGTTTTTTGCAGTTTACAGACTTAACCGTCAGAAGCCTTTACCGTCGTTTATTAAATTACAAATGCCCAACCGCATCTTATAACCCTCGATCAATACGATGTGCTGGTTCGCTAATAGAAAAAACTGGCCCTTAAACATTTTAATTGGGTCACATTTTATATGTATTATTGTTTGTGTTAAATTGCCACTTATGTTTTATCAATCATGATAAATATATTTAAATATCCGGCTTGTTTTCTGTCAACACAACTTTAACTACAATATAATAAAAAATCTAACAAAACAAAATGAAATACCAAAACTTTTCTGTCTACTAGATTTTATTTGCACTTTGTGTGACGACGACAGAAATCCATATGTCTTGCTCACTTGTTTCTCTTTGTTTTGCTTGATTTTATAAGCCTCATAAAGACATTTTAAGTTTATGTTCTTGTATAACTTTTATGCCTGTTTGTATGCAATAAAAATCTCGCAAAGCTAGCACCAAATGCCATGTTGGCTTCTGTTAGTGTATGTGTGTGTAATACACTGTGTATCTACATACCGTACATATTCCTTACGTATTTTGTGCTTATTTTGTGATTTGTGTAAATACAGGAAACGGAAATGACAGTCACGACACGGAAATGGCACGCCATTTAATTTCCCAGCGAACCTTATGACAAACAAATTTTCAGTTTACGTGAATTAAGCGTGCTTGCTACACACTGACAGACATACAAATCCGTGCATAATTTTATAGAGTGTGACGTTTTTGTAAATGGTTTTCATATCAAAATGCGATGTCCATAGATTTCGGCTTTATTCCAGAATCATTCTTGCGCATACAGTTTCTGCTTAATATTTGCAATATTATTTTAGCTCAGCAATGACATTTTCATTTATTCAAAATTCATACGTTTTATTGTTTTCCTTTTTTTCAGTAATAATTTTATCAATGCAAAATTATTTTTGCACGGTTTCATAAAATTGTGTTAAATTTTTTCGCTTTGCGCAATTTATTTTGTTTACCTGTTTTGGTTGGCGTGGTTTGCTGCTTTGTTAAATGCTGCAAATATTTAATATGCTTGCTGCTTTTAATGCATCAGTAGTTGCATTACATTATAATCAATTTCAGCTCAGATACATTTTCTCTTTTTTGTTGTATTTGAAAATCAAAAAACGGTTGACAAATAAAAACTATAAAAAGTTCAATTATTGCAATTTATGTATGTGCAATCAGCTTAATTGCTATTTACTTTAATTATTTAAAATAATAGAAAATATTATGCTGTTGACTTTAGGCAGCTTAATTTATTAATGGATTTTGTTTACTCTGCGTTGCAAAGTGTGGCTAGTCTTTTAAACAATTAGACAATTGAAATGCAGAAGTCACAAACTATTTTATAGAATATACTCGTAGTTTAATAATTTCAATTCATTTTAAATTGTTTTTGAATGAATTTAATTGCTCGCAACAATTCCACCTGTTTTATTAAATTCTACTGGGTTAAAATGCAATGCTTGTCTTAATTCGGGCCTTTGTTTCTAAAATACATTACGTTGTTTTGTTGTCTTGTCGTTGTTGGCGACTGTCTTTGCTTTGAAATACATACAACAAAGCAAATAATAAATGTCGCTGGTTTTATATTACGTTCTGTGTAACGCTTATCTGTCTGCATCGCTACATTCGTTAGACATTACATTATTATTTTGCTTAATTTTTTTTTCTTACCGCCCTTGACAAGCGTTTAAATTTAGATAATTTAACAAAGCGAAAGTCAGTGAAATAAGAGATATGCAAATTAGAGAAGTTCAAAGGCGCCGATAGCAAGGACGAAGCGCTACTTAAAGCTATCTTATGTATTGTAAATGTTGGAGTATGTACTAACGAGGGCAATCCCAGAAGTAACCGACCTGATGTCGGATGCAGCTTTTAGTTTTTAAACAAGTTCATAACACACACCTTTATCCATCAGCATCATTAAGTTTGTGTTGAAATACAGATGAAAAGTTTATTTACCGCAATATGGCAAAGCTTTTGCACCGTTTAAGTCCTGTGGATGAATCTAAGGCCAAACAGCAATTAAAATAGTGTTGTAAGTCTGACTCAGTTTTAATCTTGGTTTTAATAGCCTTTAAACACACCTAATTCTGCAAATCGTTTGAAATTTGACGGTAGTTTAATGAAAGATAATATAGGCTCTACCTCACTTGTGTAAAACTCACCAGCGTTCGACGTCAGCTCGGGTACTTCTGAGACTAACCTCGTTTTTACTTATGCATATTGACTGTGTTTATGTGTATGTTGTGCATTATTCAGCGGAATTGGTGTCTTTTATTTCAAATTAAAAAAAAAAAACTAAATTTCATGTAACTGGAGTCTACAGTTCTCATTTAACTATTTTTCGACCATTCTGTAACATGATATTTTTTATGATTCGGTTTGCTTTTGTTGGCTTTAATTAAAATTTAAGCAGGTGCACAATTGTTACGCTTGCGAAATAATGTGAAATATAGGCACCAGTGAAACAGCACGTTGTTGCTCTTAGAGAAAATACGTTTGGTACAGGGGGCTTTTGTTGTGAAAATGTCATTACAAAATATAATTTACAAACTTTTGCGTTTGTGTCGGTAAGACTTTTCTTTATTTAATTGTGTCTCTCCAAATAGTTTTGTTTTTATTGTTCTTGTTAGGCTTTTTTAACTTATGAGTGTACATATATGATACCGACTTTGTATATAAAATTCGCAATTGAATAATTGTTTTCTTTTGATGCTTATATTTTTGCAGTAGGACGAAATTGAAGCAATAATTTTTTTTGTGAATATTCAAATTTATATTAAAACAATAGTGTGAGTAGTAGTCCTGTATGTCTCGTTGTTCGTCCAGATTTGATAAATCAGCTTTAAAGACTGTATTGTTATCGCACTCAGCAAATTTGTGAAAATGACAGTGATATGGCCACTATAAGGAGTAGCTCCAATAAACAATTTTTTTATTCTACTAAATCTTAATTAAAGTGATGCACTGATTTTTATAATTTTTCTATTTTAAATATAACCAGTAGGTTTCAGATAGTAGGTTTCAGATATATTGCAGTAACAAGAAACATTTCCGCCACATGTTAGAAATACCATGTGAAGTTTACTACAACATCGATTATGTCGAAGCTAACGCTTTTCCTCGTTTGAATATTTCGGTGCCATTCTATATTATGTTCGTAGTCACTGTATGCGCACATAAGCTCTTTGTTATATCTATATACGAAAATTTAAGTACGTTTATGCAAATGGCCTAACATTATGAAACCCACAAAAGCTTTTCACTAAAAGGGCAATTTTCGCATACTTTGTGCATATAACACAAATTTCTTCCATTGATTAACTCAACTTAAACCCTTCCCACATGTCCTACAGTTAATCCGCTTCATACACCTTGAATGAAGCACTAAAAAAATAATTTGCAAGTAACGTGAATAATACGAAAAGCGACGAGTATACCGGTTTATGTTCCTGTTAGTATTCCGATTTGTCTGTATGTTTGTACTCTTCACAATAATTGTGAATAGTATATTCATTTAAGCACGTTGTTTGCATAAGGAAAATAAGTTAAGTACAAAATTATAATATCTATATTGCATGTTCATCGGTCTATCTAATGGTTTTGTTGAACACATCAAAAAGTATCTCCTATAAAAATCCTATCCTGATTAAAGAAATTACTTTCTTTTTACAGCAATACTAAAATAAGTATGCACATGCATTTTAAAGTTCATACAAAGTAAATTCTATAGACTTATACGTGAAGAGTATTAAAACTTCGATTCAATCTAAGCCAAATTTATACATGGTTGATTGTACGAGTATTTGTATTGTATATGCACGCTTTCATCGCGTTGGCGGCTACATGTCATGTTCTTTTCCGGTTTCCTGACATGCTGTATTAAGTTCATGTGTGTTGTTTTGATGCTGCCACAAGTCGTCGGAAGTACGCCTGTGCGCTTTTATATGGCATTTTTATGTTTTCTATTATTACCATAAGAAAAGAAACCAGGAACAAGCTAAACCAACCCTTTTACCAAACGAATTTATGTCTGTCAAGGCATATGTTAAGACATGGTACCGGCAATTTATTTAACCTTCAAATGCTGTTCGCATGTCTACATTGGAAAAAGGTGTTGTCGCATTGCTTTTTTCTGTTTTGTTAGCTACCAAATTGCTGTGTGCTCTTGAATTATGCAGATTTGTTTGACTAAGATTGGTTTTCCCAAATGGCCCACCGTATTGGCAAATTTTTTCGTGCTATATTGGAATCCAATTTTCAGCTTTATTGAATTTTTATTCGCTTCAATTGCAACTAAAATTTCACATTCAAGACCATTATTTCGTGGTATCGTAGTTTACAATAGACAACTGTTTATATTACAAGGATTTACCTTTTGTTGCTAAATCCTGTTGCCTAAATCGTTATCATATACAAAAGTAATAACACTCGCCGCATAATTTAAGAAAGTGTATTGCAATGTAGTAAAATTTTCACAATTTATGCACTTATACCATTTTAGCCTTATAAAACTTCCACCATTGGGTAAAACAGTATAATAAATTTGTGCAAGTGTAACACTCAAAACAAAGTGTGGCAGAACCAATAGACTATTTATTTTGAAGATGCTTAACATCGTTTCAGATCAATTCAGATATCACCAACCAGCGTATTCCGACCGGTGTTATATACCATTAAGGTTCTACACTAACTTATTTAATGTACGCCACATTCCATAATATTATTTTTTAACAATTCGTGGTAAATACAGAAAGTGGAAAATGTAAATAAAATTTTAGATGCATGTATTTTGTGAAAAAATAATAGAATAAATGAAATGTCAATTCAATTCATCAATTAAATCCAAATGATGCATGAATTGTTTTCGGAATGAGGCCAACATATTTGGACAAAAATGTAATATTTATTGCCAGCAATTGCAAATGTTATCTATATAAAGTGTTAGTAATTTATCATAAATATTTTGGGAGAGCATAGACATTAAATTTGGAAACCCTTCATCCATGTCCTTTATTTTTCCCACTATATTCAATGTTTTATATTCTGCACACAATATTAAAATGTATAAAAAGTAATGAAGCAGAGGTCAGTGACAACATAAAGCACATATATTTATAATCAGCTGAATGTGCAGTAGCTGGATGTGCAGTATATGTATTCATAGTTGTCCATCAAATTTATTTGATTCGTTTATCTCACATTTTTTGCTCCTACATTATTGAAGATTTGTCTTGAACCCATAGTAAATGAGTTAACACTAAGCGATATAGGTTACCAAGCTCTTAAAAATATAGTGTACCTATAAATATGGTAATTGGTATAATTCATAACTACTATAATTTAGAACTATTCGCATATGAGCTTTGAATAGTTAAGAATAAGGTATAGTAATTATAACTCAGATCTTAAATACCTGTTTTATTGGAAGCCGTACAATTAACACCTTTATTTAATCGTTGTAAAAGCTTCTCAGCAATTGCCAATTGTTAAGTCGGAATAATAAAAAATGTGTGTTTCGTAACATTTATTTGGTAAAATACTTACAAAGTAATCTCGTACACTAAAAATATGTTGCATTTTGAGTGCCGTCAAACATTTGCCAATATGGTATTTCAGAGCTTCAACAAGCGTCTTATTAATGCAAACTGTCGAAAATCAACATGAGCGAGACTCAAATCGAAATTTGCATAATGCATTATCCATGTAGGCCGACCGCTTACATGACAAACACAATACAAAAGGATGCACTATCGTAGATGTACAGTATATGCTCGTCCTCGTACATGAACAGGGATAAGTCGAGTAGACAGTCGCTGGTAACATTGCTTTGGTGTACGCTTCGTTTGAGTTAAGCTGCATCGAATCGAGTGTTTGTACTGTTTAATGAAATCGATGTTAAGTGTTTTCACATGCATATACATACATATTAAACATGACGCGGATTTTGGAATAACTCTAAACACGGTGTGAAGCAGTTTTAGTTTTAGGTTAGTGAATAGGGTAAGCTGAAGAATATTATCAAAAAATATACTTTCGATTTTATTAAGCAAAACCACCCAAAGAAATGTATAAATAAAGTAATAATTACTAAAATTAGAAATACATACACTACATTGGGCACATAGTTAGTTTTATTTTTGTATAATACACTTTATTAAGTTTTATTCATTGTTTTTATGCTTTCAGATGGCAATTTTTTCGTTTCGTTTTAAGTTTGAGTTAGTATAATACATGAAATTGTTTAATTTTTTTCTTTTGTTGTTTTATATCTGTTTACGTATAAAATTCAAATGCAGTTTTTCTCAAATTTATAATATTCGTACCTTGGAATAAATTCAGTTAGTTGGTAGTTTTTTTTTTTTCCTTATATTTGTGTTGTTAATTTTTTTTTTTTCTAAATTGAAAACTAAACCGTAACATCTACTGCGTTTTAACATATGCATTCAATTATTTATTTATTTATTTTTACGTTTGCTTTATTTTGTTTATGTTCACTATTTGGTTATTAGGTTTGTATGAATTAGATTTAATAAATTAACAACAATAAAAAATCTCTATTTGTATTTATCCCATTTTCCTTATTTTTACTTTGAGCTTAAAGCTGAAGTTTTATTTTAAAAGTTTATTAACATTTTTCTTTGATTTGTTTTCTTCCCATACCTATGCGTTCTAAGCCTTTAAATTAGTTTTTACATATATATTCTTAATAATTAATGTTTATTTAGATTCATGTAAATTACGTCAAAAATAAAAAGCTTCAATGACACTTAATTATCGTTTCACTCTTTGAGTTAGCAAATTGTTATTTCTTTATTAATTCCATTCCAGTTTTCTCCTAATCATATACTTTGTTAAATATTTACAGAGCATTTGATAGCCAGCTTTTAGTTGTGTATAATTTTCTTCGTTAAATTTTTTGTTCGTTCCTCTATTAATGTGTTAATTTTTTTAATTCACTTAAAAAGTTAAATCGTTTTTTAATTGCACTAGCCCCAATAAGAAAAATTTCCCTGTTAGTTTGGTTTTGTTTTTTTGCTTTAATAAAAAGTGCATTTTATTTATTTTATATTTCTGTACCCTTCAGCAACGCATCTGTGGATCTGTGTGGATCTTTTATATTATTCAGATTTAAACAATAATGTATTATAAATCTGACTATTATGTATTGTTATAACTCTTACCACTTTCATAAATAAAATTTAATTAGTTTTCGTCAGAGAGTTTGTAGCAATTTTCAGAGCGCTATGCAGGGTACCAAACAGTCGAATATTTCCGACATTTTTATTTATGTTATATTATTATGTTATAATTAATTTTTCTAACTTCCCTTTGATTATTTTTAAATGCTGCTACTTGTTTTCTTAAGTTGGCAGTTTGTCGCATTTAACTAATTTTTATAAAACATTTTCTTTTGACATCGATCTGTGTTTCCTTTTTGAGCATCCTACTTATGTTATACTTTTTCGCTTACACTTCGTATTCACTTATTGTATTGTTATTTTTTTAGATATAAAAATTCAACATTTTTTCCTTTTATTTGGCTTAATCTGTTGACCTTGAGATGAGCCGATTTACTTTGTCTTTATCTTGCTAGATCAGCTTTTCTACGCGTTTTATAGTTTAGCGTCAAAAACGCGTTGCATGATTTCTATCTTTGGTGATATGAATATCCTCGCCATTGAGCTGGTGGTGCAGCTCTTCGGGCACAGTATTTAGTATATTTGATTTTCCACTCTGCAAGAGACCAGGTTTATGTAAGGCTTAAAATTTAATGATATAGAAAAGCATTGCGTATAAACACTTAAACACTATTTAAAACGAACAAGAAAACCTTAGACTTTGTTGGCATCGAAGTAACTATATAGAACAAGTAAGGAAATTACAGTCGGGCGTAACCGACTGTAAGAGGCCCTGTACCAGTTTAGGTCTCCTATAAACACATTAAATTAAATTTTAAAATAAACTTTTAAAATTCCCGAGCAGTCCTAGTCGAATGCAAAAAACACGAAGTCTCTATCTATTACCGTTTCCGAGATCCTTTCGTTCATACAGATGGACATGTCTATATCGACTCCTCTATAACTCCTGATCATACTGGGGGTAACTTTGGGGGTCTCCGACCATTATTTCTATCTGTTACATAAAACTAATAGGCTCTTGTACCGAAGCCTAACAATATATCTACAGCTGTGCAAAATAAATAATTATAAAAAATGTTTTTATGGACAAAATTTATTTGCTTAGAGATTTTTTTTTATTAAACTACATATAAATTTAGCTGTGACGATTCTTTCGTATTGAAAAATAATATGAATTTATTTTGAGAATATTCATTTATATGTTAATTGAGGTTAATCCACCAAAATTCATTCACCAATGAATTATAACTAAATATTTCGACGAAAAGACGCTAGCCAAATTGTTTCATTTTGAGTAATATACTTGTATATGGATATGTGTTTCAGTTCAACATATAGGTATGAAATATTAAAATAAAAAGTAAATGATTCAAAACATTATCTATTGTACTCACCACATCGCCATAAATGCTCATGCCGACGCCAACGATGCTTCCGTTTCCATTTCCGGCTCCATCGGGCCCCGTCATCTGGTGCTGAACTACTGAGGAAGAAGTTTGTGGTGCATGCAATGGCAAACTCATGCAAACGCCTGTTACTCCCCCTGCCGTGCCCACCACCGGTACTGGTTGCAACAGGCCATTGTTAGCATTATGATGTGGTGCGGTGGTAAAAGTCGCCAACTGTGCGTACATGGGATGATGTGCGAGATCGATCTGTAAAGTACAATGAAACAAACATACGTACAGTATATATATACATATGTATGCGTGTATGTTTGTATCTTAATCTATGTGAGTAGGTGAGATATCATTTAATATTGTACGTTGGTGTAACGTTGTGCGGTATTGTGTGCGGTTAGTTCGTTGCAATGTCTACTGCATCGGTGACGTATGTATGTTTGTGTGTTTCTTTGCTTATGGACACATGCTGGCGCGAAAATTTAATATGAAAATTGTTAATTTCCATGTCAGCACTTTCACGTCACATACACCTAATTCTCTCCTCTATCCTCTCTCATACTCCTTCTCACGCTCTCACTTCCATTCTTTCTCAAACATTACGCCCACTTTTGGCTAATTAAATTGGGTGTTGTTATTGCCGAGGTTTTTGTTGCTATTCACCGCTGTTTACTTAGACACTTGAATTAATATATGAGCTTTCAGTTTCCTTGTTCTGGTGCAGGTGGGGCCGTGTAGGGTTTGGTTTTTCTTCTCTTTTTACATGCGCGCGGTTAGGCCCTCCGCCATCGCATCCACAATGTTTTGTTGTTGTTGATTTTGTTTACGGTTTGCCGTTTGTCGGCTTCATTTATAGTCGGTCGCATTTGCTTCTTCGTTTATTTAGGCCCAGCGCTGCTTTTATAAACTCCAATAATTGCAAGTTGTAGTTGGTCTACGCGCACATCGTGTTATGTATATGTGTATGTATGCGTGCTGTTTAACTTGTTCGCGAGTGTGTGTGCTAACAAAATTTATGTTAGTGCGTTAATGGTATCAACGTGCTTTTAATGAAATTAATTTTTAGCGATAAAATGCGCATAAATAGCAAAATAAAACAAACGCTTTTTATTGGCTTTTTGCTTTGGCTATTGTACGGTAAGTTAACATGGCCATGGATAAATTAACCGTTAAATCGAATCGAATATCATGTATTAATTCATATACGATACAAAAATTATTTGTTTATCTCTATAAAGCGTACTACATAGCGGAACTATTTTGCATTTAGTATCATTTGTCCAGCGCGCGCCATAAACAACAATCAATCTGTTGATCGCTGCTGCAACTGAAAAGTTCTAAATGTCCAAATAATTGTTGTACATGGCTGCAAAAATACATATTTAGCACCATATGTAGTCTGTTTTCCGGCGATTCGATATATCACACATACATATGTATGTCCCCATGGAGTACCATATCAACATGCCCGAGTCAATTTTATGGGTGAAAAAATTTGGTATATATGGTACAAACTTTTAAACCAATTTAACCAAAAACAGAGAAAGACGAACACAGTGACAGTCAATAAACATGGCTAGAAAGAGTCGTCTTGTTGAATTGATCACGAATGCATATATTTTATGGTGTCCATAATATACTATTTTACAATTTGACAGTCATTTTTATACCAATTATTTTATGGAAACTAAGCAATTAAGTAATTGCCATCTCAAAATATATTCCTTTAATTATGCCCATAGTGACGTCGTATAAAAGTGCTTACTCAAATCTGAAGAAGTCATCCAATATTGTTAAAAAAAAAATCCCAAGAGTACATCAGTTTAAAAAAAAAAACAATTACTCCGCTTACCTAACATTACATATTTGTTTCAGGTATTTGTAACGCTGAAGTTCATTCTGCTACGATATTTCTTTCACCAATTTTAGCTTATTCGAACTTCGAATGGAACTTGTTGTTTTGTCTCTTCCATTTTTGGTTCACTCTCTTTGTCGTTTAGCAACGGAATCAAACCAAAACAATGCCAATAAAAGTAAAAACAATAGTGCACAACAAACATTTAACTAATGGAATTGTTTGCCATTATTGTCATTTATTGAAGTTTCTCAACTGTTCCAGTGGGCAGTACGTTTCGTGCTGTCTGATTATTGCGATGAAATAAATATACATATATGTACATATGTATATATTCTACTACTTCGAGACATGCGTATATATATTTTAATTTGATTACATGTGCTTGTGGGTAAAACTTTTCTCAGTTGTTGTATGATTTTATTCACTAAGCAAAAGTTGTAAGGTGAATGAGCAATCGGGTACAAATTTGGGGTTTGTGGTGTGACGTGCGCAATTGGAATAAATATGAGCAGCAGTTGCCCGCCTTTGAACTTTGTTGGATGAAATTAATTAAAACATATAGAAAGTGCAGGTAACTTTGGGTCCATGTGAAACTTAAAAAATATATGCATTTAACGTTGAAAATAGTTTATTTTAGATTGTGGTTAAATGAAAACAATCAAACTTTAAAAATTGAAAATTTTTATAGAAAATTTAATCAACTCAATAATTGAAGAAACTTGTTAAAGTAATTGTGTATCATTTTAGACGCGCGTGGAGCGACCGTATATATTATAGCGACCGCAATCTGTGGCAGGGTGATTGGTATCAAAGTCACTAATATTGTCTTGACAAAAATACTCCTCATGTTCGAAAATTGTATCATCGATCATAACATTTACCTGCGAGTAGATATTCGGTTCGGTGCGCTTTAATTCCGTTTGACGAGGGCGTCCTAAAGTTGCGCTGCAGTAAGGTGACATACGTACTCCAACTCCGCTTGCAGTCAGCGGCGCTGAGAGATCCGTGTAGCTGAGTTCAGTCTAGAGAAAGAAATTAAACCAATAGACAGATTGCTAGTTATGAGAGCCAATATATAGTTAAACAAAATCAAAATAAAGAAAAAAAAACAAGAAACGTTAGCTTCAGTTTAACTGAATCTCTAACATAATTTAAATTGTAAATTCTACTCGGTGCATTTTCCGCAATTTTCACGAAATTCGGTTTAAGTAGTCCATGCACTTACAATACAGAGCATGAATTAGTTTGTAAACATTTTTGCGGGACTTAATGTGAACAGTTTTTTATTTCACTTTTAGTTTGTTCTGGCCAACTTTTTATGTTCTCATATTTATGTTTGTAGAAACGGCAATATTTCAGTATCCGACTGCTATTATTATACCGTTCATACATACTCTAAAAAGGCTACTATGCGTTTGTCGGAAAGTGTGTAACGCATCCAAGGATGTACAGGAGAGTTTATAAAGTAAATAAGTATACATGTACTTGGCCTGCTCGTCAAGATGAGTCGAATAAGCCGTGTACATCTGCTTGTCAATATTGTGCAACTGTATGTAAAAGTCAAAACGAGACGTAGAAGACCCCATACAGTATATAATTTCTTCATCATTATCAAAAGGAGACTCCCTATAGTCATATCAATCTGTATGTCCGTCTGTCCCTCCGTTCGTCAGTCCATACGAAGTCCAAAATATCAGAGATTATTACTGAACCTAGTAATACTTAATATTTAGCACCGGTATGACTTTGGAAGTGTGTTTATCGTTTGATATAGATATATTGAAGCTTCCTTTTCACCGATGAAAAAAATTCCTATTCTTATTTTTTACGTGTGTATCTAATCTTCATTTTCTGCATACTTGTACCATGGAGTATGTTCGCCGCATTTGCCACCGACCCTTGCTTATATTGTATCTGTATTGTCTTCGACATGCGACATGAGTTGGTTTGTTTACTATTACAAGCAGATCGTGTCTGCTCGCCTCTGCTGGTATTGCCACTTGCTGTTTATTGCATTTTCAGTTTACATTCAGCTACTCATCCTACAAACATCCGGCAGCTTTCCTTTCGGCACGGCTTCACTTTCAGTAGCATCAACGCTGCGGTTTTCAACATTGTCATCCTCTCGTCTCCTGCTTCTTCAGCTTCGTTAGTGCTTAGTAGCTTTCGTCTGTATTTGAGTATTTCTTTCCTTTTTTATCTCGTAGACACTACCAATACTTCTTTTGCCGCTAGCGCTGCCTGCAACTTATATTTATTAAATTCGCAAATGGAAAATTTATATTGCAGCTGCTTCTACTTCTTTACGGTTGCTACAGATTTTCTTCCGCCATCTCCTTAACTGCATGACTTTGGTGCTGGTTTTTGAGTGGAATGGTTCTATGCACCACATGAATCTTTCGGTAGTTGGCTCTTCACATTTCATTTGCTTCTTTTGTGTACGAGCCAAAGAGGAATTTATACTTAAATGGTTTCAAAATTATGTTGGCTTTCCACAGCGTTTTCCATTAGTTTTTGCCGTTGCCCTTATTTTAACCTACGCTCAAATTGCACTTGCCTTACATTTTCGAGACTATTGTTATGTTTTTAGGTGACCTTCACCCTACTTCGTTTGATGCTGCTTCTATCTAATTTCCTTTTGTAAAATTCTTTTTGTACATTTGACATAGAAATCTAATAAGTTGCTCGGGTAGAACTAGATTATATGTAAAGTGATTTTGTTTTGATTCTGTTTATTGATTCATATCTCGTTTCTCGGAAAACCTACGTGCAATTTCAAAAGCTTAGTAGCATATTCAAAGTATTCGTGTAGTCAAGTATTATATAAACATTTGTAAATATTATCAGAATATAAACCACAAGTTGCATTCAAATTCATATAAACTGCTTATCCATCTTTCACAATATGCGCCAAAATCGAATTAATATTTAATTTAATCAGAGCTTACAGTCAGGTGCAGCCGAAATGACAAACGACAGATGGCAAAGAGCAAACACGATCATCGGGTCATCCTTTGCTGTTTAAATAATGAAGTATGGAGGGCAATAAAAAACCACTTAACCCAAATACGCGGGCAACAACAGAATTCAAGACTCCAGTAGCTACCAGCTACTATGAAGGTAAACATTCTGGTTTGTTGAACTACCTGCCGTTTGGCCATAAATAAAGTTGGCTCACTGCCTTGCTCTTGCTTCAAACGCTTAAATCTGTCTGGGCGGTGAATGGTAATGGTAGCCAGCGGCAACGATAGCAACGACTAAAGTGGCTAAGATGGGATTAGCTGAAGCGTTGCCATATGTTTGTTGCTAGTTAATGGAGATACTTGCATGTATGTATGTTTATTATAGTACCTTATTTTGTTGTTGATTTGCTGCATAAGCACCCATTTTATTAACGGGAATCAGTGTATTGTACTGTAAATACTGTCCATGCGGTTGCTGTGGCTGATGTTGTGACACTTTTTTATCGACTATAGCATATGTTGGCATGATGTGATCATAAGATGTCGTTGTAATTACTGCATTTTGTTCCGCCAATGCTGCCGTAGCGTATGCACGGTTATGACCTTTTGTAGTCCATTCGTCTTCGTCATCACGCCCATCTGAAAGAGAGTAGAGACCGAGTTCATGATTGGGCAGACAAATGCGCAAATTATGTTAATACAAAATGAAGTAAAAGTTTTGTTTCATTCGTGCTCACCTTGTGGTATTATATCAGGATTCTTATCAATACTATCGAGACTACTTGCTACATGACAGGCGCCATCTCTCCCAATGCGATGCATGCTTTCCTGAACTGATGGTCCGCCGTTATGCGCTGGTACACCGATTCCAATGTTACCATTATTGCTAGAAATGCCGACACCGCCTACTACAACGCCGCCACCAACACCACCATTGGTAGGGCGCAGGTAATTAGTACGATCGTGACCAGTAGAGCCACGTACGCGTACAATAATGACAATTAACAGTGATACTACAACAATACTGCCTACAATACCAGATAGAATACCCAGAAATGGACGGATGTCATCTATAACCGGAGCATAAGCGTGCGAGAGATCTGCGAAAAGGCATAAAGTAAATGTAAACTTTAAATTTTGCACTGCTTAGCTCAAAAAATTAAAATAAAACCAGTTGAAGTGAAGGAAATGAATCAGCGGATAATAAGGGTCATTGCTTTGTGAGTTAGCGAGAATATTGGTCCATATGTTCTGTTAGTCTTCGGCTTACTTTTGTTGGTCACTGCTTGTGTTGTTACTTCGTATTCGAGTTGACAGTCATCGTCAAAAGTTGGAGAAGAGATTTTTGCAGTGGTAAAGGCTGTTTTTCGATTGGTAGAATAGTTTACCGACGATTTTGGTAGAAAGGAATTGGTGAAAATTACACGTACTGAAAAGTTTACATGCAAAAAAATTATAATGAAGAAATAATTTTTAACTAAAACCGTTGAAATTTAAAAATTTTTGACAATTATTTGATTGTAGAAGAAGCTTTAATGTATTAAAACTAATAAAAAATTACATCAATGTGCTGGGTGCATCAATTATATCTTTTAGTCAGTTCTAAATAATTCCACTACTATAATACTAACCCGTTTGCTTTTCAGGATCCTTAAGTGTATAGACTTGTAGAATTGTAGCATTGCTGCGTCCTTTATTATTGTGTGCTACAAGAAAGACATTGTAGCCAATACCAGGCACTAGACCACGAACTTCGAAGTACGGCGTCCTACGCCAATTACAATAGTGAACATTAAATTTATATACCAAGTGAGCATTAAAGAAGAAGTGGAAGTTAAAGAGAGAAAAAGTAACCACAGTTAGTTAGGTATGATTGTGTATGAGTCAATGACTGAATAAATGAATGCTTTCGATGTTCGCATGTGTGTTTGCATTTTGCAATTTGATAAATAAAGTGGTTTTATTTGGCCAGTCACACTCGCTCGTTGGAAAAAAAGTATGGCTACCAATAAAAATTCACTGACAGTAAAACAGTCTTGCTAGCTTAACCAAACGATTCAGCTCCGGTCTTATTATGTATTTTACATTGCACTGATGCAGCTACTTACTTTGATTTAAAAATTTTTGGATGGCGTGTTGTTCCATTCACATAAACCTCCATTATAAAGTCCTGCTGTAGTCCTCCATCGAAACCTTCGATGCACTCGATTTGAAATCCAGTTGAGGTCTGGTTGAGCAGAGTGCAGTTAATCAGCGGGTCGGGCTCGCCTGAAAATAAACGTTTATCATTTTGTAGTCACATTACACGATAGAAGGAAAAGAAATGCACATGAAAAGAGTAAGGGAAAAGTTGAGCTTTAAAAAGCTTGACATACGTAGGTTGATTGTTTATTTTTGAAGTGAAACAACTTTACAGAGGCTAAATTTTAACGTTTATTTGAAGTAGCCAAAATTCCTCAATTAGAAAAAATCCTTATAATTTTCATAGAAAATTTCAATGTAGATTTGCCAAAAAATCAACAGCTTCACTATTAAATTTTCGCAAAACAAAATTGTATTTTACCATGTCAAATAATCCGACAACAAACAACAAAACAGAGACTTCGTTCTTTTTGTATTCGAGTAGGACTGCGCCGGAATTTTACGAGGTTATTATAATTTTAAAATTTTCTTACTTGTTCTCATTGAATTCGATACTACTAAAAAATAACTGATTCGGCTGATTCGTCTTAGTAACTTGGTAAGCCAAACGCTAACTTTAATTAACCCGACTCTCCGATTCTTACCTGCTGGAGCAATGATGTAGACGCATGGATCGCTTTGCTCGCCAATTTCATTATTCGCCCAGCACAGTAGAGTCCCATAATCCTGTAAAAAAGGAATTATGTACATAGTATTAATTTATACTTGCGTGCCTCTTTTTTAGCTGTTTACATATTATTCATTTGCTGCGAATGAACCATATATCCTTACTAATCCTTCAAACTTATTGTTTAAAAAAGAAATTTCTTCAATCTTTAAATAAAATGTTACAAAAATCCATAAAGGCAGCTTGTGTCGTCCAGTCAGCTAATTTATGAGGATTGCGCCCATTATGCACTTACAATTTTCTCTGCGTTCAATGAACGAATTTGAAACTTTCTTAATTTTACTTACATTCTCAGTCATCGGCGTATAGTGTGCTATGCTTCGACCTCGATCGACTGCTATGAGTGACGCTGGTATGTCAATAGTTTCGCCTTGCGTTGCATTGAATTTCCAGATAAAAGATGCTTCAGCCGGATTTGCATCGATTTCGCACGCGATTTTAACTGTTTCATGACGTCCGGAACTATAAGTTGTACGCTGGCCATAACGACAGACAGGAGCGACTGCAAATACAAAATATATTGTGGGAAAAAGTAAAGGCGTCGCCGAATTTCATTACAATTCAGTTTAACTACATTTGTTGGCTTATCGTTGCGCAATGCCAATAAAAACCATTTCAACTTAATTTGCCGGTCTGCTTGTACTTTTGTTAAGCCCAGTTGCTTTTGTTTTCGTTGGTTATTGATGTTGTTCATTTGCATAATTAAAGAAAAACATTGGCTACAGTACAATTGGTGTTTAAATTGCATTAAAGTCATTTGCGCCTCTTGTACTCTTCATCATACACTCCGCACGTTGCGTAGAGGGTATTATCAGTATGATACAACAAACTACTGGTCATAGCTCGCCATATACATAAATATATACAAATCAAATTTTATACGAGAATATACAAGAAAAAAGTTGCAATATTTTTTTTTTTAATTTATAAAATTTAATGTGTTAGATGTCTGGCTGAATTCTGTTATGGAACCTTATTATACCCCTCCCCATCTAGATACACCAAATTTGGGTTACCTTACTTTAATCCTAATCAAATACTTCATTTAGGTCCACATCGGACCACTAAAATGTACAGGGTATCTCGAAGTCGAGCCCACTCGACTGCATCGTTCTTCCTTGTTTTTCAATTAATACTGTACCCATTTTAATATGATACACCCCCTTAGGTTTAAGGTTTCAAGCGAAGGCTTTTAAAGTTTCGCTTCAACCAAAATAAACAAACTTTTGATATTTTGTATTATTAATTGTGGTATATAAACATCTATTATTATGTAAGTTTTTATTCTTTGTAAAACGCTTAAATCAAAGTCGTAGATTTTATATTAAGTATTACTGCACCAGTTTCCATTTATTTTCACCAAATACATCCGCACCGCTCCCACGATTTCGTTCGGAATCCCCTTTCATTATATAACAAATTTACAATTAATTTTTTATTGTAAAACTAGCTCATAATGATATTCAGTTCTTCTGCTAAAACATTAAACTTTAAGCAAAAAGAGACACTTTTGGATGCAAAACGTTGCTCTAATGAAAGTTTTTATTTATTCATTATTTCAGATGCCTATATAGTATATTCACATTCAAACCATCCCACTTGTATGTCCTCGCATGTTAGTATATGTAAAACGATTTTATTGCACTAACAATACTCCTAGAAAATAATTTCGACTTAGTTTAAGGCATTCGAAACAAAATTTGCATACACACACACCCTTTCAGCTGGATGCAAGAAACAAATATGCCGTTAGTGAATATGCAATACAGACGGACAGAATATCATACAAGCACACACACAACATCAAGAACAAAAGGAGGACAAAAGAGAAAGTTAAATTCGTACAATCAAAACTGTATAAATAAAATGGCAACGTGCCCCCCTGCCTTTCGTTTCCCATAAATACTCGCACGACGTTTCTGCACTTCCGGCTGTCTGCCAATGTTTTGTCGTGTTTAGTGTTTTACTGTAGCGCTGCCTCCATTTTTGCTGTTTGGTTTGTAGATGTCCTCATCCCCATATTTATTAACGCTATTGTTCTTGCATTCGTCTATTTAGTAATTTACCAAAATGTACAAATTTGTCTCAAATATTTGAGATTTTGTCTAAATGTTTAACATGATTTACACATGCATAAAATATTTTTATTGCAACATAAAATCAACATGATCGAACGAGATAAGTATACTAGTAAACTGTTATGGGAATGTATGAGTATTCTTGCAAAACAAACGAGTTCAACCAAACTGGAGTATAGTGACAACTGTTAGTACTATTTTGCAAGTTTGTCGAGATTTAATGTTTTAGTTAATTTTGTTTATGCGAAGTAAAAGTAAAACTGATTGAATTGTATGAATATGAACGCTTATAATGAAACAAATTAAATCGGTGATACCGAAGCATAAAAACTCTTTACACACAGTTGGAAATCGTATATAGTGGATGGGACACGCTATTTACTATTTTTGTAATGCGTGCATTGAAAAGTTTCAAGTAGATATTGCTTGTAACAAATTGTTTTATGTTATAAAAACCCGAAATAAAATGATAGGTTTCTATGAGGACTATCTCTGAAAGTTGGTACCCCACTTTAATATATATAAGAAGCCGCCCTGTCAATTTTAAAGTTTATATTAACTAAAATAAAAAGAACTTAATACAAAAAAGTCAAAGGTGTGATAGATTGATATTTAGTGAGCCGTTTGTCATGTGCCGAAGAAGTCTTAGAATTTCCTCTTAACTGCGCTTGCTTGGACTGCGGTTCAAAGTGATATGTTACATACTAATTCAGATTTATACTCACATCTTATATCCAACTGTACTGGATTACTTTCTCCGTCACCTTCGCGATTACTACCAACGCATGTATAGATACCACTGCGCGCACGACTCACATTTTGCAGCACCAAGCTTTGATTAGCAACGATAATGCCTTCGGCAATGTTGTTTTCCAGTATGTTTCCCTACAACATAAAACCCAAGCCGCAAGAGGAATGAATGAATGAATAAATTTTAAATTAGCATTAATTTATTAAATTAACTGCAAAATGCGAATTAAATTCAATTTCTACTAAGTCTGCCACGGGGCGAAACTACGGAACGAATTGCTGGTTCAATTAAATACAATTCATGAGAGCGATTTCGATTATCGGTTTATTGTAATTTAATAAATTTTATAACATTTTTGGCGAATATCACAATCATCCCCATAAGCATACAACAAATATCCTACGTTGGTAAATCATATTTTCAGTTTTTTATTTATTTTCATCGAAACTTTTAGCTTATGGGCTTTTGTGATTGTACATATACCTATTTACTAGTACCTGCATAAAATGAAGCAGACCTGTCGATGTACTTAGTTGGTCTGAGTCTTTAGCCTGCGGATTATTTCTACATGAGCTATACTTTCAATATACAAAAGTAAATTGGAAACGTACAGAAGTATAGTAGCGTTGGATTATACATTGAAAAGGGAGAAAGTATTTTTGAAATTGCTTAGGAAAAATTAAATATTTTGATATGCGAAATGAATTAGCATAAGGAAAACTCAAGTTGGAGTCACTGAGATATTCGATTGCTTATTAGGCGAATATGTATGACTTTACCGACCATCAACCTGATTATACACTTGATATTAATAAAGGATAATCATTCTTTCGCATGTTTAAAAGAAAAATAAAAAAAAACTCATTATCTTACATTGTGCCTCCAACTGACTTGATAAATCCATGGATTCGATTTAATATTACACTCGAAGAAAACGTCAATGCCCTCGCGCAGCGTAGAATTCATTGAATTTGTGCCAAGTTCCAGACTGACCACCGGAATATCTGTAATTAAAAGTATAAATAATATTACATTGAGAACACAGTAAGTTTTACTGTGTTTTTTAATCTCTAGGTTTACCTCTTAAATGTCTTCATATGACCACATTATTTTACGCGGAACTAAACGTTTAGCTTCGGACACAAAATAACAAATATTTTTCCCTGAGAAAAACATTCAATTTTGGAACACAAAAAATATTTCTTAAGAACCGGGCAATAACCATTATGTTTAGAATTTTAAGTGCTACTCTCATTTTTGAGTGCATTCCAGGTATACGCTAAATAGATGGTCTTTATAAATACTCGTATATACATGCACACGCATTCGAGTGTGGTTTGCGTAAAACTTTATTTTCATCAAACGGCAGAAAGCATGAATAGTGTAAACAAGAATTATTCACAAATTAAGCTGTAATTTCTGCCGACTGGCAATACACGCGTAAAAAGAAAGGGTTGAAAGGCGAGTGTGTGCTTAGGATGACTACCTAAACAGGTAAGGATCCACGTAAATTAAATCAAAGTGGCATTGCACATAAATTAAGCTTATTAGGCAATCTATCAAATTGGTTAAGCAAGCGAAAAAAGGAGCAATTGGAAATGAGAGGGTGGTTGGTGAGGTTTGAATATAGTATTTCTGGTGTAAAACAAAACAAAATAGTAGGAAGAGAAAATCGTTGAATGGAAAAAGAAATGAAAATAAAAGGTAGCTACTAGCTACCGACAAAACAGCCAACCGGAAGCGATCGGTCGAAAACATAAAGAGCAGTTGCGTAGACTAAAAATTGTGTAAAATTTCAAATATAACCAAAGTTGAAGGCATTTTAAAGTTCAGTGAACCCGTTTAGTGATGATAGCTCTTTTTGTTAGAGTTGTTTGTTCTTCAAAGATTAGTAGTACAGGAAGCAAAGCAAGTTACTTGCAAAAAGTTTTGCACAGTTTTTCTGCACCATTAAACGTGTAGAATTGTTTGTGGTACACTGTATTTTTAATCAACAGATATAAAATTTCTAAATCTTCTAAATATTTGAGCCATTGAGAGAAGTACTTCTAACTTATAAACTACGGACGACTTCGTTACCACCAAACTCATAATTGGCACCAAATGTAAACGCGAAGCCATAGTTAAAAGAGGTGATGTTAAATTATAATAAGAAGGGAACAAATAATGTATATAGCGTCGGATATAGATGTGTGGTAAATTTCTTTGCGGTAAAGCTAAGAGAAAGGGGTTAAACATTCATTAATTCGTATGCATGCCAAGGTTTCGAGATGGGAAATTGATAAGGTATAAATGTGAAACAACTTTAACTGAAATTAAATGCTATATACACATTAAGTTAAATGAGGTTAAAATAAATAGCAAAGGGCATGTTTCAAATTTCTGGGGGATTGTCAATCTTGAGAAAAATTACAGAAGCTTTACTTTAATGTTTTCCTATTCATCCTTATAAGACATTTGGTTGTCTACTACCATAAGGTAATCGTTCTACTTACGGTAAATATCTAATTTCCATCCATCCTCCATTCCAGATTCCGGTATCATGCTCTGCTCGGCACGGCAGGATAGAAACTTGCCACGATCATCAATGGTTGGAGTGAAAGTTAGTATAGACGTTGTCGTATTCCCATCTGGATTGGCCTGAGAAAAATTATAAAATATGTGTGTATATTTATATGTCCTTTAGACCAATCATCCGATCACCATGAAACTTTGGGAACTTATTGAGAACACTCCCGCGCAGAGTATAGGCATATTAAAACTTTCCTACGGGGAGGGTGATGCCCCGCGCTCATATAATACTAGCTGTACCCGGCACGCTTTGCTGTGCCCAGTAAAAATTATTTTTATTACACAATATATTCTCCTCCTACTCGACTCCAAGCACTTCTCTACTTCTTCCAGCAATATTCAAAACCGCTAAATCAAATAACTTTTTTTATCTTTTAAACTATGAAACTTTATTCTCTTTTCTTAACTTGATTACTTCGTCCGACCCCATTAACATGTATAACAAATTTCATCCATGTACTTTAAATGGATGCAAAGATATGTTGAATTTTTTGTATCGCTTGTATGGGGTGGGTATAGCCCCTCTGATTTTGAGCAAACTTAACACAATTACTTTTCCTGATCCCATTAACATGTGTAATGAATTTCGTCCCCGTACCTCAGATGGATGCAAATATATGTAGAATTTTGCATATCGGTTGTATAGGGGGTGGGGTATAGTCTCCTCCGATTTTGACCAATCTTTACTCGAACACTCTCCCGAATATACTGAAGTTCGTCTGTGAATTTCAGCTCAATCGTTTGGATGGCTTAGCTTCAAAAACAAAACAAAACAGGTTTGGTTAAATCGGATCGCTTTATCACGAATAAATATACTTTATGGAGGTTCTGCGGACATCGTTATATATTGCGACTAAATCATAATACTATTCATACGCTGTTTAAAGGATTAAAAATTTGAAGCAGTTTGCTCTGGCAATCTTTAATTGCAATTAATGAAAGGACAGTGCTTCAGATTTGAAAACCATATAAACTAGTTTTTATGTTGGTATATATTTGTGATTTTTCACATACTTCTGTTATGTCTTTCTAGGGTCGTTTTTTGCCAAGTAGATTTATACAGGCAATTTAGAGTAGAGCATATACATGTTTTGAATCAAATAACTTTCACATAAAACTTACTATTTCGTGCGTATTCTTCATAGCTGTACTTCCTTTCCACCAAGTAATAGTGGGTGCCGGACGGGACCCGATGACAACACAGCTTAGTTGATACGAGTTATCTGCTGATAAAGGGCGATTTTCACCTTGCAGTTTAACTATGATTGGACGCACTAGTAAAAAGAAAATAATCAAATTGATAATATAAATTATTTGTGTTATCATTAAAAAAAATTGTTAATGTGGTTGCTGTTGTTTTCGGGATGAATTTTTTAAAATATCTTCTCTATTGTTAGTACTCACAATTCATATCGAGCGTAATGGTGTTAATAATTGGCGTTGTCAGATTGTTATTGGCTGCTTGACAAGTCAGTTGCATGTGGAGATTTTTGCGTTTTAACTTGCCCAAGGACAGCACATTACCCACGCGTCGTTCCGAGAGTGGATGTGAGGAACTATCGAGCACAGTGTTTTCGTGCAACCAGGTAACTCTAGGTTGTGGCCGTCCTGTGTGTGCATTGTAAACATATACAGGAATGGTACAGAAAAAATGAAATAGAATAGAACAGAATGGCAACCCGACAAATGATAAACCGAGACATATAAAACAAGTAAAATTTTAAAATTATTGAGTGTGTCAGTTTATGTTTGTGTTGTGCATGGCCTGCGTGCACTCAGTCTCAAATGCTTGAAGTCCTTTGAGCCATAAGTGCTTCGCTGAGTGTGCCTCTGATATGTTTGTTGTTTGGTTCAGGCTGGAGCATCAAAACGTGTGGAAGTATGGCAACTTCTTTTCTGTTGCTAAGATGTTTTCCCAATGTTTGTCCTTGCTATTCTTGCTTCTGAAACTTGAATATTGTGTGTGAATGTCTGCTATAAAAGTGCAAGCAGATGTTGTCCGGGGCTAGAACAATCCAATTGGAACACACAAGTGTTTTCTCCTTGTCATTCTTGTAACTGCCTTTGTTGCCTCTGATGCTTTTGTTGTTTAGTATTGTTTGTTGTCTGTTTAGCTTTAAGCTATTTTCAAGTGCTCTCAATGTAATTTGTGTTTGTGTATGTGCAAAAGACAAGCTTTACATTTGAGCTCGAAATAAAATTAAACTAAATCGTAATTATTTGAAGCTATTTATAAAAAATAAGTGATATATGATCACTGATAAACTCTAGACACAAATAATATAAAACACATTTTTCAGGCAATTATATTCGCATTGAATGTTGGTACCAATACCAACCAAAACAAAGTTCAATAGCTACATGAGAACAAGCTTGAAGCTAGAATAATCCATTTATCGTCTACTGTACATTTTATTTAAATTATTATTGCATAACATGAATAACTGACTTACCGCCGACAGCCACACACGTTATATTAATGATCGATCCTTCGTTGTAGGGACCCAAAGTATGATCCTTGATAGTACCACCCTTGCTGTCTAATATTATAATTGACTCAGGAGGTGCTATAATTAAAACAAATTAGGTATTTTCCGAGGTATTTTTAATTTTGTATTTAATTTTTTTTTTTTTTAGTTTTTTCCTTTATACATTCACATTTTTCATCTTTTGTAGTTCTTATCTCATTATACTTACTTATGACAGTTAAATTAACTTTAGAATTACGCGTTGGACTCTTCTGGAAATCTACTCGACATCGATACTCGCCGGTATCCTCCTCCACTGTTGATTTAATTGCCAATGTGCCCGAGCGACCTTCTACGCTGAAGGACAAACGTTCGTGATAGGTTTCATCTGACCAGTGGGTGCCTTGAGTGAAACTCGAATCTCGGGTATCAACGCTGCAAATAGATAAGCAAGTAGTAAATATTTGTGTATATACATTTTCTTACATCATTCCAAACATAAAACAAAACATTAACCTTATAAGATTGATCACAAATACCACCACTCGCAAACGCCTCTTAATCAAATCTCAATCATACTGTTGCGTAGAAACTCTTCCATCAACAGAAATGAAATCTGCACATGTCAGTTCGACATATTTTCATTTTGATTTAACATTTGCTAATTAAGCAATTTTTGTGTTTTCCTGCGGCGTGGAAACAAGTTAACAACACAACGAACAAACAACTAAATAGTCAAACAACCTAACAAATACGAAGCCATATAAGCAAGATTGGACACACAGATCCACTTCATATTGTACAATACATTTAGGGGGAGAATACAAACTGACGCGCTGCAACCATCAAATTAGCATAACTAGAAAATTATACACAGTCTGAGCTCATCATTCAACACTGGCTCGTGCTCCAGCTTTTATACTGCGAAACAAAAAGTTGCGAATCTAATTCCCAAGGTTAGCGCATAAAAAGTTTTTCAATTATTTATGTCTGCGCCAAATAGTTGCGGTGGCGATGAATCCATAGCTAATTTGAAGTCCAAAACCGCAGATTAGGTATGTATAGCATCAGCAGTCGAACGTCGAAAGGGCGACAAACTTTAATTGTCTTTTTGATATTTGTAATTTATTTATTTATGTAGGTGCTTTTTTGTTTTTAATAATCCATACTTTGGTACGAAAAAAAAATAATAAGAAAAGTAATTTCAAATATATTTAAAATAATATAATTTACACATGTACACGTACGCATCTTTTTTGAAAAGTACACAAAATAGCCGACATGGGCCATGCTTGAAGGAAGTAGAGTGGTGCCCTGATGCTTCGCTTAAAGTGTTACAAACACAATGAAAAAGTTTTTGTACTTTTCACTGTCTATGTGCGAAGAGTAAAATGACAACAGTAGGCCTAGTATGTACAAAGAATGGAAGATCCGGGTGCTAGCAATTCTCTAAGCTATTCGTAATTAAAAACCACTCAGTGAACAAATTAATCATAAAGCAAGCGAATATTCTTAGCTTTATATTGCGGAGGAATTCGAATGGCAGCATTTGTTTTTCATTTCATTCGTCTGATTTAATGCAAAAGCAAGAATTTAATTTTCTCTACCAATGCGCCTGAATACAACAAGGAAAGCAAATGTTTCGTAGACGCCTAGATACAGAGGAAAGAGATGCTGCTACTGCTTTGGGCCCTGTTCGTCAGTTAAAGATACCGTCTATTGTTGTTGTTCTAGTTGGCGCTTAAATTAACTTTGTTGGTATTTCAATTTTCGTTGATATGTAACACAAGAAAGCAAGTTATTCAATATTGATTTCAATGTAAACGTTGAACAGAAAGGAAATATAAAAAAATTAAACAAGAAAAAGCAGTTTTTCTCATTATTTAAAATACTGATAAAATTGCAAATATGCGTGTATTTGCATACAAATACTTAAATTACTTGTAAAGGTATTTCTTTTCCAATTTCTCTTTCAAAATTTGTAAAATTGTATGTATTGAATGGGTATCACTTACCTGTAGATGGGTGTTTTCAGTCCTACTTTATACCAAATGACAAGGGCGACACGATCTTCGAGTATTGGTGGTGTTACGTTGCAAGGCAGGCGACCAATAGTTCCCATAATGGATTCAGAGAGCACTGGTGGACCTGAAAAAAAGTCATATTATTATACACTTTTCAAATATTGAAACATAAAATGAAAAGCATAAATATACCAATCTGTGTGGGAAGCCTATATTAAACTGGTTATTAACTTATCACCATTAAACTCGACCCGGATGATTCTTATTTAGCAATTTTATTTTGGGCGTACATGGATTTTTTTAAAAAATTCTTAAGCAACACATTATTGCCTACCTTAAACTTCGCTTTCAATTTAAGTTTCGCTTCATCTAGAACATCTTTATGTTATATATATCGTTTCAGGTCCTTCATAAATGCACTTTAAGATAGAGTATATCGTTTTTGACGTTCTTAGGGATTCAATACTGAATTATCTTTCATTTGATTTCAACGATGATAAAATTTGTATAATGATGATGAGAAGGTGCATGTAAAGCGCTCATAATTTACATTATCTTTTAGCTGGGTTTCGCGAAAAGTGAACATTAGCAAAACATTAAATTATAGCAATTAGCTAATTAGACATTTGTGTATATGTAATTGTGCATATATGTAGACAGAAATGTTTGTGCCTGTGTATTATCTGTACATTAAAATACAAATATTCTTGGAAGTCGATTTTCAAAGCGGAAAGAGAAGGTAAATGTTTCTGTTCCCTTAGCAGACAAACCACTGCGAATTCGTTCGTATGATTTGGAGTTATATATACTTATAAATTGACTTATGTTAATTTGATGTTCAATTACGTCTACGTTACTGCAATATGCTGTTTCAGTATTTCGCAACATTGAAATTAGTTGAAATAATGTTGTTATCAATTTATACCACTTTTTATCTATACTTGACAAAAGAAATGTATTAAATCTTATTTCTTGTCTGCAAGTAGCTTACAGGAGAATTAAAAATAGCCGAATTAGCTCATATTCGTATTCAAACCATACTTTCTTTATATTTTAAATATATACAAACCTACATTGTTTGCCTCTTTGAAAAAAGCAAAGTACATTCGGGTTTATCTCTTTTTATACTTTTCTTACATATTGTATAGAGTGTTGACATTTTATTTCAGATTTTGTAACACATTAAATGTGACATCGGGTGGCATATAATTTGTAAAGTTTTGATATGCTCAACGAGTGTATCTTTACGCATCCATATGTCCTTTTGGTCTCATATCTTTAGCGATGCATAATAGTCATCGAAATATTAAGATGTCGATCTGAAACTGGAAATAGCAGCCTTTAGCTGAATTCATATACAAATCACTGTGCCATGCTCACTAGCAGGTTTGAGTTTTTTTAAATAAATTTATTATTTACTTAAAATATAGAATGAAGATTTCAACATTTGTAGTAATGGGTCTACGAATCGATGTGGATAAAATCTCCCAAATATCAATGTATAACTCTTAAGACAACTATACTAAACTGTGTTTAAAACAGCATTTCAATGCTAATTATCTTAACAATCTATTTTTTGAGCATTATAAATAGTATTAAAGGTTCGGTTTTTCCAAAATTTACGTTATGTCTTTTTTAAACTTCGTCGGGCAACAGAGTTAACGACCAGAGACACATAAAAGATAAATATGAAGACTTGAAGTTCAATTCCCATATTGTACTTATACGCTGTCTGAGCACATTGTCAAACATCAACTTGTCTTAATATGTTCAGGAAAGTGCGCTTTTATTATTATTTTTGTTGTTGTTGTCATTACTTACTAAGAAGGCATCAGCAATAAAGCTTGTTGCTATGGTAGCGCAAAATGCTAATATTACCACACACATACACCCCAACCTACAAAAATATTCAGGTTAGGCGCCACTATCACAGCTGATGATAATGACCAGGATGGTATTATGTTTGCAGGACTACTATGTATGTTGAGATTGCGTAAAACACAAATTGGTAATAAGCTAAAATATACGATATATGCGTATGTACATGATGACCCAGAACTACTGACATTCTCAAACATGTGAATAATAAAATGTCATTATTTGAATATGCCAATATTATCCTCAGTTCCATGTTTACATAAAAAATGTAAATAGTTTATTTTTAAGATTGTTTTATTTAAATTTAATATTCCGTTGCATGATCTAAGCGCAACTAGTTCTTTGACCACACGATTGTTGGTATCACTTCATATAGTATTTATTCATGACTTCGAAAACAATTATGTATTTTTTTTTTTATATAATGCACAAATATTTTTTTGAACAGGAAATGTTCGATTTATTTAAATTTCAAAATATATGCATCATTGCGAAGGGAAATACTTTTACCCCATAAAGTTATATTCTTGATTCGTCATGTCCGTGTATCCGAAAAAATTGTACCCAGACCCCATAAGCAGAATTGGAGAGAAAGAAATAAATCCAAAGTGTGAATGTGTGTGAAAGACATTTGCTCTTCTCGCAAGGATGACTGCAAGATGTTCCGAAACTTATGAACTGCAGCATATGTGGCAGGTATAAGAATTTGAAGTAAACAGAAGTAATACAAAATAATTGCTACTTTATTATTACACATATTGCATGTTAGTAAATTTTAAACGAAATATTACCATAAATTTACAATAATACAATTAATTGAATGAATATTATTATTGACAATTTAAACGATTGTCAAATTTGCTCTCTTCAAGCATAATCAAAGACGGTCACCATTCCTTATATATATATATATGTATATATAAGGAAATATATATACATACTAGCGGGTCCAGTAATAAAAAGTAATCACCCACGGCTACATATTTCAAACATGGAAGGAATGCGGGAATGACAGTTAGGCGGAGAAGTGATGTGCGCGTCAATGCGCGATACACTTGCAAACGCTGTTGTTCACGTGTTTTGAATGTGTCGGTGACTCGTTGACGGGCTAGTCTATGTCTCAATGCATTAGCTCGAAGGCGTTCATTGCGATGCTCTTGACATTCATTTGCCCGTGTGATTGCAGCCTGGTTTCTTACATTTTCATTGTCTTCTGCCGATCTATTTAACCGACTGTTCTGGAGTAACTGTGAATTCCGAGTCCGTCGACCAATATTTTCTCCTCGTCCACGAAGACGTGGCATTGTTTTATTTTTTTTTTATTTATATATGAATATAATAAACTTAATATTCACTGAAATATCAATAGACACTGTACAAAAAAAGTTAAAATGTCAAAATAACGAAACACAATTAATCAGGCATGCTCCCATTTTCACTTACTTTTGCGTTTTGCGATTTCATATCATATTATCTTTGAATCATACGTCAAACCTATACAAATTTGCTCTGAAATTAATTAATTCTGATAAAAATTTTACTGAAATCGCAAAACGCAAAAGCAAATGAAAACGGATAGGATTGCGAATCTAAGCCATCCAGGGACCCACTCAAATACACACATAAAATTTCGTCAAAATCGGTCCAGCCGTTTAGGAGGAGTTGACTGTCAACACACGTAAGAAGAATTATATATATATATATATATGTATATATATATATATATGTATATATATATATATATATATATATATATATATATATATACATACATATATAACCGCTGCATGCAAATTTTTTTTGTGCAGGGTATACAAAAAAATAAATATACAAAATAAAGTAAAGTGCTAGGCCAATAATGCCATTCCTCTTGAACATTGATTCACATCCATTTCACTGCTTGCTGTCATAAATCTTATTGTGAATAGATTCTTGGATGAACAGACCGTTGTTCTCGTCGTTGTCTTCCTGCCTGTTGGTTTCTGATAGCAATGCCTAATATGGATGTGGTGGCGCCGCAACGTCATAGCAACGCATTAAATTAGTACACTTGATCGAACAAAAAAATTTATTACAGGAGCGCTTATAGCAATACAAGCCATGTTGCCCATTAATCGCGGAGGAAAAAACTCTGGGCAAACCACAGTTCGCATTCAAAACGATAGACATACGAAAAAAATGCGATACGTTTGACTGGAGCGAGAATAATTGGAATTCTAAAGACACGTTCGGTGTCTCTGTGAATTTTATTTACATCGTTAATGAGCTACGATATATAGTAAGAAAATTAAATTTAAAAACATGTTTTTAGTTAATATTCTTCGTAGACTGCAACATTAAGGAAAAAACGTGAGGTCAGTACTATATACATGTGTATTTGTGATTAATAATTCATAAATTTTCAAATATACAAAAAATACGCAAATTAAAAATTTATACCAAAGAATTGACAATTATAAATTTATAAATACGTATAACAAGAATGTTAAACAAGTAAGAAAATCACAGTCGGGCGAAACCGACTGTAAAAGGCCCTGTACCAGTGCAGGTCGCC
Organism: Leucophenga maculata; assembly: GCA_035044805.1. Lineage (NCBI taxonomy): Eukaryota > Metazoa > Arthropoda > Insecta > Diptera > Drosophilidae > Leucophenga > Leucophenga maculata. The sequence goes on from JAWNNP010002290.1 coordinate 4,637,895, forward strand.
TAACAAACACATTAAATGTTCCCCTAGCTTATTACCAAACACATGACCACTTCTCACTGCACGACTAAGTGCCTTTTAAAACATTTTTTTATGTATGAAACGAAAAGGGGGGTCGCTCAAATTCAATTGCTTATAAAATCGTCATATATTATCCGATTTTGATGAACTTTTTGGATTTTGGCTTAGAGAGGCGTTATCTCTATACTGGTGCACTCAATTTTTTTTGTGCCGAAGAAATTTTTAGCCTTGTGGGTGATTTTATGGGGAAGCGGGGGAGGTGCAAGTTTTTAAAATAAACTTGTAAAATTCCGGAGCAGTCCTAGTCGAATACAAAAAACACGAAGAGTCTATCTACTACCGTTTCCGAGATCCTTTCGTTCATACGGACGGCCAGACGGACGGACGGACAGACGGACATGCCTATATCGACTCCTCTATCGCTCCTGACCATAATGGGGGTAACTTTGGGGGGTCTCCGATTATTATTTCTACCTGTTACATACATTTGCACAAAACCAATAGGCTCTTGTACCTTCGGTACAGGGCCTAAAAATGGTAATATTCGTAGATTATAAGCTTTAATACTTTCATTCGTGTTTAGAGTCGTAAGGTCCATATTTTTTTAACGCAAGTACTTGTTTTAGCAAGTATTTGATTACTGTCCGCGTAAAATGATTTTATGTTACGCTATTTTTACAGACGATACCTAGTCTGTACCGATTTAATCATAATAAAATATAATTCAATCTGTCGTCGGAGTTTTTTTCATCCATTCGTTCCATAAAATATATCCAAAATTGCCTTCAATTTCATTTTCACGTTTATTTCCAAACGTGTTTGTAAAACCTGGCATGCTTTTTAAACTTAACTATTTTGCTTCCTCTATTTCGAACTGTCAAGACTCACTCTCATGATGAGAAAACTTCGTTTGCTACGCACAAATTTAAGAATTCATGCGAAACATTCAAAAACAAAAATAAAGGGCTGAATCGTTAACTATTGCATAACTGCTTTTAGTGTCTTAAATAGTTTTGTGTTGGAGTTGGAAAGTCAGGTCCGAATACATTGGACATGATTTGACAAGCGTTGGGAAATGATAACCTATCTCAAATAGCAATTTTTTAAATTTGTATAATGTTAAAAGACCGTCTTCCTGACTAAGAACGGTATTACAATATTTACCAGCGTACAGTCTCGACGATGCACAGCGTATCCCCTAATATTTGTAAACCTCTAATAAAATAAAAAACATTTAAATCTGTTCATTTGATGTGACCAAAGTCGAGAAAGGTAAAAGAATTTATGTTAAGATAAAGAGAACAGCATGTATACAAACGAATGTTATCAAGCACGCACGTGAAATATATTATATACGTATTATATATGTGAGCATTTATATGTAGATTTAAAGAACACATTTGAGGACAATATATGTTTTTCTCCAGTAAGTCACAGACGAACAGTAAAACAATTCTTTGGGTGCACCAAATTTAAGCTTGAAAAGGAGTCGTTGCTGGATGTCGTCATCATTTAGAATTTTACTGTGTAAATTTTAATGAACTGTATCTTTTTCTCAATGCCTTTGAAAATCAGTACGAAGTTTCATACCTATCCAAAAAGACGCTTGGTCGTTTCTTATTGCGTATCAATTTTTGAAGGATGTTGCTTCCTTACTGCCCGTTTTTGTAATGATGATTTAACGTTTGCTTTTGTATTTCACACACATTTAATATATACACATTTACAACAATTGTTATACCCTCACACATACAGAACTGTGCACATAAATTTATTCTTTAAAAAGCTGCTTTTACGCCAAATTTAATCTCAACAACATGTAAGGCTTGCAATCCAATATTAATCGCGGGTAGTTGTGTTCTTTGGATTATATCCTTTTTATACTTGATCTGTTCATTTTGCAGTTTTTTTACACAATAAAATTAGAAGTATATAAAATTTATTGACCTTCAACAGAATCTTTTAGTTTCCAGCTAAATCGTAACAAATTTCAATAAAGGTGAAACAAAGTCCTCCTTTTAAGAAATCTTGGAATATGTGAGTTTAGATTATAATATACTGCAACCTTTCATTACTTTTTTTAAGATATTTTGTATAAAAATTCATTCTTGCAACTATAATTAAGAAATAGTATATAATTAGGAAAAAACTTAAATACTATAAGTAAAGCAATTGGCTAAATACGATTATATTATATATTGCTTTTATATGATAATTTAACAAATCTGATCCCTATAAAATAAAGACCCCATATAAATTTTACTGGGTATTGTAAATTCGGACACACTCAACTCCAGCATTTGAAGCAGTGAAAAAAATTTATTCATACCCTTATGGCAGCAGTCCAATTCAACTGTAATTGTCTTTGCTTCCTAAATATCTACTTAAAGCTAAATCTTGTTCATTACTTATTATTATCTGATAAGACAAAAAATATATTTTGATGTTTATCATAAAGAAATTAGCAACCTACACAGTTTAAGAATTGGTCAATACGCCTGCAGAAAATTTCTTTTGATATTTGTATCCTCATTGCAATAGCTTTGTCGCCGTTTTGCAAAGACTAAATTGAAGCATCGTGAGTAGCTCGACATGGCGATGCCCGTCTCTAAACTTTCAGGACTCAATAGTTCATCTATTTTTATTGTTTCATACCCACCGCATATATATATATACATATGCAGGAGCAGCTCTGTGAAAATAAAATAAAAAACCAATTCCAATGTTGTCGAAAACCGAGTTTTACATTTTCTGTTTATTATTTTACGTTTTTTTTTTTGTCGCCCTTAAAAGTCTTCACAATATAATACTCTTAAGCAGCCAATGTGATGCCTGCTTAAACGCTGCAATTAGCGCCAATAACCCAAAAGTGGCATGCCTTTTAATCACTCATATGTACACAAACCTACATATGTATGGAACATGAGTGTGCGAATATATTACGAAATTTCATGTAGTTTCCATCGTCAACACATACGCTGAAAAGACCCAGAAAACCATCATAATACGCAACACCTAGATTCTGACCCCTCGTACTACACTTGAAACGCTAAATAGAAGGAGTGAGACCTGTAAATGAGCAAGTGCCAAAGAAATACGAAAGGCGAGAAACGACGGTAAGCAGCTTCGCACGATGTGACATGACGAATGAGTATGTTGTCGCATACTAATTCCGAGCGGAAACTAGCTCGACTTGACTAACTCGCACTCAAAGTCGCTTTAGAAATCATTCAGCGGTGAAAATATTAGACACATATACGCATAAATGTCCTTATACACATACATACATACCATACTACATACATACATAAGCAAGTATGTGTGCGACATTAGCACGGTTTGGTCGTAATTAATGTGCGCCATATTTGTGATGATGATGCAAGAAAGCGTGCCTTAAAAGTATGTATTTATTTAGCACAAACATAATACATACATTCCCATATATGTACATAAATATATATGTATAAAATATATATCATGCTGGTTTCTATCTAAGTACTTGCCATAACTTTCGCCTTGGTACTTTTTCGCACGCAAAACTTTAGTAATTTCAGTTAAAGAATTTTTCTTTTACCTCTGTTGACTGGCTTAAATGCCTGCTGCTGGTTTTCATTACCTGCCTCTACCCTGTCTAATTTCGATCTCCGTAATTGTCTTCATTGCTTACGGTCCTTGTTTGCTTGCTGGCAGACAAGTCATTTTGTCTCATTTTGACTAACAACATTTCGTTTGTAATTAGAGAAGTTCGACAAATGTCTGTTGTCTGTGTTTGTACACAAACAAAAAATATCCTTATGCACCCAGTAGGAATTTTTGGAAGTATGTATTATGAGATGTATGTGTAAGGCATTGCCATAGAACTAGCCGGTAATTCAACATACATTTAATGAATAACACAATTATTGAATTATGTAAATAATTTTCATTTAGAATTATTTCAGTGGATTGTAACAGGTTTTTATGTACAAAATAAACCGTTCATATTTTACACACACAAATCTGATGAAAGTTAAACTTCACCGGCCTCGATGTATAATGCGGCATTCAATATTAGATATTTATTGTACATTAAGCAGTGTGGTTTGAAATGCAACAAGGAAAGGTTAAATGGTAAACAAGGCTTCGTTACATTATTACAAAAAAATACTTCTAGAAGCGTTTGTGGAATGATTTGAAGTCCTACTGGGTACTCCATACATACAGATGTACGTAAATGTACGCCCAAAGCTGAAATGTTTACCAAGCGACAAATTCATGCTCTACGTCTATACATGTGTATTCAAATAATTTGCTGTTAATGCGTCTACTTTTGTCTGCCGAAGTCAATTCGCGTTAGTTGCTCATATCCCGGTTTGTATATATTGACGATTATATATGTGCGTTCATAACTAGATATGTATGTATATTGAAATATGTATGAATACATACATATTTGACTTTCTACAGTATTTGTTTGCAGTATTATGTTTATGTTTAACCGCATACTAACACAAACAGCCACGCATATATCTATTGAAGTTTTTCTGTTCACTACGGAAAGTGAAATTCGATTACCTTTCCATGCAAGAATTAGTGTATACATGAGTACATTTGCATGTGGAGTTTGGTGCTGATTGACATAATTTACGTTCGTTGAATAGTTTTAATGGTAGCCGCTTTACATATATCGGTGCCCCAATGTCTTTTCACTTTTCTGGAAACCCCTCGTAGCTTTTGGTATAATTTTTAAACTATTCACATATAGTGTGAATAGTTTAAAAATTATACCATATAAAAGTTTATAACGAATGAAAGATAAAGAACACAATATAGACCTCATAAAGTATTGTGTATAGTACATATTCTTGATCAGGTTGGCGAAGGAATTCGATCTGGACATGTTTGTCTGAAACATTGTAACACATTTAAAGAGGGATTCGAGGCTCCAAAAGAATATATTATATGTTTTTGCATACATATATTCTTGATCAACTCGTATAGCTCTGTTGATCTAGACTTGATGATCTGTCCGTCTTAATATTTCTACGCAATTTTGTGATCACTTTTCATAAATCCAGCTGAATGACGCCACATAGACTTATTTTTGTACCAAGTTTATAAAGTATACATATTGTTATGCCACACCTACTTTTCAAGCAGCCCGTATGCAAACAGCCCAATTTTACGTTTTTGTGTGAAAAATTATTTTAAAAATTCAATACATATAGACTGTAAATTTTAAATTATAATTTTTTACAAACGGGTGTATCACGTAAGTATCAATTTGGAATACCCATCATTTCTATGATGGCTACTCCAACTACCAGTCACACATTTTTAGATATTTCATCGAAACATTTTATAAGAATGTTATTATTTTTTCGTAGTCCAATTTCTTAAATATCTTTTGAAAGTCTACAAATATTTTGTTTTAAAGAAGGGAGTCCAATTGGATATTTGTGTCTTAAGTATAATATTTATAAAAGATATCATAAAACAAACGGTTTGTGTACTATTAAAAAAACAACGTGATAAAGCGGAAGAAGGACAGAACAACCCCAAAGAATAAATTAACTTATCTGCTGTCAGGCATAATGAGAGCAAATAAATTCAAGTAGGCTTTCAACTTTTTCTCCATTTTGCCTGTATACTCAGTCTTTTACACCCACATGTTTACTTCTGTATATATTTGTGTTTGTATGAACAATAAATAATTTTTGACCGGCAGACTTTAGAAAAGATGCCATTTAAGACGAACTAAGAAACGCACGCAAAAAATGTTCAATACAAAAAAAGGCAAAAAGTGAGTAAATTTTTTTTTGTAGCTCTAAACAAATTCATAACAGGAGCGTAAACGAATGAACAAGAAAAAAATTTAACTTCAGAGGAATCGAAACCTTAATACACTTCACACGAAATTTCAAATCAAATACGTTGTAACTTTACATATACGTGAAACATCGGACCATGTGAGGCCGCCTCATGATATTACAAGATTGTAATAAAATGTACTGTAATAAAATAGTATTTCATAGAGAAACTAAATTATATATAGCTCACACCTGTTATCATTTCATATCGTATTTATTATTATAATCAATGCATAATCAAAATCGCTGTTTTGGCTAAAACATCTTGAAACTCAATTCGTGTATTGGAAATTCTATGCCAACCAACGCCGGGCTTATCTGCTAGAAAAAAAAAATGAATAATTTACTAAACATTTTTATGGAAACTTTCCTTAAGGTAATTTCTCTCGAACCATTTGTGAAGAGTATTTTGATGTTGGTCAAACGGAAAGGTATGTTTCCCCTCATAAGTTTGTACTTTTGTGCACATATTTTATCTTTTACTCCACACGACATTTATTTTTCACTGCAAGGCAACACAAATAGAAAAATCAACTCGTACTTTTTTCTGTTGTTCTTTGGGATTTTTGCGTTTAGCTTTGCTCTTTGTCAGGCTGTCTACTTAAGAAAATGATAAATGTCCTTGTGAAGCGCTGAAACGTCGATGTACTAAAATATGTACATGGTAAATACATACCTACATACAAAATACATACATCCAAAAAGCAAAAGTAAGCAAGGCCATTGGCTTCGGAATATCTCTTTTCATTTCAACTACCCTGTCACAGACCGTGTCTTCTTCACTTCAAAAGTAGGCTACTCTAATAACAAAAATCATGCTGCATATTTCTAGAAAACGAAAAGAAATGCCATCATGGCTTAGGTACAGAATGAGAAACAAACCGCATACAAGGCGCCAACCAAGAAACCGTTGACAAAGTCATGAATTTTGCTACAGCGGTTGGATTTATTTTGCTTCTTTTGAGATTTTTGTACCGTTTTTATTCAGTTACTTGTCAGTAAGGCTTTGACAAGCAGCAACAAGCATTGCCCAAAAAAACACAAAAAACAAGAGAAAACAATATTTGGTTGAACCGAAGGCTTAACACTCTTCACATACCACTAAACTTTACCTAACAATGATATAGTCCATAGTACAACAGTCCCATGGTAACTAATTTAATATACTTTTGTAGCACATATTGGTATTAAGAAACATTAAAAAAAGTTAAAACAAATTTCATACGTAAACAGAAAAGAGAAAGACGCTATACCTACTAGTGGACGGGACATTATTATATGTATGTACATGATCTGCTAAAGACAATATGACGTCTCCATATCCAATTCGTTATATCAAAACTCAATGACTTTATTGCATCGACACAGAGGGACAGTCAGAAGTACTAGACTAAATCGATCCGTCTCGTCGCGCTGGTCATACATGTACATATATATTTGATGGGACTCTGAATCTTTCTTTAATGCGTTACAAACTATTACAACGTTAACAGTACAACATACGATACTTTTGCGGGAATGCGTCGGTATAATTATAATACCTAATAATAATCAACGAAACACAGCAATAGCAACGAAAATCGTATTAATTTTGGACAGTTTTGTTGTTCGCTTAGCATAGCGTAAAGTTCAGTAATGCGTTCCTACAGAGCTTTGTTACATTAATTTGTCAAGAGCAAACATAAAGGCACAAAACTAAATAATATAATCATACAATATTTTGTCTTGTATTCGCACTGCGAACTTCGTAGCCAACATTTACGTTTAGTTTGATCTACCATTTCTTAAACCGCGTCCACTACATTTCTTTGTTTCTTCTATTTTTCATAGTGTTTAGTACTTGGATTTTTTAGTCTTGCTTTTACTTTTTTCTTTTGCACATCGCACATCCCTTCAACTGTCTTTTGACTTCTGTTGCTTATATATTGGGCGTGCTGTTATTGTTATTTGTGGTATTCTTTTTCTTTTTAGTTCAACTTGTTTAGAAATTGTTTGGGTTGTTTCTTTTCGCCTTGCCTTGATATCGATGCCATAATTTGCTATAATATGTTGCTGCTTAAAGTCAGTTATAAGAAATTACTTGGTCATTGTATTTTTTTTTTTCATATGAAACGGAAATTTGGACAAAATTGGTTTTATAAGCTAGATAATTGGAATTGATTGAAAAACCGAAGTGAGACGCCTATATGGATAGAACGGCGAACATGCCGTACAAGCTGAATTGTGCAATATAATAAATTGGCGTATTTTTTATTTAAGATCTATCCTTCATCGAAGGCATTGCTATCACAGTGATAGCATTATAGTACTATTAAAATTATACGCACACAGTAAAAAAACAAGTGGACAAAGTTGGTGAGCATCGCAATGTAACAATAACGTAAAAACCAAATGAGAAATGGTAACGAAATATGAAAGAAAAAGTTTGGTAAACAATTTTTTTCTATTTAGCACTTTTTGGTTTAAGAACAAAGTTTGACCTATAAGTTTTCCAGTTGCGATGAGTTGAGTTATGCCAAGTTGAAAGGGCATATTGATAGCTTAAGTAGAAAGTCAGCTAAAGCTTGACGCAAACAAAAACAATGCGAACCACTTAAATACTTAAGAGTCAGTATTGAACTCAACGTAAGAATACATAAACTGTCAGAACTTAAGAACTTTATGCATCTGATATACTTTTTACACATCATAGGCGAGCTACTAACTACCACTAAAAAGTTCAATAGCTTAAGTTAAAGTAAGAAGAAATGCTAGCTTCGGATCCTACCAACGCAAAACAAACTCTTCACATTTGCAAAAAAATAAAACTAGTCGTATCATTTGAAATGACCCTTACCCTAAATACTACCCTAACCCAATGGCAATATCAATTGCCCACTCTCCACGTATTTTCTCAATGATTAAATTTAAACTTAAAACTTAGTTTTCAGTAATTTCATAACAATTACAAAGGAAGTTAACCGACTTAACTAACTGCCAAATTTCATCAGTGTTTCCTAAAAATCTGCATATATTGCACTTTTTAGTAAAGTGTGCTCGATAACAACTACAAGTATTAGGATCATATTTCAGTTGTCTCTTAGAATAGGGTTGCTTATTAAATTAATTATGCTTTACAGGAACATATCTTAGGATAAAAGCGTTATTAAGATTTACAGTGGAACATTCCAGTAGTATTCCAACTTATGGAGAATAAGAATATTTTCCTCCGTTTAAACTATGAACACTTTTTACGGAATTGGGACAAGATACCAAATCTTAACAACTTAAAAGTAACTAAACATATCGATTATATCGATATTAGCGGTAATAAAGGTACCAGGATATATGAGGTTTGTTCAAACGTGTGTGACTTCAAAACAAGACAAAGCCTCTATTTCCATATGTGTGTACTAGATAAAATAGTTTCAATACTTACCATTCTCCTCCTCGATGTTGCGTGTCATTGTAGTCGATGTACTGACTCGGACACGGGACGCATGCGCAGCATTCTTATTGCTATTACTTCCGCTGTTGCTGACACAATTGCTTGGTAAAATAACAAGCAGCAACATAAATTGCAATATTGCGGACTTTGAAGATGACAGTACACGTTCCGTTTGCACAAAAGACATGTTGATTTTATTATAGAGGGTTCTCTTTTAGTTTGGCAGATTGTGTGAAAACATGGATATGTTTATGTAGAAGTATTATTTTTTCTTGCTACCTTCACAATCACCGGGCTTAGAAAATAATTGGTGATCCGAAGACTCCCATGTCGATGACGTTCAATAATTGTTTTAATTTTATTTTGTTAAAATATTTAATAAAAACTTTTTGCAGAAGATTTTATAAAATGTCTTGTTTAATTGATATCTTCCAAAATCTTTAATAGATTTAAAAGTTCGCATTAGTTGTATTATTTACTTTTAAGATGTCAATAAATATATATCATTTTACTTTATACTAGTTAAAAAACGCATATACTTCTCTATTCATTGTAAGCAAAATAATAATGGGTTTTCCACTCTGCTCATTTACATTCTATCTATATAATTCGACAAATTGTTAATGTATTGAAAACAGAAGAATTTCGCTGTGCATGACCTGAAATGTTCCATTTTTTGCTTTACTAAAAATGATGACAAGAAAGAGAATTTAATCATATTCCTTTGATTTTTCGAAAGTTGATTATGCTGATTTCGATCATATCATAGGCAACAACTATCATATTTTATTTTTATCGGTTTTTATTTTTTAAGGTTTTATATATGAATGTTGTGACGATGAAAGTAGCGACTAAGAAAGCATAAATATGAAATGTAACATATATGAAAATCAGATGTTGAGATGTCACCTGAATATAGTGAAGCACTTTATGAAATTTCTGCTTTTTGGATTAATCATTTTAAAAATAACATTGTTTATTTTTATGCTACCCTATATTGGGCGTGGCTTCCCCATTTTTCCTGTTGATCCTCGTCCAGTCACTAAATCTCATCCATCTATTTCAAACAGACAGGCAAACGGACAGTATTAAAATTGTTTTTTTTTTAATTACTAAAGTCTTATAAAGGTAATGAAAGTCACTAGGTGCATGTGAGGAACAGAACGTATCTATTGAGAAAGTTACGAAGAAAATTGGTATTTCTACGAAATAATTGCGAATAACACATTAGACAAATAAATATGTGTATAAATATATATATTATATATATATATACATATTATATTATATATATATATATATGTACATATATACATATATATATATATTATATATATATATATATATATATATTTTTATATATCTATACTTATATTAATTTTACAGGGTTTTTAATCCTACATAAATGCAATACCACATTTTAGAAAATTATAATACAATTTTTTGAAAAGATCTGCATACTATATAGAAAGTAATTACGTGCCCCACGATTAAATGCGACTAACCTTACAAACAAAAATGTTTATACACAAATAAATAAAAAATGAAAATGAAAAAGTTTATATACAAATTGCATAAATCGGATATACTGCACGCTCGTACATCGTAGCAGAAATAAGTTCCACAATAGTTGCTAAATAAACTTCCGTCGTGACATTTAAATGGAATTGCAAGAGTGTTGTGGGGACAGATTTACAATAATTCTCACTTTACTATAATCTCACTGGTTCACTGATTTAAAATAAGCAACTAGGCAAACAATAGCCTCTACGTAGGTTACACAAATAACTATTAATAGGGTTACTGGTCATAAGCTATTATATTTAAATTTTTAGATTATATTCTGAGATTAATGTATTTATAATTTTATTTATTTTATTGTAATTATAATAGTTTATATTACTGTAGAGAGTAAAGCTACGTGACACGAACAGAGACAACATAAAAGCCGTCGCTCGACAGTCGCACAGTGCATTATTTACAAGGTCAGTTACAATTCGTTTGAACCTTTGCCTCGAATCATATCATAATATTAGTTGTGCACCACAGACATTTGGTATGTGGCACATGTTTCGATTTGTTTTTTTTTTTTTATTTTTTTATTTTTTTAATATTTGTCGTTTTGCAAATTTTATTAAATTTGTTTCACTTCACTCAATGCAAAAATATTCAATGCAAATTATTTTCTTATTATTGTATCCCGGCTTACTAGCGTGTAACACAGACTCCCGTAAGTGTCGACCGTACCCGCGGGATCGCAAACTCTCACTAAAATGTATCTTCGTGTACAGATGAATCAAATGCCGAAAATATACAGCAGCATTATACATAACATGCGCACAATGGGCGAATCAGAGAAAAAGCTGTTACTTAACAGAGCTTGTGAATGTTTGATAAGCTTCGTCAGTGATGGTCGCATCTATAAAACGAAAGTGCCAATTTTCTTACAATAGGATGAAGCATACTTTTTGACAGAATATCAGTAGCTTTAAACATTTTAATAATGAAAGTAATATAAAAGTAAACCAACCAAACATTACATTCCACGCTAATGTATACATAAGCGAAGTGTACAAAAGATGATTGATAGTTTAGACATATTTATTAAATAACCTTAAGCAGTGAATGTATAGCGAATGTTATAGATAAGCTCTTATAGGGTTAAATGAATTCACTATGACACATAAGTATGTGTGCATTAGACTAAACATTCGCGTATACATATAACAGCATGACTTCAAACCATTCTGCAACCACTCTATCTTTCTCACAAAACAAAAATTCAAACATTTTGACGAGAAAAACGAGAATGCCTAGCCTACCGAACAGCTGATGCTACTCTTCATGATTCTCTCAGGGATGACTCGAACAAAAGAGAGACTATTGAAATGTGTAAAGATGTCAAATTTTTTAACAGGAAATTTTAAATCCAAAAAGAAAAAAACATTTGAATTCGGTAAAACTGAAAATTTAATACTCTTTACATAATGATAGAAATATTTTCAACTGATATACTAGTTATGTATCTGCGTGTATAGATAAAAATATTCAAAATAAATACTACCTTTTTTAGTATGATGTTAGGCTTGCACCGCAACCACCTGTAGTATATAAGCATATACAGGATATTTTAATAATATTTTCTGACTCTTCACACATATTCTGTTCATTTTAAGAAAGTTTATTAATTCTTAATGAGCCAGATAAGAAACCCCTTGTAAATTTATCCTTTTTTTGTGCATATATGTACAAACTAATCGCTTAGCTTCAATCGTACCATTCTAAAATCTGACTGTAGACTCTCCGATGCCATCATTAATTCAAGGACCCCGATTTTTTATGCCAATGAAACCTACCGAGCAATTTTAGGCTATTGAAGAAAAATATGTGAACCTCTTATATTATTTCGAAAAAAATAATAATAAAAGCCTAGAAATCTGATTTATTCTTTAACCCTACGACCTCAAGGTTCACTCGATTCATTAGCTGGTAAATAGTTTAAAATCAAAATTACAAATTTCTAGGTTTTTCACTTTACGATTGCGATCGGCTAGATCACAACTGGCTCAAAAATACAAACATATACTCGTTTATGCACAATAGTTTATGAATTTTTCAACGCCATTTGCATTAAGTTAGTGTGCTAAAATGTATATATACTTATTATATAAATCATCGAACCACTTTGATGTAGATGTAAAGTTCATGTCCGGTTGTTTATAGTGAAATATAATTATTAAGAACGTGAGAGAAATTTGAAGAGCAATATAGAGCATGTCGTAGTAAATTGAAAGAGAAAAACAATATACACATACTATCCAAACATTTTACAAATATATGTCTTTTAAAACATATAACAAAAATTATATAGTAGTAGTAGTAGCAGTATAGTCGGCCACAAGATTATTTCTATTTGCTAGAAAAAAAATCATTAAAATATTATTCAAACATTTAAATATCTATCTGTATTTATTTATAATTTAAAAAAAAAACTGGGAAAAAATATTAATTTCAATATTTACTAGATTGAAGACTCATTTTGCTGTAAAACATCAGTGCACCGGATGGTACTGGTCGTTTTATAGAGCAACAGTCGCTTGCATTGGACGTACATTAATCGACGGAAATGACTTTATAATTGCAACTTAGTTTATAGCAAAAAATACAAAAAAAAAACATTCCAAACCGTCATCCAAGTAATATATTGTAATTTGAAAACACTGCATGTGTAGCTAAATAGTGTTGCGGTTTAATTAAGTTAATATTTCCAACGCAAACCATTTTATCCAGTCATACTTTTTGGCATTCATTCATGCAGACCGCAATTACAGCAATTAACACTAAGCAATTAAAAGCAACAACAACAAATATTTACCAATATAAAAAATGAGCAACATTTGCAGAAGCTGAAAACAAACAAAGTAGCTACAGCGAAGGGCTAAAACAGAAAAGATAGTTTTAAATATCCCTCAATCTCGAATGACATAGCGCTGGAGGTGCTTTTCATGGTTTGACTCGACCTACTCAAACGACGGCTGCACTGCAAGTAAAATGCCGCGCAGAGAGACCACAAAAGTGCAACGCAACACAGCGCATCGAAGCACTAATTAAGTTAAACACAGACATGCACATACAAAAGCGAGTGCAGTTGTACGTGCCTTGTTGCCCGATAATTAACTTGCAACATGCAAATGCAACTCTGTGTATGTACTTGTATGCGCAATTACTTGTGCGGCGGATTTAGTGAGGAAATGAGAGTGACAAAAATGCACTTGAACTATATACATAAATATTTATACTCTTCATGCACAGTTCGCAAAATTTTTTTCATATGTCAAGTTATCGAAAATTTTTGACCAAGTATTTTACTATATTGTCTGTGAAATAAAACTTTACACTATGAAGAAAATGCAAAACAAAAGTTGATTTTGCTCATATAATTTTGCAACATAAGAAAATGCTGTGAATAATATTTATGATAAAAAACTTGAAGCACCCACAATAACATCTAAATAACGATTTGCATGGAAACATGTGTGGGGAAGTGATTGCGGATTTGTGACTCTACCAGCAAACAATTTTCAATTCAATTTAGTTTTAGTGCTTATATCGTTCTTATTTTATTACGTATGTTAAAAATATCAACTTTTACTTCATTCTCCATGACACTCCACCCTTAACACAGTTTCTGTTTATTCACCCACAAAAATAATGTAGAAATGTAGAAATAAATGCTATATTAGGTGTCCAACTTTATTATACCCTTCGCAGTTCAAGGTTGACTATAAACTGAAACAAAAAATTTGCGAATTGTCTAATTGAATCGATTCGTTTTAATTATTTGGAATTAAATGTAGAACAATGTGCATTTTGTCGGAAAATAGATTGAATGTTGAAGCTTATTTTGCACGACAACCCAATCGTTTCGAAAATTAATTTATATAGCCAATTCGAAAAACACTACTGATCTTTAAATAATATTGTTTATTATTTGCTATTGCTGAATTTGATGTTAGTGTATAAACATATGTAAAATTTTGAAATGTCTTTAGTTAAATAGATCATGTAGCTTTTTTGTACGGTACAATGTTATGTACCCATAACAGTTACTTAAGTACGTTTTTTTTTTTTTTTTTTATTCCATGGCACACTTAATGCCTAACTTAAATTAAAGCTCTTTATAAGTGAAAAGCACATTTACATTTTGTTTCCAGCTTTCTTTTATTATACTTTTCACCCATGAAAAGTATTATAATTCTGTTACAATGTTTGCAACGCAATAAAGGACGCATATATGACGTTGAAACGTATATATTTTCTCGATCTGCTTGATGCGAGATATTTTGGACATGTCGAACATTCCTTTAATTTTCCCTTATTTTTACATACATCTTATTTATACTCTTCACACAGAGTGATATTAGTATAATAATATAGTCACAATGTTTGGACCGTCTTAAAGGAGGCGTCGGATAACCCATACAGTATATATATTCGTAATTAGCGAGAAAATACGAGTCATTTTGGTCATTTCCGCTGTGGGACGTATGTGCCGTGTTCCCACAACGTTTGAGATATTGGTTTGAAAGTTGATATGTACCCTTTTTATAACAAGAATCAACATACAAGTTAGAATGACCGCGACAAGGTCACTAGAAAGCACTTAATTCGAATGAACTCAGCTTTTATTTAACATAGGTGGATGAGAAAACTGAAAATCGGGTATCATAAATATTGCAACCCATGGGCCAATAATACATCTTGCACACATCATATTTACTGCTAGTTTGGTTCTTCTAAGTTAAAAAACATCTGTAGGACGTACAAATGTACATTTTTCTGAGCATATATTTGCACCACAAGTACTTTGTTGTATCCCAGGTCATTTTGAAATTTTCTATTTATTTATTTTGTCAAACCCAATACCTGCTTTCAAAAATATTAGTAGAAGCTTTCAAATTTTTGAATATTAATTTTTATATGGAAAAAATATTAGGATATGACAACAATTTCATATTATATTTTTCCTGTACATATTTTATGATATCCTAATAAAAATATCTCACATATGCTCAGATCGGACAACTAAAAAATATAGTTCCCAAACAAATTAGTGGTTCACACGATGGCTTTTAAAAGACGTACAGGGTATATCGAAGGCTCAACTACAGTTCTTTTTTGTTTGTTAAAATTTTTAAGAGATTGATGTGCTTATTTTTTATTGCGCGATAACTAAATATTTGGAATAAATTTTACACTTATCGTGCAATATCTATGCTACAGCACTATAAACGACTATAGCACGTGAAGTCGTTGGTTGCTGAAAAGATTCACATTACATTTTCAGTACTGTACTGTCTCGTACAACTATGCGCATCTAATAGGAAAAGTGACGAAGGACTCGAGCTCAAATGTCGCTTGTCTAGCCATAAATTATATAGTGACAATGGCAAAAACCACATAAAAGCACTATCGCCCATACGTTGTATATGGAAGCGCACATTAACCTGTACTAAACGGAGAAAACTGATATAGATACATACATACATTAATATTTTCTTACAATCTAACAACATTAGAAGTTGTCTCGTTTCATCAAAAACTGCCGGGTCGATAAATTTATTATCGGAAAAGCATTATTAATTTGTTAATTAATTTATTAAGTTAACAAATACTTTAAGTGATGCTTTACTGTATAGTTTAATATGTATCATAAATTTTGACATTTTCATCAGCACATACAATAATAAACAAGTAAAAAAAATACAGTCGGGCGTAACCGACGGTAAGAGGCCATGTAGCAGTACAGGTCGCCTAACAAACACATTAAATGTTTCCCTAGCTTATGATCAAGCTTATGACCACTTTTCACTGCACGAATAAGTGCATTTTTTTGTGTAAGAAAAGAAAAGGGAGTATCGTAGGTCGTTCAAATTCAATTTCTTATAAAATCGTCATTTATTATCCGGTTTTAATGAACTTTTTGGACTTTGGCTTAGAGGAACGTTATCTCTATACTGACATACTCAATTTTTTTTGTGCCGAAGAAATTTTTAGCCTTGGGGGTGATTTTATGGGGAAAGGGGGGAGGAGCAAAATTTTAAAATAAACTTGTGAAATTCCGGAGAAGTCCTAGTCGAATTCAAAAAAGGCGAGATCTCTATCTATTACCGTTTCCGAGATCCTTTCGTTCATACAACGGACAGACGAACATGTTTATATCGACTCCTCTATCACTCCTGACCATAATTGGTGTAACTTTGTGGGTCTCCGACCATTATTTCACCTGTTACATACATTTGCACAAAACCAATAGGCTCTTGTACCTTCGGTACAGGGCCCAAAAATATTCGGCGGCTTGATTTGAACCCGTACACCTCTTGAGGTGAAA
Source organism: Leucophenga maculata (assembly GCA_035044805.1). Taxonomy (NCBI): domain Eukaryota; kingdom Metazoa; phylum Arthropoda; class Insecta; order Diptera; family Drosophilidae; genus Leucophenga; species Leucophenga maculata. The sequence continues at coordinate 4,655,080 of JAWNNP010002290.1, forward strand.
TAATTAGCTCAGTTGGTATATTTAAACATAAAAATAAAAATTCCAAAGATTAATAATTTCATATTAATACTTCAATAGTTAACGTTTGTGACTCAATTTTTTAAATTATATTTTTATATTCATGTTCATATTCATTTTTGTCTTCTTTTGATAATTTCGTAGCAAATTTCAAATGTAATTTACTTAAGTGTTTCCAACGCATAATATGCAAATACATTTTTTTCCTCGTTTCAGTCACATACTAGTAATATCTTGCCATAAATTTTATACACAGCGTAACTGTTCCAAATTCTATTTCAGCAAAAATAATAAAAATATGCAAATTTTGATATAAAAAAGTTTAATGTTTAACCCTTTTCTGCTTATGCCACACAAAAAATAAATAGTTCGTTTTGTGGCGAAGAGACTTAGTAAGCATTTTTATACACTCGATCACATATCCACTTCATTTAACATATATAATATACAATTCAGGCTGGCCTTTCAAGCAAGAGGCTTTGAAAAGGTTATCATTTCCATTTCATTTATCTGGTCAGTACAAAAATTTTGTTTTGAATTCACTTTAATGTATTCCTCATGCAGATATTCTTGTTTAGTTCTATTTGCGAAAATGCTTACTTAGTCCAATTATGCATAATAAGATGTAGAGTGTCTTTCTTTATATTTGCTCAAAGTTATAATTTGTAAATATTACTCCACACCAAAAACCCAAAAAGATACTAGCATTAAAAAAATTGTCAACACCACTTTATTTATTCAATCAATAATCTTCACATTTCTGCAAATACTTGCTACAGTCGAAAGGCTATCAGAATTTGTACGACAAAACCTCGTCGGTGCAAACTCAAATATTCATAAATGACGAAAAATGACAGATTAACACAAATATTGGCACGGCACAAAAAAAGCAAAGAGGGAAAAGCAGCACTTAACAGCCAAGCTACAAACCGCAATGTCATCGTAGCCGTAATATCAAAATCCTTACCGACGCACAAGCAAAGCCAGTGACCAAAAAGTTACATTGGTTATACACGGAAAGGAACAAACACAAAACCAAACATCAGTCAGCCTCGATGTCAGGACTAGTAGTTACTACCGTCTCATGCTTGTTGACTTTTGGTGTCACGCACTGTGAATTTGCTCGTGCCGAATGCAGGATAGATAACATTATCCCGGGAGCTGCCTGACGAATGCCCGCCTCGTATCGCAACTGTCATATTGATGATGCGCAACGCGTTGCGGATATCGAACAGAGCTGAACTTAACTGAACAGAGTCAAATGTGAAGATTTTTAGGGATTTGTATCTAGGGTGCTAGCTGCTTATGGTGTGGTGTGAGAAACAGCAAGTGCCCAATTCGTATTGTTTTGAATAATTCGCACTAAACATGAAATATTAATGAGTGTTTTGCTTTCTCAAACTTTACGGCCAATGCCGTTGCGCTTGTCGATATTTGAGCATAGCAGTTCACATTCGAGCCACTGCTGCGTATAAGTAATAAAATTGAATATTCACCAAATGATGCCCAGCGTGGATAAAAATCGTTTGCCGAAGCCTCAAAAAAGAGAAGAGTGTTTAACGGCAATGCGGTGATTCAGCCCAATAATCACTTTGGTAAAAACTCAAAAACGTGAATTCCTTAGAGATTTGTGCTTGATTCAAAACTGTGATTGTATTTTAAGCTAGAGTATGATGAGTATGAAGTATGTATAACAATGGATTATGTTACATATACATTACGAACTGTAACGGGATAATTTACCTTGTCAGACGTACATGGATATATCGACTGAGCTTTTGATGTTGAACTAGAATATATATAGGTACTTTTTTTACTTTGCTGTTCCAACTTCTTCCTTTTATATGTATTTACACAAACCCAACGCAGCCTTTTACTCTATGGGAACAGGGTAAACAATCTGATTAAACAGTTTGCGTTGTTACTAACAGCAGATTTTATAAGATCTTTGATAAAGGAGTTTCGAATACAGTGACAAAAAAATAAGACTACTCGCACCTTGTGTGAAGAGTCCAAAAAGAAAAAAAAATAGTTTTAAAAATGCGAAATAAAATGATTATGTGATGTCAAAAAAGGATGTTACGCTCTTCAAATGACTAATATGGAATTCAGTTAATGTAGTGTATAAAGAGGCACCAGCCAAACATTTTTCTTTTCTCTACGATGTGGGCATAAATTAAACTTTTTAATGCGCTTAGAACGTGAATGTTAAAGAGATTATCTTTATTGGCCATTAATTTATATTTAAGCTAGTGTATATGCCACGAAAACAACTCATAATGGAGAGAATTTCATACGCTTGAGAGACAGAGTTGCAATTCAGTTTAATATTTTTTTTGTTTAAAGATAGGACGGAGGCGTCGTGTTAAACATATCGTATATATTGTTTAGACATATCTGATTGACTTTTACCCTACATACAAATATATATGTATACAAATATATAAACCATATATATTGAAGTTTTAAAAAGGTCAAAAATTTATGTAATATAGCGAAAGAGATTTTAAAGGCGCCTGAGACTATATGGAAAGACTCATTGAAACTTTATTGTTGCTTTCATTTTATATTTATCATTATTATTATTTTTATTATTACTATTATTATTATTATTATTATTATTATTATTATTATTATTATTATTATTATTATTATTATTATTATTATTATTATTATTATTATTATTGTTATTATTATTATTATTATTATTATTATTATTATTATTATTATTATTATTATTATTATTATTATTATTATTATTATTATTATTATTACTATTATTATTATTATTATAACTATTATTATTATTATTATTATTATTATTATTATTATTATTATTATTATTATTATTATTACTATTATTATTATTATTATTATTATTATTATTATTATTATTATTATTATTATTATTATTATTATTATTATTATTATTATTATTATTATTATTATTATTATTATTATTATTATTATTATTATTACTACTATTTAAATTTGGGAAAGAGCTTTGGGGAAATTTAAATTTTGCAACGTAGTCGACATGATTGGAATCCTTTTCGGAACCCAACCGCTCCGAAGTTTATACATGCAAATAAAATCGATACAGCTACAGCTCTATAAAAAAGTTGCTTCCGTTCATAAGATACCACCATATCGAATTTCCAACTGATCAAAATTTACCTGTAATAGACAAAAATTTATGTGGGGGATTGGTTTTTCTGGAACTGCACCTATTTGCGGGACACAAATATTATATCAAACCAAATTTTAAGCGATTTCCCACCGATTTTGCATTCGCATAACCATCGAGTCGATGAAACGACGACAACATCAACGTACACGCACAAATTTTGCAACTAAATGAGACCGCATACGAAATTTTCTGTTGCGATAATGAAATTTATTATAACGATTACAGCGAAAGTTTCTCCAAAAGCATAATACTCTGAACAAAAAAGATTGATGAAAAAATATATTTTTTTAGTGTAAAACTGAGTGATACTGAAATAAATATTTGTTCGAGTTAGACTTGTCGAAAACTTCTAGCAAAGCACAACCAGACCACATCACGGTGTTGTCTGCAGAATCCAATTATTGTCAATAAACAATGTAGGTCTCCTTTGGAATCTAAAAGCGAGACGAAACTGACTTTCACGGAAAAGCCTATCCTTAGTCTCCCGATGGATGGAGCCGAATGAACAACATTGTACTTCACTGTAAAATCAAGATCTGTAGTATTTTTCTTACAAATTAAACTTTTGCAAAAAAAACTGTTTTGATATTAATTTATTCATATATATATATATATATATATATTTTTTTTTTTGCGTGATCTTCAGTTGTAATTACTATAAACAAATACAAAATTTTAAGATTTGCTTCAGTTGAATCAAGTACTTTACACTTTAACACGTAATATTTATCTGTTTTCAACATTTAAAGTACGTATATAAGTATTTATGTATTTACTTTCGCAAACGAACAAAATAAATTTTAACCAAACAGCAAGTTATGCAAATTAATAAACATTCAATTTTGTTATTCCTACACATAAAAATTTCAACGGCAACTGGAAAACGAAAAAATTTCGCAGAGTTAATTTCGAAATGCTTTCAAATATAAGTGACAACACTGACAAGTATCTGTCTATCTATTACGGCTTCTCTCCATCTTCACCCGCATATATAACGAATATTACGTATACGCAGATACATAAATTCACAAATTAGATTCCTAAAAAGCACCCCAAAAAAAATCAATGGGAACGGCAAAGAAGATGCCAACACTTAATGCTTGAATCGGTGAATTTGGACGAAGAGCAGACTGGATCTAGAAAATGCGCACGGAAAGGCAGCGGAGCTTCTGGCGGATATTTGGTTTGTATGGAAAATCCCACGGGAATTTCACCTTGTATTGCTTAAGAAATTCGCTTAATAATTTCTGGCGTGCTTTTTTTTAGCTGGCGAAATTTCGAAAGCAAGTCAATTTGGGATACCGGCAAGTGCGTTGCGGCACATGACAGAACAGTATTCCACCAGACAGTAATTTGTTTTAACGGCGTCTCTTACGAATATTTACAACATCGACCCCGTTGGAGCTCTAGTAGACGCAAGAAAATAAGCTTTAGCTGGGTAGGCACGCACTACATTAAATGCATAGTAACCTGATGCTCATAAATAACACTGTACTGTGGAGGTGGCACTACCGGACAGTTGGTTTGACTTTTACCTTTTTACTTCACAGTTTGTAACATCAAGAAGCCGTCTTGTAAGTACACATGCACGAAATATATGCTGGGTGTTGCAATTTAAGTCGAAGGCTTACGCACAATCAATGAGTAAAGGGTAAAACCTAAAAAAAAAATAGTTGAAAGAACTGCGCCAGTGTGCCAATGAAATCATATTTTTGCTAATTATTGACCAATCCAATGATTTTTTAAGTGGAACAGAATTTACTGATGTGGCTGTGCCGAATAAATAGTTACTAGACTACCAAATGAAGACTTTCAGTATAATGTATCAAAATACGAACGAATACCTTTACATATTCTGTCAGCTTTTGTTTAATTTCACTTATTCTTTTAATATCATAAAATTTGTGAGCTTGCACTACTCAAACATATTTTGAAAAATTCATGGTCTATATTCGGTAGTGGCAACAGTAATGATACTTAATGATACATTTGGTCTTGGAACAAAATACGCTCAACACAACACAAAAGAAATAATAGAAAAATAAAATAGAAAACAGACCGCAATAGTACAGATCAAAATAAAATCAATTACGCTCGAATAACTGAAATAGTTACATAAATTACAAATAACTGAATACACAGCCATCGAATATTCGTAGAAAAACTGAAATGGCGACGCGCGACTCATACGACTTAAGGAGCATACATATATACATACATTGTATTTAGATATGTTCGAATATAATATAAATATGTATATATGTATCCTAACACACTATATAGCGTTTATCATGAGCAAAAATACAAAACTTAATGCCAGGTTGAGCGGAAAACCAAATTGCAAATTCCAATTGGAAGAATTGGAATCTACACAGAACTTTTTCTATTTTTTACAACTAAAGTGAGTAGTATATACTATTATTTTATAACAAAGTTTATAGTAACCACCCATAAAGAATACAAGTGTATTCCTTTTCTCTTTAAAAAAATTTTTAATTTGTTTTTTTTTTTAATACTTTGTCAGTTTTATACCTTATAGACAAACTAAATATTGATGCTTTTAAAAAAAGATAGTCCTGTAGGCTGAACACCCTTCGTAAAATCACATAATCCTTAAGAACATTATGTAAAAACCTTCAATTTCAAAATTTAACGTTAAGGTTGCAAGTATTTGTTATGTATAGTGTTTTAAGACATACACCAAGCTTGAAAATAGTATTTTTAATAAAGATTGCAGGTTGCAATTTATTAAATAAAACTTCTTTTCTATAAGAATCTTTTTGAGTCTCACATAATAAGTAAGTTTTAAATGTTATTACTCATATAAATGCATTGTATATTCTTAACCTTCAAAGATTCTCATTGTCCTTCAATAAATAAACGATTTCTTAAATTATTCTCTATTGGCCACTTTTATCAAAATAAATTCGTTTTTAATTTTCTAATGGCTCCAGAAAAAGTCTGCCTGCAATACAGTGACACTGAATGACTTAATAATGACTTACTCTTAGATATTTAAAATAATAAAATAAAGTAATGACGGCTGGAGCTAAGTGCAGAGCAAGACTTAACCTCCTCTCTCAATCACCCCTGCATTCTGACACACTTAGTTTTATTGGCCTCGGCCCTGCCATTCGTTTTTTGTTTTTGCCCGTTGACCCGGCTCTTGCTTTCACCCTCTAATTCAATTGTTGATGGGATCTTTCGTTAGCAAATCGTTTGTTTTTGGCGCTGCATTGATAAATAAAGTAGCACCGAGGAAGTAATGTGGGGTAGAGTCCAACCAATATAATAATTTCTTAAATTCTTTTTCTTTTCTCTTAAAGCAGTGTATTGTGGTGATTTTGGTTGTCAGTAAACGTTCGTATTATGTACGAATAATTTTTAAAGCGAACTGAGAAAAATCTTACGTATACATTTAATTTAACTTAACCAGACTGCAGGTACTGATTCATATGCAACTAAACTAATCAAGTAAGCCTGCTATAGAGGCGCCCGACATTCTGTTAACAGAAGCGTTTCCACTTTTTTTAACTATACAATATAGCATTTTTATTAAAATCTTTGCAATTTACTAAACCAGATTCATCTCCTTATCATTATATTGCATATTTAATTTAAACTTTCTAACTCTATCCAGAATAAACGAGTATGCGGCACAATATGAACTGCAAAGACGAAAACTAAGAAGAACTTGCACAACCACAAAAAATCAAGATAAAAAGAACATATAAACGGACGGTTTTAACGGACAATTAAAATTTACGCCTTTGCGACAATGATAATGAGGTTTTTTTAATAACCTCATAAAGTGTTCGCAAGTATCCCACGCATTCGTTTTCAGTTACGCCAGAAAATGACTGCCCAACTGAATGAGCATTCTGCCAGTGAACCCCAAGTTGAAAAATAACCGCAAGCAAGATGGATATAAAGTGAAGTGAAAAAGTAGAAAATAACTTAAACGCAGAAGAAACAATTAAAAGTTTGCTATTCATTCGTTCTTTTGGTGAGGAGTGAATATTAACGTACACACGCTATAAAAACTATTTTATTATTTTTTAACTTGGAAGATGCGAAAATAATATTAATTTTTCATTTTAAATTTCGCTCTTACATTAGTATTTTTGGTTTTTTATACCCTGCCCTTAGGGTCAAGGGTATACTAAGTTTGTCCAAATATATGTAACAGGTAAAAGGAGGCATAGCAGACTATAAACTGCATATATTGTTAATCATCAATTAAAGCCAAGACAGCTATGTGCCTTTTTTATTTATATATACTTTAAAGAAAAATTGTATAAAAAATAAATAAACAGTTTTTATATATTTTTTCATCGATAAATGGGCGTTATATTTTTATGGGCAAGGGCGTATCTAGTGGAACATTTTTAAAAAGGTAGTTGAAAATTGTATTTCATTACATATTTTCGACTTTCATATAATTTTCTTTACTTACAAAATAAATAATAAAAGTGGAAAGTATTGCAAGTAGACCTTCTACTTTGCTTTTTTCTCGTCATGAGTTATCTAAATGATCTGATAAGATTTGCAAAATTAAAGTTTTGTATGTAATCACATTGTACGTATGTATTCGAATATATATCTAAATAAACCAAAAACACTACTTCGACTGACTGCGCATAAATGAAACATTAATCAGCAATGTGACTGCTCTCTTTGACTCATCAGCAATAATAAAAAAATCCACTTCTTCTCTTATAAGTCATTGCATTCTTTTTCCCCTACTTTCTATCCAATTTGTTGCCGTTGCCTGCCCACAGAACAGTCCAATTGAAGTCTACGAATCGTGTTAAATGTGACCACTTAACGAAATGACAATAGTTTGGCCACACAGCTCTCAACCCTCTACTTCGCGTTTTGGCTTACTAAAGTTCATTTCTGCTGAAGTTGGCTAGAAGTTTTGGCGTCACCACAAAGTGGTTTTAGCGTAAATCGCGTGAACATATTCTATGTAAGAAAAAATATTATATGTATAGTATATGTAAACTTAAAAATACATGAAAAGTAAGGAAATAATGCGTTAATTTTTTTGAAGCGATGGAAACGTTTTTACTATTTACATTTATATATTAATAGCAACAAATTTACCTTTGGTACAACCGTTGATATCCCACACAAGAAAATTAAAATCTTCTTTTGTAGTAGTTCTTGCTATATGCTCAACTTCGATCAAACTACATGGGTCGCACGATGAACCTTCGACCTGGCACATGCACAAGTCGTTTGAAGCAATTAATTATTTCTAAAACAACAACAAGGACTACAAATAATGTACAAAATAAAGAAACTTTACGGATTCGTAATTTCATCTGAACCTATACGACTATGATAAACTCTTTATACGATGCCATCTTAACTAATTTAAGATTTATTACTATCTTGCAACCAATTCGGGTTCAGTTTATTTATCACTGAACAGTAACACGAACTGTGATGCAGTGATGCAAAGATTCAAAAACCATTTACTTTATCTCACACTATTTAAACCAAATATTGGAAAACTCACCATAAAATCATTTTGAATATTTGGATTTGCACCCAAAAATCTCTTTCCGAAAAAAGAAAATTAGCGTAGTCGGTTCAACCGTTCTCTAGTTATGCACTTCGTAACGAACAGTATTTCATTATTATTATACAAAAGTCTAAATAATAAAGGGTGCAATAGATTACTACATAATCAAAGCTTCACGATTGCGAAAAATTGTTACGCATGAATTAGTTATTACAAATAAAATGAAAATCAAGCACAAGAACTGAAAATCTATCAAAATAAAAATGTACATTGAAAGTGCATTTAATAGCCTTTGAACTGCAATATATTCGATTGGCGCCTGTTGCCAAGTTGGTACGTTTAGGTGGACAGCCATCAATAACAACGACTGTTTAAATAGCATATGTGATTACGCATTCCTTAATTGAAATTTGTAAAACTCACTCATGGATGGCAAGTGAATCTAGTTCTATCCACATAGCAGAGTTTTTCTAACCTGATTGGGTGATCTAGTGGCTCAGCTTAAGTAAACGTTTACGGGTATCAGCATGGGCATATCCAGAAGGTAAAGGGGAGGGGTGGTAGTGGTTGGCTGTCATTGCCCCACTAATTTTTAAAGTTCGTTAAAAAATGTATTTTGCTACATATTTTCGCACTTTCATACAATTATATTTGTTTTATTGAAGTATTTTTGTTGTACTAAATTAGTGGCTATAATTACTAGATGGGTTCTAAGATTCTTCAGCACTTTTGATTTAAAAAAAAAATCACAGGTCCGGCCTAATACCCCCAGCCGCATGTTTACAGTTTCCCAATAGGAGCATTTTTATTATATGTTGCGCGCTCCTGTATTACTTGTCAAACGCATTTACAATCACCTGCGGCAGCCACACATTGCCTCTCGCCCACAGTGGTATATGTACTCTTATACTTATGTATGTCAAAAAACAAAAACAATAATCAAATTAAATTTTTTTGTTTTTTTGATTTTAATTTTTAAATACTATTTTTCAATTATTCTCATTGGCACGAGTAGCTTTGTAAGGCATCTTTTAATCTTTTTATTGTATCAATTCTATCCATATTTCTGTTTACTTCTTTCAGTACAAAGTCCTATTTATCCATACAAAAGAACCGTCAGCAAAAACAAAAGTAAACTGTCCCCTTGATTACAAAAATATATATACTACAAATGAAAGAACAACAAAAGTTACTTGCTTTAATATCATTTTCATGGTTTGGGCGACTCTTTCCCAGCTATGACAAAAGACAAAGTGTCTGCACTTGAACTAAAAAGAAATCGTTTTTATGACACGCACCAGGCGGATATGAGATAAAGAATTGATTTTATAGCGTCAAACAAGCGATTATGAGCCTGAAATGTCTCGACTAGAAGTGGCATAAAATAAAATAAGAAAAGCGAAAAAACACGCACATACGCATTTTAATGGAAAAACAAGTGGAGTACAGCTGAACACACCAACTGCGGCCCACTTTGCTGACACTTTAAGTTTCACGCTATAAGGCTACACATATCTATATGCGAATGTATTATGAAGCGAAAATCTTAGTAGATGTGCTAGTGTCAGAGCTATGAAAACGTAAGTGTAGCCCTTTACTATGTTCTTCCTAAAATATCACTTCCCCACCTTTTTCGCCATTCCTCTGTCAGCTTGTTGTAAGTGCTGAACCATATAAAATAAAAGAAAGCGTTATCTTCGGTAAAACAGAAGGTTTAATACTCTTCTCATTCGCCAAAAATATGCTGTTAAGCCTTTCAATCCTATTTTAATGGAGTGTAAACTAGTTTTGTATTCCTTTTGTATATTCGTATTAAAAATATTGTCCAACTTATTATGTTTCGATATGGGGACATGTAACACCATTCGGGCAGATGTGACGAGTATGATTATAAGACGTCTAGAAAGCTAAATTGACTCGATTTTCCAGCTGATCAAGAGAATTTATATCCTTTAAGAGGTCTCTTATGCTAATACATATTAATGCGTTACAAACTCAATGACAAAATATGATGGCTATTCACATTTCTAGTGGAGAGTAAAAAAAATATATACGAGTATGCCGCTTTAGATACTGCAATAAAAATATTTCATACATAAAATAATATTGTTGTTGTTAAGCAAATCGTTTGCAAAAAGTATTTATATAAATCATATAAATTGCCTTAAAGAAATCGACAAATCGCAAACAACAGACAGATAAAAATACAAGGAGATGACAATTTACAATTTGTATCATATGTATTAAGCCAAATTTTAGGCTATGTAACTTTATAATTTTAATAGTGATATAGTTAAGTAACAATACAACGAAATAATTTTTGATTATAGTATTTTAAGTGTAAAAAGTGGTAAGAAACCAAGTTTACAGTATCACAAAGCGATAACTCAACAATGCGTTTGCCCTATCAATCACTTTAATAATGTTCATACTGAAGGATGCTCGCACTGTAACTCAAAACCAAAAGTACAGTACTAAGTATGTATTATAAATAGTGTTATGTTAACCACCTTTACTAAGAACTATACAGTAAAGGAAACCCGAAACCCCTTTTGCTGGCGACAAATTGTGTATTCGCAGAACTGAAATTGGTCTGATTATTATGGATTTGGTTAATGCATAAACTAAATAATAATATTAAATAAATAGTTTTACATAAAAAATAAAAATTTGACACTCTCAATATCTAATACTACATAAATAGTACAATATTTGATACCTTGATAGCATATGTTTTATGTGATTGCTTACATCTCAAAAGCTTAGAATTGAATTATTTCAATTTAATACCGAACTGCCCTCAACTATTTACCACATCCATTTATGAATATAATTTATTACACATCAAAACATGTGAAATCGAGGCAATCTTATTAACATTTTATATATAACATTACTCCCTTCTTTTTCATGTTATATACATTGAAACCAACGTAATATGTAGCTTTTAATGCTATATATATATATATATATATATATATATATATATATATATATATATATTAGAAACAAAAGTCAAACAATCATAAAGCACACAACTTTCCTTACAATAACTTCAACCCTATTGCTCTACCCTCGGCAATGAGCTAGTGCTTTGTATGTCTAATTTCAAAGCATTTCATCTGCTCCGTTTAAATACATAAGTTTTGCTCTACGTTTCGCATTGTTTTTTCGCCAACTTTTCATGAATTAGACACTAAGCTTTCACTAGAAATAGCCTTAAATTAATTATACATGCAGGTCACGTAAAAATTATTGTCGTTCTTGTTCATCCTTTTGAGACATAAATTCGAATATTGACTGCTCGCTCAGTTCGACCGTGAATAAAATGTGTTCTCTTCCTTGACTTAAGCACTTAAGCAGCTTGCATGTCCATTTCATAATGCCTCTGATTTTTTCATTCATTCATTTGCGGAACATTGCTTATACAAGTAGTCAAATTGGAGAAAAGTTTTTCTCTGTATTAAACTTTTGTAATCTCATCATTTGGCAAAGTAAAAGAATTTAGCTAATAAATTATACAAGATTGGGAAAATTTACTAAGTATACAATGAATTTTAGTGATATTCGTGTTGGCCATTTGATGCAAATAAGAATACGAAAAACATTCCTTTTTCTCCGCAAAAAGAAAATATGTACTTCAAAAATTAAAAATTTTAAAACAAACAGTGGGGATGCTGCGCCTTTTTATACAAATGTTAAGCATAGGTTCATATTAAGACAAAAAAAATAGACTTCGGATTTGCATGGCAGCTCCCCCTAAATGTGGTCTTGGTATGCCAACTTAGGTATTCTGAACAGCTCTTGTGACTCACACTGATTTTTAGTGTGATTGAATGGAATCACACACATTACAGACGGAAATGGATATATCGACTGTAGATTATCTTAAACGAATGCTGACCCTAGGGAGTCTACATGCCGATTTTTAGTAAGATTGGATGAAAGTGTGAGACCAGATTTCGTATTCTGCCTGCTGCTTTTCTTTCTAAAATCTTTTCAATGACTGTGCCATGGATCTTGTCCACCAAAGTACACTCCTTTCCATCTGAAAAAGTATTCATTTTTATAAAAAACAATACTTGAATTCATTCTGTCTCCAAGTTGTTCTGTGCAAATTAAACGTGTGCAGATCTATGGTGACATTGTTATGTTAACGATTTTGCATCACTTTAATAGCGTTTTCAGGGTTGCAATGGTTTCGTCAAAGCTCTGCTAAGAGCTGCGAGTTGCCAGCATGAAGCGGGTTTTCAAAGAATTTCAACGAAGAAATGTTCGAGGTGTCGTATAATTATGTTAAGCCAGCCAGAATTTCGTACAAGGTGACGTCAATGCCACAAATTTTTGCAACTTCACTAAATCACTTACAACATTCGGACCTGTACAGCGTGACTAGATTCGAAATTGTTGCTTCACATGCAAATATATTTAAAACAAGAGTCTGTCAATTCCATTCGATATTTGTACTTGTACCCTGCACTCGTTGCATTTGTTAAAATATCTAAATGTGTGTCATATAGAGAAAAGTGGTCGTACTCTGTAAAGTAGGATGTATACTCACCAACTCGATGAGATGAATCAAGTTTTCAATCGATAAATAATTTTTAGGCCCTGTACCGAAGGTACAAGAGTCTATTGGGTTTGTGCAAATGTATGTAACAGGTAGATATAATGGTCTGAGACCCCCAAAGTTACCCCCATTATGGTCAGGAGTGATAGAGGAGTCGATATAGACATGTCCGTCTGTCTGTCTGTCCGTCTGTATGAACGAAAGGATCTCGGGAATGGTAATAGATAGAGACTTCGTGTTTTTTGCATTCGACTAGGACTGCTCCGGAATTTTACAAGTTTATTTTAAAATTCCTCCTCGTCGTCGTGAAGGGTATAATATAGTTACGAACTGGAATGTAGCTCCTATGTGTTATGGATTTGTATTTTTTTCCAGCAAAGTTAATTTGCTCAGCACAAGCGTGAAATCGATATTGCCGAAAGCAATTTCATAAGTTGAATTCAAACTCGAAATTTGTTCGTTACATTTTATTCTTCTACGCTCCTTCATTTTGAATTTTTGTATATATTTGCCACAACTTCCCAAAATTTTTTCATTTTCTCATTTGACGTAACTTGAGTGAGTTGATAAATAAAATACTCAGTTCTCTTGACTTCGCCTCAGGGATTCAGCATACAATTTTCGTACGATACGAATTTTTCGGAGTTTACTAATGCCAGGAGCTAAGAGAAAACGTTAACTTGGGTGAAACTGAAGATTTAATGTTCTTCGCATGTGGCTTAAATTTGACAGAATGTATAAGCGCATTATAATTCTATAGTATGTAGTAGTGGTTCGGTTTAAACTTTGCCATCTGTATTAAGAAAGACAAAGCATGCTTGTGGATCACAAAGCAATGCATTGACCTAGAAGGACATTTATTTTTAAAATGTGAATTTTATGTTGCACTTTTTGAACTATTAATATGCAAGATACAATATGAAAAAAGACTTGAATGTTGTTAAATGTTTCCACATGATATTGTCTAAAGAAGTACTACAAGGTCAACGAAACTTATTCATCTCTACGTATATTATGTACGAGAATGTTTAAGAAGTGACGGGAATTTTGAATATCACAAATATAGAGATATATTGTATTTGTATTAGTGATATGTATCACAAATTTTGAAAGTGCTAATTCGACTCAAGTCAAACATTTTTATAATTTAATTATTTTTTTTATTTTTGTGTTACATCAATTAAGCTAATGAATTCATGTTTCCTCCGCAAGTGAAATGAGTTTTAAATCTTTTTTACAGCCGCAATGTCCAAAAAGGCTTAAACTTTAATATGACAGTTTGTAGTTGAAGAAGGTATCCTCAAATAAAGGTAGATAAAAGTATACTTGTGTGTATTTCATACAATAGCTTCGAGCAGCTTGATTGACATTATATTTTCTATTTGCAGCTTATGATAATTTAGAAAAAAATTTAACTTTAACCATTTTAACTGCAATTTATTCATTATGGAAACTACACACCTTAAATAATAAACATTCTTCATGATGGGATAATCATTCAGAGATGGGATAATCATGCCATCTTAGTGCATAAAAATTACTTTCTCACACCAGATTTTATTTTCTATACTATGATCGCTAAGTTTTCTGCCCAGCTTATTGGAATTTAGTTTAGTTTTACACAAGATAAAGTTTGAGTATAAACTCAACAGGAAGAATGGCAGGAATATCCTGACTACGAAACCTGAAACCTGAAATACGAAATATATCAGTTAGCAAGCACCGCGGCAATTTCACAGTGACCCTACGCTCTCCCTAAAACACAAAGGATATATGGCGAATTTGATGTAAAAATAACTACTCAAATGTATATGCCAATTTTTATGTCGGGCATTTACTATGTACAAGTATGTAACATCGCATTAGTTGACAAAGAATATGCACACAAACTAAGCATGTCATTTAGTAAAAGAACACAAACGAAATCATTTAATTAAAATTCTAGTAAATTTTTGTTTTAGCACAGATGGCAGGCAAGCCTGTTTGCACGCATAGATGCCATGAAAGAACAATACACAAAATGTCAACCAAGTTGAATTTTTATGCATAAATTCGAAAATAAGACAACAAAAGAACAACTGCCTTCCGCTTTTGTTTGTAATTAAATTAACTTCCTAATGTTTGGCAAGCATTACACAGTCTAGAACTAGGGCGATATGTATGCCTAGAATAAATGAAAAGGTTAAAGAACACAATGACCCAAAAAGGTTACCAATGAAGTAATTAGGCGTTTTGTGCCCAGAAACTTGTTAAATAAAATAACAACCTTGTTCGACAACAATCGTATGCTTAACTTCAAGATATTCTGCAGCTTGTCTAAGGGCCCTTATTTGACTCATAATTTTGTATAGGAGATACATTCTGTAGCACTCAGTTCCTGTAATTATGAGAGTCTAATTCTCCATAAGGTTGATTTGTTGATCAGACGGACATCAGTAAATGAATAATTGTTAGCATATGGGCATTTCTCTAACGTCGAATTCCACGTTTTTACACATTCAAATTAAAACAAGTAAGGAAATTACAGTCGGGCGTAACCGACTGTAAGAGGCCCTGTACCAGTGCAGGTCGCCTAACAAACACATTAAATGTTTCCCGAGCTTATGACCAAACACATGACCACTTCTCACTGCACGAATAAGTGCCTTATAAAACATTTTAAAATAAACTTGTAAAATTGCGGAGCAGTCCTAGTCGAATGCAAAAAACACGAAGTCTCTGTCTATTACCGTTTCCGAGATCCTTTCGTTAATACGGACGACCAGACGGACATGTCTATATCGACTCCTCTATGACTCCTGACCATAATGGGGGTAACTTTGGGGGGTCTCCGACCATTATTTCTACCTGTTACATACATTTGCACAAAACCAATAGGCTCTTGTACCTTCGGTACAGGGCCTAAAAAAACATATATGTTTTTTATAATGTGCTCCGATTAAAAACGGAAAAAGCTTAACAAGTAAATGTTGTTTCCTTACTAAATGAAACGTTATGGTTTCATAACTTGCTTCCATTTTCACTTACTTTTACGCTTTTCGATTTCAATGAAATTGTACGATACTTTCAAATGCAAAGAAGTAGTTATTTGTGTGAAATATTGCATTTACTTTTCAATTCACTTGATTGCAATTTGATATCTTCGGAACAAGATTTTTGCGATTTAAAAATGGGAGCATGTCTGATATTATAGTGGTTATGCTAATCACCGATTGTCCGCTTTTTAAATAAACTTCCGCTCGGTATAAGCGATGTTTCCAGTTTCATAGAGATGACAACTAAAAATGTACATGTCTATAAATTTTCTAAGAATTATTTTTAGTCACTTCTCCAATTACAGTGTATGCTCAGCTTTACTGCCTAAAATAGCTAAAATCAACTTTACGTTTGACTCCCACAAAGCAAACTCTCAAACAATCATGTTTGTAGCAACTTTAATTTAGTTTCTACTATACAATCAGATTTCATCTTAATAAAAAGAAAAACACCACAATGACTATTAGAATGAAAAGAGCATATGCTAATATACATATAATCGTGATTTATGAAAAAGATTCTTAGTTCGTTTTCACATAGATTTGTGAACATGAAAGATTCCTACATACATACATATATAGCTTTATAAATATGTATATATACATACATTTATAAATATACATTGCTTTTTTTGCTGCGCCCGGTGTATAATGAATGTTGCAATGAATTTTATATCTATTATATGTTTTCCTCATACACAGGCAAACGAACCCCTCTCTACTTTAGGGGACGGTGGGGTTGCTTCCTCCGAATTCTATCAAACTAAGTAGAATTACTTCTTCCGATCCCATTAACATATTTACCAAATTTCACCCCTGTACCTGAAATGGATGGAATAATACGTTGAATTTTATTTAAGCTTATATGGGGCTGGAGGTAGCCCCTCCGAAAGATGCAAAGAAATCGAGTATTTTGTTCATCCCTTATATGGGGGTGGGGCATCACCCCATAGGATAGTTTTACTTACGAGTTCTAATAGGCCTTAAATTTAAGCTCTTTTCATCTACTTTTTAATGTAAAGTTGCAAATGAAATAATTCAAGATGGCTGACATAACATATCTGAATCTTTTATCAGAATTGCTTGAATTTATGCCCTCAGAATTGGTTTTGACCCAGAGAGTTCTAATCCTGCTTAATATTCAGCTACTCATGCCTTTTTAAGGCAAAGTGGCATAATTCAAAATTTAAAACGGCGGTTCCAACACAAACGTTTTTCTTGTTTTCTCTTTGTTTTAGATTCTCAAGCTTATATTGACAAATGCGAAGCAATACTGTCCTCAGAGTTTGGAAACATTTTAATTTTTTTAGGAAAAATACTAGAACTAAAGCGTCATTTCCACCAAGGATAACGTATATTCTTGTTTTATTACTTGAACAAGCAAAATCTTGTTAACAAAAATTTGTGTCTCGATTTAAATGACATTTTGTTTCTTTTATGATTTGCATATACTACATATGTATGTATTTGCCTCAGCAGTTTTCCTTCTTGCTAAAATTTTGTTCTAGAATTTTAGTTTAAGTTGGAAATTATTTGCAGCGCATGGTTCGTTGACTTGACTCGGCATGACTTTTTGTAAAGATAACGAATACTGTGACAAGGGCGAACTAAACAAAGAAAATGAAAATTAGTTTTGTGCTAACGAAGGTAAATACCACTTTGTAACTTTTAACGGAAGATTCGAAATTGTATTTAAAGTACACTGACTGACAAAATTATCAATCTCTCCTATTAAAAAAAAAAAAATTAAATTTAAGTAAATAATTAACTTGTGACATACACAAAATAACTCGACTCTAGTCAGCGATAAGGCATAAATAGATATGACTAAACTTTTATCTTATAACAAACATAACTGCTCCCACAACTTTATAAAAGCGTACAGACGGGAGCACAGATATGGCTATATCGATTTGGTTTGACTGGTGCTATTTACTACTTTAGTTGGTTTCCCAAATTTTGAACACACCTAATATTTCCTAGTATAAATATTTTTATACAGTGTATAAAAACCATGAGACCACAATTTTGTCGAGAAAAAATTTATTTTCCATGTTGGCTGTCTCTTGTCAGCTCGACAAGCTCAGTTCATTATATTCCAACTTTTTAGTTACTTTCGAAATACAGTACCTAGTAAGATCTCAAAAAAATGCGTCCGTTTCCAATTTACTTCCTTATTTTATGAAAATATCTTGCCATGGAGACATTTTTTCATGTTTTATAGCAGAATGGAATGGCATATCTTTAAATAAAACGAATGCGATTTATTCCGTTTGCCAATGCTTTCAACCATAGCTAACCATAATCGACGCTTCGGACCATAACTAAACGCTTCAATATTGCGTTTGTAAAATGACAATCATAATAATATCTTTTCGAATTTTTAAATATAAATAGATACCAAATTCGCATTCTGTTTCACTTTTATTCTACGATATTTTTGCAGATTTTATATATACGACTTTAAACACATGAGTAGATCTAATCGTTCTTGTAAAAGTAATCATCAAAAATGATCCAATTCTTAAATACCAATTGCAGGATTAAATTTGTACGACATATGTATTTATCAGAATATACTCGAAGCATGTCATAGGTCTCACGATCGCTCAATATTATAATTTATCCATTAAAATGTTGACTTTCAAATCAATATTGGCTTAGAAAAAAAAAATCGTCCAACAATATTTACACAATATTTATTATGATGCCCTTAATCTTTTCCAAGCCGGTCTTAAGAGCTACAGTTGACCAATCGAGCTATGAAGGGACACTATCAGTTTATTTCTTCGCCCAAGCAATACACATAACTAATCGCTTTAAACTTTCTTTTGTTTGGAGTTTCTCCTTTTAAATTCTAGAATTTTATCACCAGTCCATATTTTGGTGTTTTCCAATAAACACAAAAGTTTTCGCATGACTGTTCAAAACCGATTGAAAACATCATACAAGGTAAAAAAAGGATCGGCCGCACCAAAGCTTATATATTCCCCTATTTTAGAAACTTGGCTCAAATATTCTTTGGTTATATAATTCCACATAGCATTTAAACGTATTTCATTCAGCAGCAGTCCAATTTATATGTTTCTTCGCAGTATTGAATATAATATTCACATCATGGTATCTAATAAGTTAAACGACAACGTTATCGATACTAACATCAAATCGCACTCCCATTCAGTCCTCATGAAATATTGAAGTCCTGAGGCTGTCGTGCGTGTCGTTGTCCCTTTGAAATATGAGAAATTTTCAATAAAGTTGCCGATATTAGCACGCTCTTCCATCAGCTTCATGAAGATACATATCCCCACAATAACCATTTTTACTTTTGTTTTTCACAAGTCCACTTTTATTAAATAAAAAAATCTCTTGGCGAGGTAAAAATCAAGTAACAGAAGCCTACCTGCAACTCACCAAAATTCTTACATTAATTTTTCGACGATTGATTAGTATTATACTTATGTTTGTATTGTTGGAATTAATATTATATAATTGAGCTTTCATTCATGTGGAATGGTTTCATTTAATATTCGCGCTCATTTTTCACTTGTAAAATTCACAGGAGCCACATGAGTGGTTTTAAATGTACTATGAACGATAATGAACGAAAGTAACCTCGAACAATATGAAATCGTACAAACTCAATAAATTCGATATTAAAACCATTTATTTTGGGAAAAAATAAACCTCCTAATGGATGTAGTCCTAGATCTAGCTCTCAAGTGTCTAACATACTTGCTAAGTAAACAATTCATTTTTTTTTTTTTGTACTAGCTTATTAACTTGGGTCGATAAAACTCATTACTGGGCGTATAATATATTGCTCATACTGCTGCCACACTGAAGTGAGCTTTCGACACTTGCGTAGACTACCGTCCACAGTTATATATAAAAACCAAAAAGTTCAGAAAAAGAAATATTTATTATGCTATACACATAACATAAACAATACCAGCGAATACGACGAATTACATTGAACCAAGACAACCCATCGACAATATTTCGTTGTATGTATTTCCATTGTAAATTAGCTTTACAGCTCGCGGCAACGACTCACTTCTTATTTCTGAAACGAAATCATCGGTCGTTTTGCTTATTCTTTGTTAACAGAAAATACAATTTTAAATTAAAAAACTTTTTTTCAGCACGTATGTAAGAATGCTTATATATTCGGATGTCTTTGCGTATGTATATCTAATAATGTATAGTTATACATATAAAAGTGAAACCTCTGATAACAAAAAGACAGTCGAAAATAAAGTCGAAGCAAAAGAGTTTCATAATAACTTTTCGAGTTTTAAAATATAAATAGAGACCAAATTCGCATTCTGTTTCATTTTTATTCAACGATATTTTTACTGACTTTATATATGGACATAACTATGTTTTGGACTTTTGTATTTGTTCATAAATTTTATTACTTATTATTATTTTTGAGTATGATTTAAGCACTGAGGAGAACAAATCGCCCTTGTAGAACTAATCGTCTAAAATATTTGTCTTCTTAAATACCGATTGAACGATAAAATTTTGCAATATATTTATTAATCGTAGAATGTCATAGGTCTCGCGATCGCGGAACAAAATAGCAGAATTTATTCATTAAAGTTTTTTCTTTCTACTCAATATTGACTTGACAAAAAAAAGAATAAATCATGTAACAATATTTACACATATGAGTATTATGATGCCCTTAAGCTTTCCAAATCGGTCTTAAAAGCTACAACTAACTACTTGAGCTATGAACGGAGGCTGTCAGTTTATTTCTTCGCTCGAGCAATACACAACTATAACCAACTGGCTGCTGCAGGGCAGCAAAAAGTGTAAGCATATAAGCAGTCAATAGAAAAGAAAGAAGCGCAGTAGTGTTGCTACACTAAGTCAAATAGCACAAGTACGTTTATTTACACTTTTTCTATATTGCATGTAGAGTGCGAAGGATACAAGTTGCCATCGTCAACTTTGTTGAGTTGGTAGCAGTTTTCCGCATGCAAGTCAGTTGTGCAAATATTTAAGTTTGTACGCCATTTGATGGTGACATTGACGACTCTCTGTGCTTTTGTTTAGAGCTCTGCTCTTGCTTTTTTCCCCTCAGTTTGCTTTGACAGCATACTGTTAATCTCTCCTTTGGCTATTTGCTATTTATGTGCTATTCTGCACTGAAGATATTCTTTTGATGACACCGCCTATGGAGACAAATTTTTTTGAAATTTGATTTATTTAAATGCTTAGAGAACAGTATTCACTTTATAACCTCATATTTTAAATAACATATCTTGTAGTAAGCATAAACAAATATCAAGAATCAAAATTGTCAGCTATAAATTTTTTGTATCCCCCTATAAGAAATCATAAACTCATATCACAAAAGAAATAAATAAACTGGTGTACAAAATATTTTTGAAACAAGCATCAATCCATAGCTATGCATGGTCAAATTGTTTAAGAGTAACGTAAATAGGTGAAAACCGGCATTCAAAATATAATACTATTCTCAGATGATATTCCCAACATTTACATACATACGGGTATGTACCCACTTTAAAATCAAGCGTAAGCATGAAAACTTTATATGCGATGCACTCAAAACAAATGGAAGCGAAATATTTTATTCGAGTAGACCACTTAAGACAATTGTTTGCGGAAAATGCTGCAATAATATTCAAATTGGCAAAATCCATTATAATCTCAAATATTATTTCAACACGAATTCGGCAAAAGGGAATATCTCTGTGTACAATGTGCATGTGTGCATAAGTCATTCTGCATAAATCCAACTACGGATAGCAAAAAAGAAAAACAAGAACGGTAACTTCAGTCGGACTGATGCTTAAATACCCTTTATAATAAATCGTATAGCAGCTGCATATCCTATCCAATCGGATTTGCAAAAACTAATTTAATTCGTTGATAGAGATGTAATATAACACTAATCGATAAATGTTATATACAAAAAATGCAAGTTGTACTAATATGCATAAAAACAATTATTGGGTCGTGGAACAAGTATTTTGATCTAAAATCTAACAAACCGAATTTCAGAGTGACATAAAAAGTAAAGAAATGAATAATATGGATAAATATATATACGTACTTACATAGACAACTTTCCACTATTTTTCCTCCATTACAACTATTATAATTTTTGAACTTTTTTCAAAGTATTTCTAATACTTGCAAAGAAATTTTAATAGAATGCATGTAAGCGAACGTATTAAAATATCAGATTTTGGATTGCATCAACCACTTTTTCCTGTAGCAATTTTAAATAAATAAGCCCAGCGCTCTTACATTCTTTTTAAACAGTATTTTTCCACGCTTATTTAATATTCGAAAAACGTTCTATTAAATGTTCATGTTTTGCATAAAAATTATATACACTGCACCAGTAGAACAATAAAGAACGCTGAAGCTGAGTGTACTTGACTTCGAGATACTCTCTTGTTTGAACCATAATTTCGAAGATGGAATAGAATAGTCTAAATATGCAAATTTAAAGACTTTATTTTTTAGCCAGGCACAGACTGACAGACTAGTCTATATCGATTAATTTTGAACAAAAATACACTTTACAGAGTCTGTTATGGCTCATTTTAAATGTTGCATACATTTAGAAAAACTGATTGACCGTTTTACCCAATGAGTTTAGGGAATAATTGAGGTGGCTAATTCAACATAGATACTCTACACACGTCTTGTTATAGTTTTCGTTCCGCACATTATATACAGGTCTGCTGTCTAATACTAGGGATATATATTACTACAAGCCTTGGATTACGTTTTTTTCAAGTAATTCCATCAAAAAAAAATTTTTTTTTTTTTGTTTAAATACTTTTACTCCGAACAGAAATTGGTGAATTTTTTTTTGGTCGCCAGGTTGACCGACTGTGCCCCGTCTTATAGCCATGGAAGTGGTCCAAGCTGTCGTAATTGTAAATCAAAAGAATTCATGAACATATGAAAGGACAATTTATTGCAGATCAAAGATAAAGTAGTAGTAATAGAGCAAGATGACTTCTTTGCTAAAATCCACAAGACACATCAACAGTTTTAGATAAGGAGTTACTGAATAGGACTTTTTGAGATCTCACTACTGTTATAAAACACATTAAAAGCTTTACTAAAGTTAGTATATAAAGCAGCCCATATACAGACAACAACTCTAGCATTCGATTGAAATTCGTTTTGCTAAAAATTCCTGGATTTGTTAACTTTCATATCTCGTTGTTCGTAACCGCGTAACCTTATCGCCATGTATGGCATGTAGTTAAGCGCAAAAAGACTTCCTTTTATTCTTATAATTCTTATTCTTCCATATATTCTTTTAAAAAACTTTTCCAATTGTGGTAATTTTTCCGCTAGTGTGCAGTCTACGAAATCTAAAATTAAACAAAAATCTAAAAACTTTGGAAAACGCACAAAGCCGCATGCAAACCCCGAAAAGACAGCAACATCGCCACAAACACGCAACCGATGCAAAAAAAAGGAACAATTTTTTTTAAAACATTCAATCTGTTTACAAACCTCGCCACAGACTCGAAATTGGGAGAAATATCAACTGATCGCTTCGATTTATTTTTCTGTGTATGGACTGCTTAAGACATATACATATACACATTAAAAAGTTATTGGACACATATTCAAAAAAAACAGAATAGCCTTGGTTAAATTCGCTGAAATCGGTTCCATTTAGATACGCTAGATTTTATTACAAGTATGCTAGACAGTTAAAGTGTCGAATATCAACTTTTTTTATTGAAACAAAATGTCAAACCTTATTTGACTCACCTTTCTATTTAAAAGTTCTTATAAAAATAATGAATTGCTTTAATATTCTTGTTGAAATATTTTTGTATGGGAGCGGTAACTTCTAATAATCTGAAATCACATGCTTATCTATATCTATGCGTATAATAAAATATTTATTTGAGGTACAGAGATGAAATTTGGTATACATGGTAATGGGATCGAGGGAAGTAATCCTATTATGATTGGTCAAAATTGAAGTAGGCAATTACCAAACGCTGTGAAAACCGTAAAGTCTGAAAGTTTGGAACACTACGCAGATCCCTAAAATATTAAATTTTAGATTTTGTGGAGGATTTATTTGCGAATATATTAGCTTCCCGTCCTCTTTTAAAGGTAACTCATATTAACCCTCGCGTTTGGGTTTAGAAGTTTTTAAATGTTTTTTCCCCCCATTGGCATGAAGTATATTAAAGTTTCGTTTCCACCGAAATTACTTGCAGATATATTTATTTATTGTTGTGTTATTCTATATCACGAAACATCTTTACATAAATTATCGTTTTCCGCTTTCCGCTTACAAGTGATGTATCATGTTCTGCTAGTTGATTATTTTAATTTATTTCGATCATGTGTGTCGAATCAATGAATAAATAGATTAGCGAAAATCGCACATCAATATATCAATTAGTTTGTGTTAGATTTTTCTTTCAACGCCATTTCGAAATACCAAAAATGTAGATTAAACGAATGACATAAGTAAAATATGTATACTTATACATATGTACTTGGAGTGACTTGGTCATAGTTTACTCCTCACACATATTGTGAATTGTACTATAATTTGCCAACATGGATGCAATGCTTATCGTCATATAATAATAGCGTACATTTAAACTAGCGTCCAATAAATTATACCTCTTCTGCGAATATAATGCTGATCATGAATCCTACTAATATTAAAAATATGAAAGTTTGTATGTATGGATGTATGTTCCTCTCTTACGGCTGAAACGCTAAACCAATCGGTATGAATTTTGGAATAGATGTTTCGGCCGTGCATTTAAGATGAATGAATGAATCGTAGGGAGACCCTTCTTATGCAATAGTATAACGCTTAGTTATATCATTCGCTGTCCTTAGTCCGCCGTATTCATTTTTCATAGTATTGTGGCAATGGCGATTTGCATGAATTTCAATTTACAACTGTATACACAGCGCACAAAACAAAAAAGTCGCATACTACATTTTTTTCTATTCACTAATTTTTTGTATCGATGCACATATTTAATTTTTTAACAGTACTTCTCTTGTAAGTGTATTCGAGTACATTCACAGTCATACATATGTATTTTACACTAATGATTTATGGACTAGGTTTTTAACTAGCTAATGGTAATGCATAAAAGAATCAGTGCCTAAATACTTTAAAGAATAAAAAAGTTCAAAGAGCCGAGAGCATTTAAGCTTCGAAAGCATGTTTGTACACATAACATGTATCTGATTTCATACTGCAGTAATAATATGTATACATTTTTTAATTGCTGTTGTATCTCTGATATATACGTCATATTCGGGTTTTCCATAGGATATTAAATATTAATATGTACCTAATACTCGATAGCAATCAAACATAAACAAAAGTTTTTTTTAACGCACAATGTACTCTAACATTGTGATATGTACATATGTTGATAGAATCTTATAAATTAGGTACATAAATACACAACCAATGTACGTACATTAAAACTAATAAATATATAAAATTAAGCAATATGTACATTGCATGGATAGACAGCGACACTAGCAGCTATGTATGCTACTCAATGTTTTTCTTTGTACATATATAGATGTATGACAAAGTTTAAAAATATATTTTTTCTAGCATAAATCTTTGTGACTTTCCTAGCAACGCCAACATAGGTAAAAAGCTCTGCTTAAAAAGACCCATTCCCACCGCCCACAAATAAAAATAAGTAAGAAAATTACATTCGTCCGTGACCGACTGTAAGAGGCCCTGTTCCAGTACAGTACGCCGCTCGAATTAGCTGCAAAACGAAAAGGTAGGAAATTAATAACAGAAATGGTAGGACGAAAAGTATTTTTCTCCGCCCACTTCTCACACTATGAAAAGAAAAATGGAGGAAGGAAGCATAGGTCGTTCAAATTCAATTGCTTATAAAATCGTCATTTATGTTTCGATTTTGACGAAATTCTTGGATTTTTGGATTAAAGGGACGTTATTTATACTGGCATACTTAATTTTTTTTTGCAACGGAGAAATTTATACCCTTGAGGCGGATTTTACGGGAAGAGGGGCGCGGCAAAATTGTAAAATAAATTCGTAAAAGTTCTTGTCGAATGCAAAAAGAACGAAGTCTCTATCGTTTTCCGTTTCTGAGATCTTTTCGTTCATGCGGACAGACGGGCGTGGCTATATCGACTCCTTTGTCGATCGTGACCATAATGGGGGTAACTTATTTTTACCTGCCATACATTTGAACAAAACCAATAGTCTCTTGTACCTTCGGTACAGGGAGAAATTAGTCATACGCAGCTGGAATAAAACGGACAGTAACTTAAAATTTATGTAAATACAGCATAGATCTAAATAAAATGTTTTGTTTTGTGAACAATATCATAAATATTGTTCGATTAAACAATGTTCAATATATGGAATTGGATGAATATTGTAGAGCTCCACCACATCACATGGCTAAATCGTCTCTCCCATATCACGGAAATTTTTGCAAATGTTTACTCTAATATATGTTTGGTTACTGGTACACTGTCGACTTGCCTTGATGTGGACTGTAAAAACTTAATATAAATTGTATAAATATAATTATTCATTTAATGCGTGCAACCACAGTAACAAAATTTTAATGTGATTTACACTATGCGTGAAGAGTGTAATCAAATTATGAGTTGCATTATGTCAGAATGTGGGTACAAACTTTACGCCATTGTGACGAAGATGGCAGCAGACAACTTAATCAAAAAATATTTGAGACGTTGAGTCGGCACGTTCTTTTTTCTCAGTTTCCCTTTTTCCAACGATGCATGCATAACATTTCAATTTGCACACCATGGTCTCGTGACCCAATTCGGTCACAGCTAATACAATCAACAAATAATACAACAATGAACAGTAGTTCTGTGAAGATTAAGGATGGATAAATTTTAAGACACCAGAAATTATGGCACTTTTTACACTTTATGTGCATGGTATTTTAGTTATGCCGGTAAGTACATATGTAACGTCTAATATGGAAGATTCGTATTGACACGTTGTCTCTTTCAATAAATATTTTGTAAGTTTGGAGTTTTGAATCTTACTTAATTGTAACTTGTATACAAATAAAATCACAATCTGAATATGTCTTTACAAGGTGCCAGATATCTTCTCTCTAAGGTACATAATTTTCTGTTAAGAGCGGTAGAACGCTAGAGAGGTGAGAGTGAAAGGTATATAGTAAATAGATTATTTTCTGTACCATTCACTCTTATCTCACGTGCTGCTGAACAGTACAATTCGCGAAAGTTGCTTGTTTATAAATATACTCATAAATTGATTTTGCATAAATAGATGCAAAGATATGTTGAATTTTGTTTATCGCTTATACAAGCACAGCCCCCTTAGATTAAAATAAAATCTGTCCTATCTTTTAAGTTTGAACAAGTTTTGCCAAATGAGAAAAAAATCATCACAATCGGTTGAGTAGTTTCGGTGTTCATCGCGGACAAACAATGTGACACCTAATGTATATACATATATATTTTAGATTCTGTGGAGACTCTTTGTGCAACAGCAAAGTTAAACTGGTTAAACTGGCGGCTAAATTTGTCGTAGTGACAATTGCTCGCTCACAAAGCTCGTCACTTACCCTCCCTAATTTCTTTACCACCAAAAGACGTCATAGCAAAACAACCGTTGTATTTCCTTATATTTTTTTTAAAATGATTTGACGACTGATGCACTTCTGTTAACAGTAATATAATCATTTGTGGGGGTTCTTTAACATGACTTAGCTGAACACGGCAATTGCTACAGCACATTCCTGGCGGCTCATTTTTTCATTTTTTTCGCGTTGCAAAAAGCTCACAATGTGTTCATTTCACCCATCGAAATATTCAAGTTATTGCGGTAACTAATATTCGGTCGATAATTAAATGCAGACTTTATACCAATTGCAGTTTGAGAAGTACTAAACCGTACCCTATCTATACGGCTAGTTCTCTCAGAAAATGTTTCTGATCTTCTATGGTGCAATTGACGTCTGTTGTCAGATGAGTTCGATAATTGCGATTTCACTTTCGGCATATTTGAAGTATTGAACTATTTTTTTTTAAACATATAACACTTTTTTAATTTAAATAAAATAAATTGTATCACTTTTATACCAACCTTAATTAAAACTTAGAAAGCTTCAAACCAATTTTATTGTTTGCAATCTATGTAAAAAATGCAATTTTTCGAAATATAAACTGAGAAGGACACTTTCTTAAATTAAATAATTTACATATATGTATAAAATTATATAGATTATATTATATAGATTCCCATATAAGCATTTTTATAAAATTAGTATAGATATAGATAATATAATAATATATTTACAGGTAAGCACATTACTTTGCGTTACACACTGGGGTAAAAAGAGGGCTAAAGATTTGTATGGAATTCATTAGCGTATTATCTTATAGAATTTTAACTCAAGTAGACGGCTCGTTTTTAATCATTTCAAAATTTTTCATATTTATAAAAAGTTGAAAAAAACTAAATTAAAAATTAAATTTTGGCTATTTTGCCTGTTGGACTCGTGTACCAAAAATTCACTCCTTTAGACCTATCTTAAAGCAGAGCTCCAAAAATGAAGTTCTATCCGAGCGCTGATGTATTCTTTTATGTGGACAATGTCAGTCCATGGATGCGGTGCGTTAAATACGGTAGAAATTTCAGCTGGAAACTCAATGATAAGACGACATCACGTGTCATACGCTACTGGCGCGATATCGAAGGATCGAAGAAGGACGTAATTAAAACAGCTGATTTGTATATAGATACTGGACCGAAGTCCCGCATTCGTGCTGAGGCTTGCTTGCCAATGCTTTACGCAACAGGGCATCGTTATATAAAACTTACAATGGCGGGACCAGCTGGATTTAAGTGTGCACCAGCGCCAGTGAATTTGGAAATGGCTAGAAAAATCAAGGGTATGTTGTACATCAAATCAAAAAAATTTTGCTTTATTTTTGGGTTTTCTACTAGTGAAAGTTGCAAAAGCAAAGAAAGCGGAGAAAAAAGCAGCAAAGAAGGCTAAAAAAGAAAAGAAAAAGGCAAAAATGGAAGCAAAGAAAGGAAAAGGCAAAGCAAAATAGATCTAGGAATAGTACTTTGAAAATGTTTACACTGAAAATTTTTAATACAAAGTATTTTTGGCCTTAAAAGAGCATGATTCTAAAAATGCAACAGTTTTTTATTTATACCTAAAGGTATATTGTTACTATGCCATATATATATGACATCAATTTGTTTTAAGCAAATTTCTTTGGATAAGCTTTTAGTTTTAGTTTTAGTTGGCAATTTGCAATACAATATGATAGACGTGTCAGATATGAGTAGTCAACAATTTAATCGTTTACAATGCCTCCAAAATAATCAGTTTCCAAGTCTAGTACAACGAATACATATTTAAATCCTTAATGTTACGTAAATCCCAAAAATTTTAAAATTATAAAAAAAAGTATTATCCCTTCTCTTATATTATATTACAGTAAGTCTAGTATTATATACCAAGTTTGGTGTCTCTACTTCGCATCCTCTTATTCTCTGAGAAACAGTCAGACAGATGGAGCGTTAGACATCTGATACATAAAAACGATTAAATAAATATCAAACAAATCAGGAACACACGATTTCCTTCACAGGATTAATGTTTCTTATGCCAAACAAGAATAAGTTCAACAAGACATCATTTATGTATTGTTTGCGAACTCTGAGATGAGTTTGAGTTCCATTCAACATAGAAAAATGTATCCAGTATTTACCAGCGTATGAATATATCGGGTCCTCCAAATATTTTTTTTTTAAATGCTATAAAATGAAAACTACGAGAAATTTTTTCAAACTGTCCTCAATCCTTCCGGTTAACAGTGGAATATGATTTCATTCATATGGCTGCCAGGGCTAGCCATTCAGTACCCAATACGGTCGGTCCAATTTTTGAGTACATTTTCGACTGTGTGCAGACCTATCTCGGCTATGGTATCGCGAATGTTGTTCTTCAAAGCTTCAATTGTCTCTGGTTTGTTGGCGTAACACTTATCTTTGACGGCTCCCCACAAATAATAGTCCAACGGTGTCAAATCGCAGCTTCTTGGTGGCCAAACGACATCAGAATTTCGACTGATAATTACATCTTCCAAAACAGTGCGCAAAAGATCGATTGTAACATTGGCTGTATGGCACGGAGCGCCATCCTGTTGAAACAGAATGTCACCAAGGTCCTCATCTTCAATTGTTGTGAACAAAAATTCACTTAACATGGCCCGATAGCGCTCACCATTGATTGTAACCGTCTCACCTTCTTCATTTTCCAAGAAAAATGGTCCAATGATGCCTTTCGACCAAAATCCACACCAAACAGTCACTCGTAATGGGTGCATCGACAATTGTTCAATTACGTGTGGGTTCTTCGTGCCCCAAATACGACAATTTCGCTTGTTGACATAGCCATAGTATTTCCCAGCGTTCTTCGAGCGTATACACAACCATATTCGTTCAGCGGAATTATAATACTAACTTTCTGTCAAATCTGTCATGAGCTAAGTGTTGCCAGGCTCGGAATAACCGGTAGTTAAAAAAAACCGGTAGTTTAGTTACAGGAAACCAAACTACGCGATTCGAACTTCACAAAGCTACCTACCGCTAAGTTATTCTTATTTATGTAGAATTGATATGTTTACCACGTCAATGAACCGAAGAATGCTAGAAACGAATCCTTTATATTTTTTGTAATTAAAACCCTATTTTAGCGATTTTTATAGCAGTGTACTCTGTAATTGCTGCACTTATAAGTTGCATCCTAATAAACGCACAGCGCACTTCCAAGTAATTAACGCCTATCAAGAACAGAAATATCAGAATCGAGCAGTCACCCTATCTACCCATCATTTTCAAACTGGACTCATTTGAAATAGTCAATTTAAACACACAAACCCTCTTGAAGTTTAATTAAAGTTTTTACATTTTTTTCTGTTTTCTTCATGCAAAATTGTTCCTTCCAGGCAATAACGCCATACTTTTATGTTTGCCATCGTCGAAAGTCTCGACGTGAACCAATTGCATTTTATTTTTACTGGTAATATGGAAACTAGGAGAGCGCAGAAGGCGAAGAAACAAAAATGTGTTGACAACAAAAATGTAAATCAAGCAAAATTTCTAACAAGTCTGCAAACGATTTCTTTCTTAATTTTGCTTCTATTATAGAAGAAGACGAACTATTTTCATGCTATGTCCTTTCTGTGTTCGTCCGAACATTCAATCTTCATCTTTTACGTAAAGTCAATTGAAGCATAGTACTATGTAATTCAATTATCGACTCTTAGCAGTGAAAAGTGTTAATTATTAGTTTCCTTTACAGTTTGTCTGAATACTTCCAACAAACTAAGAATGCATAGTCGAGAGCCAAAATTAGTTTGCAAATATTTTTGAAGTGAAAGTAGAAAGTAGTATTTATGGTGGTGACAATTTTTCAGAACTGTTTAATGAAAATGAAATGAACAAAAAAGAAATAAAGCCGAGTGTGCTCGACTTCGATATTCCGCTATAAATTCCATAAATTTAAATTTTTCTATGAAGTAAATTATGTAGTGAACCTATCTGGACTAACATAAAATATTTTAATTTGGATTGACGTAAGATACTGCTTTGAGTTAATAGAAAATATAAACAATAACAGTTTTATACAAGAACTCCAAAATAGAGCTGGCTTGTCTATGGAATACTTATTATAGTTAATGAATTGTAAATGCAGAAATGGTCCATGTAGAGTGCCACAAATCCATTATGTCTTTTATAAAGATAAACTCTGATATTTTTTTTTTTTTTGTTAAATTTTTGTCAATCCTTAAACGACTCCTAGGGCAATATCCCGTGTACCTACCATCGAAAGTGTAAGCACTAAAGATTACTAGAATTTTTTCATTACGATTAAACACCAATAAATCCCATCAATAAGAATTGTAGCACAAATAAATTATCCGTCGTAACTTTAAATTTATTTACATCTACAACATTTATTTTCATTGAGAAATTCGTTTGAGTTATACACAGTTATACACAAGTACGGCATAATATTTTTACTCCGGAAATAATATTGGTTAAATGCTGTCAATATGATCAATTTTATTAACGATATTGGTCTTATTCGTAGGTATTCTGTTATAAACATTAATGGCCTTTTTGTAAATAATAGAAGCTTAATCGATAAGTTTAGTGATTTTTTTATTGATTTATTGAAGCCAAAAAAGTCAAGTTAATCTAACGCCATCTATCAATAATTTTTATTCACTCGGAAGCTTTTATTTGGAAATGGAATCTGCCTCTTGAAGTGCAAAATATGCATTAAAAACTAAAAGCATTTTCACGCAAATTGAGTTTCCTTCGTTTTAGCAAGCAATCACTTTGTCGATAACCAAATTTGCTTGAAATAAGTCATTGTTTTATACCCTGTAAAAGATTATATGAAGTCGTTGCGAATGTTTATAACCGACAAATAAAATAATCACAAATCGTATTTTACATCATGAGTATTTTTAATCAATCCGTCCCCCTGCCACAGATTCAAGCTTCGTAGACTTTGGTTGAAGCTTAATATTGAGGTCACTATGAAAATTGATAAAATTGAAGAGACAACTCTAAATTTGCTCCGAAAACCGATGTCAATTAAAATTCAATACAAGTAAAACGTTAAACTCGAAATACTTCTCTCATATATCTTAAAATTACTGCTGTCTTTGAATTCTTAAATACAGAAGACTGCAAGAATTTTGCTTTTGTATTTCCTGGTTGGAATAAATAACTGCAATACGATTTGATAAATCGTTTGAAGGGTACCAAAGCTTCGATCGAATTAAACTTTTTCTGGTTTTCAATTTCTTTTACACAGGAAAATACTGTATTACACAATTTTTTCCCTGAATCGATATAATTAGCGTGACCAAGCGAACTGATTAACTGCATTCAATGATTTTCAATTAAATTTCACAGTCAGTTAATTCGCCACACCCCAAAAATAAAATACAGAGAAGATCAGAGCAAAAAATTTATACAATGGTAATCAAGTGCATTCAGCTTTGTACATACATATATATATATTTTGGTGTCCATTATATGAGTACATATGTTAAAGTCATTTATGCACCCGTATGTACGAGGTTTATTTAAAGAGTGAACGGCCTAGAAAGGAAACATTTCTTTTATCTTATTACAAAGTTCGTTTTATTTATATTTGTTTATTTTAGTTACATTTACATAATTGTTTATAAATTAATTTATAAGTTTTATCATTTTTAGTCCTTTGAATGTGAACATGTGTATTTCGAAGAGGTTATGACAATACCCTATGGAAAAGTTATGTTTATTTTAGTTAGATTAGAAGAGAGTAATCAGACCGCTCAAAGGTCGTTTATTTCAGTTACTCTTCAAATAATGTTTTTCAAAACCAAGCTTTCATTTTAATGTTCTAATACGAGCGGAAAAAAAACATTGCTATAGTCTATCGACGGATGGTACTTGTCAAAATCAAACTTTTTTAAAATGTAAGAGCCATCTTTTAAATATCTCACTCATTTTCTCCATACTCACTATATACAGGTCAATGTTTTAAGGGGGGAAATAGTTGAACAGTTGGTTGCTAAAAAGCATATCAAATGGTAAAGGTTCTTAAGAACCGAATCAAAGATGTGTGTACAATACAATTATACATATTTATGCATAAACTATAATTTACTACAATATAGTACGAAACTGTTCATGCATAACTAATGCACCAAATTTCTTATTGTATTAATTCACCCTATAACCACAGCCGGTTTTAATTCTTCCCACTTTTCACCTCTTCGTCGAAATTAAACGTAACTTTTAACGCAATTTCTTTTATGCCCTGAACCCATACTTGCAAAGCAAACTTAACATATGAACATTTTCCACCCGCCTATGAATTTGTTGAAGCTTGAATGGTAAACTTTCATTTTACCGCCCCCTCATCACTAGTCAGACCATTGAGATGAAAAATACTTCAAATTTTTATTTATCTAAAAAAAACTATTTTATTTATAAACAAAATTATTAAAAGAATTTTAATAAGAATTTTTTTTTTCTTCACAAGTCATTTCTTTCCCAACAACCTTCGTATAGTGGTTTTATGTCCACACAAAAATTTATTAATATTCAATGTTTCAATGATATACTTACATTTTATTGTTTTCTTCTCAAGGGTGATCACTTTAAAAAAAAAAACCTTAGTACAGTGCTTTTATATTTGTCCAATTAATTGTGTTTTAAACTTCGAAAAAAACGTGTCTAACTAGCAATGATATTCTTTACTCCGTCTATATTGAAATGGCAAGGGTATATAAATTTTTGTTCTAATGTATGTAACAGTCAAACGGAATTGTGGCAGATTTAATAACTTCTTGATCAGCATAGGCGAGCGTACAGATTGCTAAGTTGGTAAATCGGACCATGTACACGGCAATGTTAAAATACGGCGCATTTAAACTGATATAAAAACTATTGTACTGATATAAGAAATGAAAAATGAACACTATTAACATCAAAATTCTTAAATTTGGTAACAGCACCGCAAGGAAGCGGTAAAATAAATCCTAAACCTTAAGACAAGTACAAATAGACCAAACCCTGTCCCGTTTTTGAATCGGTACAACCAGGTGTCCCATACAGTTGTAAGTCAGGCTTGTTTAATTATAGCGTTCTCACTTTATGTAACGTTTTTAATCTTATGAGGTATTCGGTCCAAAACCGGTAAACATGACGAAGTTCGCAATCAGCAGATATAGAATAAAAACTGTCGTTCCGCTCCCATTGCTTTCTAGTATGGATCTACATAAATATTACGAAAGACATATTTTTTTTTTTTTTTTTTATTTATAAACTTGTAAATTATGAATGAGAACTGTGAACGCGCGGAAAGATACAGTGCATGTATATGCCTTGTCGCATTATAGAGTAAGGAATAAAAAAAAAGGACATTCAAAACTGAAGAGAAAACTGAAAACAGAGTAATTCAAAGCCCCAAAACAAATTAAAATGCATGGAGTACTTCTCATACATTTAAATCAATGATATTTGATCAATATAATATGGCGAATATTATAAAAAAAAACCAAACTAAGAAAATTGTTTTTAATTAAGGCGCTGAGTAACGGGCAGCTTCTTACGACGGCGACGTAATTGTTGACGATCCCAATACTCATAATAGCGTTCTTGTTTTAACCATTCTTGGTACTTGTACCACCATTCTTCCCATTTGATATAGTCCTGAAATAAGTTTAAAAATGTTAGCCTCATAGTAAAATTATTAATTATCCTTATGTTTAACAAACCTTTAAGTCTAAATCGCGCAAATATCCACGACTTTTGTAATACTCATACCGAACGCGTACGTCGTCCCACGAAAGCATGCCCGACGGTGCTGTGGTTGCTAGTTCTTCCGGAAAGTGGCCAGCCGGTGCTGGCGAATATTCGTAACGACGTGGAGGCGATTCAAGACCCTCTTCGATCATGACTTTCAGTGCTCCACCAACCGAGTCTTTAGTGATACGCATATTTTCCATGTTGCTGCGATCAATACTCCACTGTGCCATTTTACCAAAACGATCAGAAAGCGTTAAGCGTGTTGTAGCAGAGAAAGATGGCAATGATCCGTCATCGCTATCCGATCCAGCGGAGTCATCTGACTCAGAGGAGGAGTGTTTTTTACGTTTTTCACCTTCTATCTTAATTCGAGTTCGCACCTGTACAAATATAAATGTGTGTCTCTGTTAATTTTATTTGTTAACAATCTGTTCGATCATACTCCAAATTAAAAAACAGGAAAAACTCAACTTTGGTTAATCCAAAGCAATAAAAAATATTTAATTTCGTGTTGAAGTGCTCAGATCAGATTTTATTTCTTATCTTAAGAACCCATCTTTAACTATAGATGTAAATATGTGTTTATAAGTTTTTATGTACAAATTACTATAATTTAATATTACGCTAGCTGAAGGCCACAGTTACCAAGCTACCCACTTTTCTTGCTTTAAGTTCTAGTAACTTTAGTTAGAGTTGTAAATAAATAAATAATATTTCTTATCTTCACTGCGCATGAGAAATTTTAAATTTTAAAGATGTTCTGTTATATTTATCACACGACGGTTCAATCTACTTTTATATTCCTTTGGTCTCTTATAAACTTTGCTTTTATAAGAGACCGCGATATTACCAATAATCGCCTATTGTTCGAAAGGTTGGTCCCAGTTTCGATTCCAAAATGATTTCACCGAAGCTAATTGATTCTCTTGATTATTACCCTTCAATTTTTAATACGTGGCCTTTATGTACCTTGAATTTTGTTTTGTGCTAGCAATATTACAAAGGGGAACAAAATACTGTATAGTGTAAATTTTTAATTAATTTACTTCTTCATTTCGTTCTTTCGCGAAGTCGTTCACCAAGTCGATTAACTAACTCGTCCCGTATATAATTACCTCTTTATCTTTTTTCTTCTTTTTGCTGGGAACTGACGTCGACGCAACTGAAGATGTTGCTGGCTCTGGTGGCTCAGGGGGACGATTCTTAAGACGCGGATCCTCTGGTGGTGAATGACGACCGGGACGCGAAACTTTCACATGTCCGTCGTGAGAAATGTTACCGATACTGCGCTCACGCGTAATATGACGAATTTTACCATCGCGATACTTATCATTCACTCCGCCAGCACCGTTACCGCCGGCTCGAACTGGTGGTGATGAAGGACGACCGTGCATTCGAGAATGTGACTCCATCGGTGGAGGATGAGCGCGATAATGCGAACGCGTTTTTGGAGGCGGTGAACGAGGGCCGCTACCACCAGGAGGACGACAACGACGCGGATGTGATGTAGAACTAAAACAATTACATTATTATAACTTATTATTACGTTAAAATATTTCTCACTCACCGGGATCTACGCCTATGACTCGGTGAGCATATCGAGCATGAGTCATCCGTGCTGCTGCTTAATGAACTGTTTGAACGGCTTCGCATCGAGTGCTGCAAAATGGCAAGGTACAGTAATACATATAATTTCATTGTGGCAAATGCAAATAATTACCCTGGGTGGTGGAGAAGGAGGTCGTTTTGAACGCGGCAAAATTCCCCGTTTTTCGTGACCGCTTGGCGACCGATTTCGACGCATTGGCTCGGGCGGTGAACGCGGCCGACTATTACCCGGGCGGCGACCCAATTCGACAGGAGAACGCGGACGTCCACGGGATACGCCTTCTAACGAAGAAGACGGCGAAATTCTACGATCGTGTATTGGTGGAGAACGCGAACGAATCCGAGAATTCGTGAATTCACGATTCGAACCAATAACTGCGACTTGGTTATAACGCGGCGGAAGGCCTCGCGGCGGCGGTGAACGCGGTCGGCCTCTGGCTATATTTTCTAATGAAGGCGAAGAAGCACCCGGAACGGCGCTAGATTTATATCCCGCCGAACGATATCCCGGTCTACGATCCCGAGATCCACCGGCACCCTCCCGATCACTTTCTCCGGAACTGCTCCCCTGAATATACATTTTTTTATAACCAGTGTGACGCCATCGGTTGGGATCTTTCTCCTCAGCCTCTAATAGTTTCTTATCCCAATAATCATTTGTGTTAGCTCGTGCTTTCTTCATGACGTTGTCAATTTCACGTCGCTTACCAGCTGGCACTGACGGATCTGAAATTATAAATTAATTAACTACTACAATAATCCTTATGAAAGATTTTAGAATTTGTTTAAAAGCAACGATAGTTTATTATTGTTGTACAAATGTAGGTGACATTGGTAAGCTTTTTCTTTGTCAATATACCTGTGATGCGTGCAGCAGTTGGTTGCCTATCCATATGCAGTTTAGGATTATCGCCGCGTCTACGCGACGCCATTCTCAGTTTTTATAGCAGCTAAGACAGCGTGTACTAAGCGTACGATTAAAACGATTAACGCGAAGCGAAATATCTGCGAATTATCAACGATTCGAACGCGCACAAAACAAAAGTACACACTTACAAACAAGCTGTAAAATATTACAATTATACAAAAACAGAAAATTAGATAGATTTATGAATGCTTGAAGAGGTTGGGCAAGTAGAATAACATAAGTTCAATTATTTAATTATAATGTTATAAAAGTTCGAAGTCATCGAATTAAATTGTGCAATAAAGCAGTGTGCGCACGAAAATTCCAAGTCAGCCCGATTGCTTAATTCTCGCCATGAACCGAACACGACAGAACGATATGTATGTGCACACATATATTTGGCGAAACGAAACCTGAAAACGAAAGACAAGAGAACGGCGCAGGACAGAGGCTTGGAATTTTTCAGCCGATACCGCGACGCGCTATGTAGTAGGATTCTCGCAAACATTTAGCAGCTACAACGCCGACGAACGCAGCGTGCAAACAACATACCGATATTTTAAAATTTTTCATAATGTAATTATTCCGAAAAACACTAGTTTCACTTCAATTAAATAATTGCATTTTAGCTTTCAGAGGCTCTTTAATACCCGTAATATACATACATATGTACCTTTCATAAATAAGTACACACATATGTAGGCGAAAACGCAACTCTTTCTCAACGCACACAAACGTCAACAGATTTTTTTATTGCTTTGTCACGCCGTTTGTAAAGGCATGAGAACTGCCATAATTTATTTATTTATTTCAATTAAGAATATCTAAGCACTAATTCATACGTACGTCGTCTTAAATTTGACAAATATTATTATTTGAATAAGGTAACTAACTACCACCGCAATTTAATAATTTTCTTTCACTTTTCACACGCCCACTCCACTTTTTTCTAACAATTTTCGCTTCGATAATAATGCAGTTTCGCCTCGCCTCACAAACGATATGGTCTGTACATTTCACACGATACACATTTCTTTGGTTAGTAGTGCAATCCCGCCTCTTTGCACAAAGATTTTGACCTGTACAATTCTTAGAATACTAGTCACGAGTATAACCAAAAACGATGTAAAGATCCGATGAATTAATTTTTATTCTAGGTATTTTTTAGTATGT
Source organism: Leucophenga maculata (assembly GCA_035044805.1). Taxonomy (NCBI): domain Eukaryota; kingdom Metazoa; phylum Arthropoda; class Insecta; order Diptera; family Drosophilidae; genus Leucophenga; species Leucophenga maculata. Next base: position 4,694,522 of record JAWNNP010002290.1, read on the forward strand.
CATTTATTTTTTAAAATACATATTAAATGATCCGCGGTCGTATTGTTTTTAAATTTGGCGATTTTTTTTTCGAGCCGCCCGGCTAGCCTACACTTATGTATCTTGATTGGCTTTGGATTTGATTTTTGATTGATTTGATGTTATGGTTAAACAATCGTGGGTTAATGGCGAAATGGATCGAGATGACAGCTCGAGAAAATCAAGCAGACCGACATAGGCTACATTTATTTAAAATCGGAGGGGTAGTGCCATACCACCATAGAAGCAAGGTATTTGAGTTATGAGGATGATATTTAGAATACGGGTTAATGGGATCGGAAGAAAATCACTTCATGAGTTTGGTAATGGTCGAAAAGGGGCGGTGCCCACCCCTGTATAAGCGATAAACAAAATTCGAAATATCTTTACATCTATTGGAGGTACGCGGTTGATATGATGGGATCAGGAGAGGTAATATCCACTAGAAAAATGGGGATGTATGGTTTTCTATAGACAACATATATACTTACAAAATTCATTTTGACAAAAGATTTCACGCGACGCAGTGAAGCGTTCTAGTATAATATGTGTATAATATAATATTAATAATCTGAACACAGCGTTCGAATAGCATTATGGTTTAGTCATATTATATGCAAATCAATTGTGAGAAAAATTTCAAGCTTATAAGCTTGTTTTTCACTAATTATTCCATTTTATTAAAAAAAATTTTAAATTTGTTTTACATTAGTTGTAATTTAATAAACCTTAGAGGTTCGAAAAAGCTCATTTAAATATGTACGTCTAATTTTTCACTTCTTTTATTCTCCTTTTCTTCCGTCACCGCTTGCAGTTAATTTCGATGTTGCTTTATCCAGAGTTCAATGCAGAGTGTTTTCCTTTATTTTATTTCAAATTCTTAATAGCTAACAAAATTGAGTGTTGAGGTGAATATTAATAACTGTTATGATTTTAGTTACATACACATTTTCCAGAAGAGAATACAAATTAATTATAGTAATTGCCAAACAAATAAAAATAAGAATTATTCTCCTCAAACATTGGTATTTTTATGAAAGTATATTGGCTTCAAAATGTATATCGAATCTCTGTCATTTACAGGTTTTTTGGTGAAAACTTTTGTCGAACAATCGAGTATGTGCACTTGTATAGAAACTGATACTGCTCGAAATTTTGAACCATTCTCATCCGTTGAAAGCGTAGTTTTTTTACAGTGTCAAATATATTTACTTTTGACTCGCTTTTTAAACGTTGCATTACAATATCCAACCCAATAAAGGTACCAGTCCGTCCTACTCCAGCACTGCAGTGAACCACGATTGGTGAATAGCTAGGCCTTTTTTCTGCCTTTACTTTACGGATAAAATTTATAAGGTGTAAAGGATCGTCAGGGCATCCGTGGTCAGGCCACTTCTTGAAATATAAGTGTACAACTTTCTGTTTCAGACCATATTTGTCATGAGAAACTGACATTTCAGTACGATCATAAATTTCGAAAACTTCTTTATTTTTTCGAACCACATTTATACCTTTGGAAGCAAAAGGAAAATATTCGTGGCACTTAACCTATAAAAAAAAAGAATAAAATATCATGTGCCAAATGTATAAATCGTTAATTACCTGGTTTCCTTCACGAAATTGAGTCACTTGCACTATCACACGCACGTTATGTTGTAGAATCATTCTCCAGAAGTCCATAGTGCTTTCAGGTTTTGGTCCTTGAGTTGCAATATACTCTTTCTTACGGGTGTATCCCTAATTAAATTGTTATTTATTAATTATAAATAATACATCAAAAGAATATTAAAGTGAAAGTACATCAATAAAAGAGGCATTAATATAATCCGAACCATCAGCATCGATATCCAATATTACTCTGTTTTTATCATCTGTAATGAAAATCAAGTTAGAGCTATAGTTGAATTGTCCAACTCTATTATACCCTGCACATCGAGCTGATCGCGAATATATAATTTATGAAGTTTCCTATTTTTTTTTTCAAATAATACTTTAATTTTGACATATCAACAAAGACAATTTTGTACTTCCAGTTTTAGCTTATTATTACGATTAGTGATAGCTTCCGCAATTTACAATTTCCAAAGCGAAAATTAGTTTAGTTCCAAAAGTAAAAAAAACTTTTCACTGAAAGTGGCAATGAAATCAATTAATACTACCTTTGCTGAAATCGTAAATCGCGTAATATGTTCTTGTGCAGGCCTTAAAAATAAAAAAAAAAACAAATATAGACAATTTTGATAGTTATTTTAACTCACAGGGAAATATATCTGCATAGCGATTTTTATGACATCCCAACTCTGAAGCAACGTGGCTAAGTTCCAAAGCTACCACTGTTAATTCTTTAAATTCTCGGGTAAGTTTTTCTGGTTTTGATATGTCGGAATAAAAAATTGCAAAATTTTTAGCTATAATATTTCCAAATGAGTCTTCAATGCCCTGTCCTGAGTCTCGGTGCCTAAAAAATTAAGATATTGAAATGAACAAAAATATAAATTATACTTAATACCATGCAATTCGTTTCCTAACCCACAAGACCACTAGACCAATGATAAAAGCCAAAAGTAAACAGCAACAGCAGGCAATCAAAATAACTGTCACCTGTATAGCAGAGTCGGTTTTGAATTCCAAAATGGCCGCATCATTAAAACCAGATTTTGTAAATAGTCGTATTACTAAATTATAGTTTGTTTCAGATTTTAATGGTCCATTGCAAAATCGTTGGCCATCGTCTGTGCACTTATCTTCACCAATTGTGTAGACAATTTGTTCATCATTTCTTCCAATTTTCTGTTTCATTTCTTTTTTTCTTAGTGTAGTTGTAGGCATCCAACGAAGGGGAGTTGTTTGGTACTGGTGAATACATGTGCCTTGATAAACCTCAAGCCAGGATGCTATATTAGGCCATTCAACAATCGAGTTAAGTGCACCATATTTTAGTTGTGGCACTCCAGTACAATCCTTTCAAAATTGATATTTGTTTATCGAAAGGGAAAAAATTTTCAACAATAAAAAATGTTAGCATTGTTGATACAAAACATTTAATACTTTTCACACATCTGAACAGATAATCGATTCGTCGAACTGATTAAGAATATTTGCACTTTAAAAGTTGTTATATAACTATCCTTACAATGTGTGGAGAGTATTAGTATCAAATTAAAACACATCAAGATGTAAAATTCCACCAAACCTTTTCCGAAAGTAATATAGCCATATATATTATGTTTCCTGAATCAGATTCCAAAACTTCGGATGGTATTCGTACTACTGCTGACCGAGTAGGATGTTTTGTTTCAAAAGCATTTACTTGTGTGTTAGCAACTATCTCTTCACCTAAACTCTTTGGAACTAAATTAAAAAAATAACATTTAGTTATAAAATTAAAATAAATAGAACATTTATATACTTCCTGCTGGAGCGTCGAAGTATTCATTTATACTGTCACTGAAGGGCTTCACATTCTCCGTCTTCACAGCAACACCAACAGTGTAATTAAACTCTGGCTGTAGGGAAGTTTCATTGTACAACATTTTTCCTTCGTGATCATAATTTGGGAGTACGTCGCGATGAAATTGATGAGGTATATGGTCAATTCGTTCTCCAAAAAAATTCAGACGAAAATATTGAATTTTCCCATTTGATTTGCAGGGCACTGACCAAGATACATTAACACTTGCTTTGTATAATTTTTCATCTGAGAGATATGGGCCTTCCACTGATACTTCCAAATTACTAATTGGCTCTGAAACTATTTTTTTTTTTTTTTTTGTGAAAGACTGTATTAGACAAGAAAATATTAAACTTACCCCATGGCAAAGTAGTATATGTGACCGGTTTAGTATATTGGCTTAAACCTACTTCGTTTTGCGCTGCGACTTGGAAAGTATAGTTTGTGCTTGGTAGTAAATTAGAAAAGCTATGCTGTAAGCTTGCTGTCTGTGGAGAAGAAACCTCATGTTGCATGGGCATGCATGCAGGGGGCACAAAGTAATTAGCTTCGTATCTTTGAAAATGCAATACGTAAAGTTTAATATTTCCATTGGGATATGTCGGCGATTTCCAGTGTATTAGTAATGAGCTATTTGAAGCACTAGTCTGACCCACGTCTTCCGGACATTCAGGAACTAAATTTTTCCGAAAGAAGTAAAATATCTGTAGTGAAAGTTTTTCACTAATTTGAATCATTACATTTACTTACAATAAGGCTCTGTTGTGTGTATGATTCTCTTATCCTTCGATTTCCCAGCTATATTGTAAAGGTTACAATAGCAGTTATAATCTGTATAGGGACTAAGTGGGCCAAGCGATGCTTTAAAACTTATGTCCCCAACGTGGCCTTCGGTCCATTTTTCAGCATACTGATGTATATAAGGAATATTAGCGTACCTGCATATTTTGTTTATATAAAAAAACCTACCAAATATGGAACATCTGCCGAAGTTTTGCAGAAGAAATGTGCAAAAATTGTCTGACACGTGTTCGTAATGTCTGTGCTTCGAGCACTTAGTTCTAAACTGTCTGAAAATGTAGTTACTACCTGTAAAATAGTCTTTTCTGAATCTACAACGGCTGCACCCGTTTCCACTTCAATCTGAATTAGTTCACCATCCATAGTTTTTGTCATTGGTATAATTTGCACAATATAAGCTTGACAAGAGTTTAATCCTTTATCATAGAACACGTGGGTATCAGATGTATCTTGACTTAAGGCATCGACGGGTAAATTGTCGTCTCTCCAACCCTGTAACCGATATCCAGTCACACATAAATCAGAGAACGTAGGTTTTGACCAAGAAATGTTTAGAGTATATGGTTCCGCGTCAACATAAGGATCCACTATTTTAGTAGGTTCTAAAACAACTCCAACTTTTAATGTACTCTAGAAAATACAAATTTGTAAAAAACTTACGAGCTTCCGCCATGAAAAAACTCTCTCTCATACTATCACCAAAACTTTCGTTTAATGACTTGGGAACTACACTTAGTTCGTATTGGCCGCATGGATCCAAATCATTAAAACTTACGTAGTTATGCAAGGTCTCTACTGTTGTTTCTACTTTGCCTCTTTGGATTGGTCCTGTTATTGTGACTAAGTACAAACTTAAACACTTACTATGAGCAGGTGGACTCCAACGCAATTCTACTTCTGTCGCTGATACAAACAAATCTTCTTTAGTTAGATCAGTTGGAACTAAAATAAAAGCAGTTGTAGTACTAAGGATCACAATGTTTAATGTCTTAACTTTTTTCCGCTGATGTAAATTTCTGCGTCCCTTTTGCGGTTTCGTTTTTATTTATGTATACTTCGGTAATATAATTTTCGCAGCCTTGTAAGTAAATATGGTTTCGTAACTTATTTTATTCTGCTTTATTGAAACTGAAAAAAAACAAACCTGGTAAATCGGTCAAAACGTATACACTTTGTTCAGAATTTGTCAGTGTAACAGACCACTCACATTCATCTGCAAATTTATGAAGAGATTACACAAATTATTATTGAATGCATACTAGCACAATGACTACAAACCATCATTTCCATCGGGAGTATTTGGGATTGCTGTAAATGGGTCTCCATAATCAGAGACTGTTGTAGTACTTTCTTCGTTAATTATGCAGTCAGTTGTGTACCACCTCAACTTATAATATTGAACGCACGTTTTTTTGTCTGGAGCATCCCACAGTATCTCAGTTTGCCCATTTGTTAAATTGGTAATGGACATAGCAACGTCACCAGGTTCTAAAGTATGGAAAAAAAGAGAAAACGTTAACTCAGTTGGACCAAAGTTTCCCAGTTCACTCTTGAACTTGGCTCGGCAACGCTGCAATTTTATATTGTTTACTTAGCAGTAATTTTAGACAGTTGAGCTATCTAGGCCTCAACGCTGTTTTACAAATTTATCCAGTATCAACTTTCATATTGAAACTCTCTGTCAAACCTAGTTGAATTCACTTTTATATATAGTGGTGCACAGTTTGCATTTCATAACAATTATTATATAAAAAAAAAAATTTGATGTTTTAATTCAATTGGTTTGATTTAATTGCTTTAATTAGTTTTGTATAGGAGCGGTAATTTTTAACGACCACAACTCCATTATTCTAATCAGTGTATTGTTTCCAGTTTTAGAAGACTACATACCAATATTCGAACCAATATCTCAAAATTTATGGCAGCACGGCGTATACATACACACAAACAAACTACGGAAAAATCGATTACTAAAACTTCTCGTCACGCTAATCATTAATACATACACTTTATGGGGTGTCCGATGCCTCTTTTAAAGTTTTTTGAATTCCGATCGTGTTTAAATGAAGATTATATGGGGCTCATTTATATACCCATAAGGTAAAAAAAACTTTAGTTTTTGCCAATGTATGTAACAATAACAAGGAGACGTGCCAGACCCATAACGTGTATTTATGTATATTCGTGTTAAGAAAAAAATCGAGCTGATTTTGAATTGCACGCCTGATTGAGCAACGAGATCTTGAAGATTATACGAAATACATCATTCAAAATTGCATATTTTCTCCTATTTTGTTTTAGATAATGAGTATTGAACTTGCCATCCACACTATAAGAGGTCGACCACATACAAGGTTTACTCCATTTTTTAGTTTTTGTATACATTTTATTTTAGTTTTGATTTGTTGTTAATCAGTCGATGATGCAAATTTTTAAATATTTTACGTCAATTCTAATAAAATATCTCACTCAGATGCACATCGGCCTCCTCTTCTATTAGTCAACATAAACACATGCATACATCTTGTAAATTATAGGATATTATAGGATAAATTTTTTTCATTAGAAATTTTGAAAATTCGATTTGTTTATGGAATATTTTATCCCGGACAAGTGTTAATTAACGTATTAAAATTTTGGACAAAAAAGAAATACTTGCCTGAATATTGTGTTGTTGTACTTGTTGTTTGATTTGATATAATTAAACTCTTATTATCGTATGTAATAAGTTGTAAAGAATAATTCTGACAAGAATCTAGATTATCAAACTCATAATAACTTAAATCGTTAAGCAATTGATTTTGATATTTAATTTTGTCATTTGATTCAGCTATCACAACGAATACTGACACACAACTCCAGTGTGTCGTTTTCCAAGTTAAATTAATTTTATCAGAGTACGCTTCAACATCAACAATCTTTGTTACAGGCGCTAAAAAAATAGAGTGTGTATATAATTAGGTATTAAAATGTTTTTTGTTTCAAGCTTACCTATATAATCGGTTTTTGCATCGATTGTTTTGTCAAATCCGTTTTCAAATGTTAGTAGAGATAAATATGTTGAACACGGATCCAAATTTTCACACATATTTTCTGCATTTCCTTTAATTTCTTCATCATTTTTGATACTTTTGCATATTACACTTTTTAAAATATAATTATTTTCCGTATCGTTGATTGAAAACTGGAGGCTATTGTAGGTGGGTGTAACAACTATAGAAACATCTAAAATGTTTAAAAAAAAATTACTTTAAATGTATTATAAGTGAAGGTTAAGTATTTTCCTTTATATGTACCTTCAATGTGGTCTTGTTTTACGACAGCCTGCAATACTTTCACCGAACATTGTATCCATATAAACAAAAATCCAATTAACATTTCATGGTTACTTTTAAATTTCATTTTACTGCAAATGAAGATCCAACCATCTTAAATGTTTAATTTAAATAATACCAAGTCTCATTAGAATTATTTTATTATACAACAAAACATACATATGCATAAATCATTTTATACACATTTCGTACCTCCTAATTTGGATGGGTATATGTATGTGCGTCTTACAACTTTCAATCAGCCGAACTTGAATATTTAAAAGCTGTTATTAACTTTCACGTGATTTTTGTATGTGTTTCCAATTGTATTTTATGTTGAATATTTGAAATTTTTTTTCTCCTATTTCAACTTATGATGAAGTCAGTTACATTTAATGTTCATTTAAGGCTTAACACTAGTGAATAGTCGTAGCCTAACGAAAGCTCACCTCTAATAAATAATAAATTTAAAAGTTAAATAGGAAATCGTTCAAAAGTTAGTTCATTTCGAACACTGTAGGAAATGAGGTATTGTATTATTGCCGTTAAATCCAAAACTAACATTTATTGAGAGTATTAACGCTTTAATGTAAACCTCATTTACGCCAACGAAGACCAGCACCTAATTTTTCATTAATTTTTTTTTTTAACCGTTGTTTCTATAAACGAGCTAATTGCCAGATAGGACTCTTTAGCAGAAGCAAAACAACGATATTGCTTCTCTGTGCTAGATTCAAATTGTTGAGCAAAAAAAAAACACCGCAAAGAATTGCGTATGACGGATTGACGAGTTTAAAAACAAAAATCAACAATCTTTCGATAGTTACAAATACTTATCTGTGTTTAAGGAGTGAGGGTAAAGTCACATATAGACACATCGCCATTGACCTTACTATCTACACCACTGCTATACGGTAAATGTATTGTGTATAAATCTGATATGCATAAATTTCACGCTTTGTTTTTGTTTTATCAATCTTGTTGCAATATAATCGAATTTGATTTGACTGTGATAACATAAGCGATAATTATTTTATGTCAAGTACAAACTGAATTGAGAAAAATTTCTTAATACATATTGTGCTTTTAGTTTAAATTGTATAATGATTTGATTACTATTACATTAATTCATTTATATTATTGTACATGTATTGCACACAAATTTATTAAATTAAATCACTAAAAAAAGAATTAATTATTTGCCTTACGTATACTACAAGTCGATCTACTTCCAATGTGATACGCACTCTGACTAATTTTTCATTAGTAGTTACAATCAAAATGAAATACGGAGCACACTGATAAGAAAATTTATTTTTTTCGTTGTGAGAACACTGCAAAGATAAAATACATTGGGCGTAAATATGTTTTAACTTTGAAATAAAATGAAAATTTAATTTGCAACCAAAATACGTTTTTGGCATATGTACAACAAATATATTTTATCTTTGAAATGAAATAAATATTAATCGCAATAAAATACGAACTTGAAACCAAATTATAATGTTGAAATTGTGTTTTTACGAAATCTCCAACAGAAATTGTTGTATGATCGCAATCTTTGGGGAGTTTTTATTAAAAGGAGTATTACAATTTTTTTTTTGGTATATTAAAACTAATTTCAATTGAGATCCTTTCTTTGTATGCACCATTTTGATTGACTCACGATTTATGCAGGGTATTATTAAACCGTCTAAAGTTCTCATTTTTTTATGTGCAACTGCCTTGGAGGAGTTTATGGTATTTTTTAAAGCCATTTATGGTGTCATATGATTCTGCATTCAGTAACACTGGCAGAAAAAATCAATTGGCTTTTGTAATATTTTTTTTCACATTTTTTGCTGAAAACTATTTAATTATTTACAATAATAAATTTAGGTAAGTACAAATATTACATTTGGGAACTATAAGCCAAAACTTGTTTCCTTTTTAAAAAGAAAAAAACTGAAGTTACTTAACTTACGCTAAATATACCTATCTGCATATTTCATTGGGAATTATGTACCTGTGTTTGTGTGAGTGTACATATGAAAATTTAATAAAAATCGGTACACAAGGGGAGAGCGTCATGGGCAAATGAATATGCGCATTTAATAGAGAAATAAACAAAAAAAAACTTTTCAAAACACTAAATTTGTATATTATTTTGCGTTATTATCATTGGTAACTATAAATTTATTTCACTACCATTTGCGTTTAATTCAATAACAAGATGGCCGTCTAATAATCGGATTTCGGCCGTTTATACGCTTAACTGTGTAAACAAGATCAAAACTTATTAACCATTAATATCATACTCTGCATAGATCCTATATAAATACCCTGGTGCTATTTGTGAATTAAATTCATTCTCTGCGATGACACATCCAATCACCCTTCTGCTTATCGATTTTTATGTGGCCAAGCAGCTTTCTTCAATACGAGTTTAAGGTGCACTGTAGTTGTTGTGTATTTCATTGCTTTTTGTGGCAGCAATTTAAAAGTTTACCAAAAACTAGTTCTCTGTACAAAAACAAAAAATAAATATGTCTGTATTTTTGCTAAGGATTATTTTTGGGTCCACAATTATTCTACCAATAAGTTCAATGTAGAGAAAATGATCTTATTTCAGAAGTCAAACTTAATTTGTTTGGCCTTCGAAAGATATAAGGGCGTCTAATATACTTACAACAAAGCCTTACATTAATTACGGCACTGCACAACTTACGTCGAAACTTTTAAACGATATCATCTGAAAACAGTATGAAAATGGTGTTGTCGCAGAGGCAGCGCGAGGAGCTGTAAGTATCAAAGTAAAACCATATGCTGGGCGTAATACGTTACTAACATATTTACATGTACAGTAACCAAGCGATTGCCGACTATTTGGGTTCAAATGGTTATGTCGACTCCTTGGAAACATTCCGAAAAGAAGCAGATCTAAGCACAGAAGCAGAAAAAAAGTATGGTGGTCTACTTGAAAAAAAGTGGACTTCTGTTATACGTTTACAAAAAAAGGTAATGGAATTAGAAGCTAAGTTATCCGAAGCTGAGAAGGAGGTAATTGAGGGCGCGCCAACAAAAGCAAAAAGAAGTCCAGGTGAATGGATACCTCGACCACCTGAAAAATTTTCGCTAACAGGACATCGCGCGAGCATTACAAGGGTTAGCATATAACTTTATTTATTACTGAATACGAATAGCTTTTATTTTACATTAAGGTTATATTTCACCCAATATTTGGACTGATGGTATCGGCATCCGAAGACGCGACAATTAAAATATGGGATTTCGAAACTGGCGAGTACGAACGAAGCCTTAAAGGGCACACTGACTCAGTACAGGATATTGCATTTGATGCACAAGGAAAACTACTAGGTATGTGCAACTTTAAATTGGGTTAATTATAAATTTAATATATATTTTTTTTAATTAGCCTCCTGCAGTGCCGATTTATCTATAAAACTGTGGGATTTTCAACAAAGTTATGAATGCGTTAAAACCATGCATGGACATGATCACAATGTATCGTCAGTTGCATTTGTGCCTGCTGGCGATTACGTACTTTCAGCTTCACGTGATAAAACAATTAAAATGTGGGAAGTAGCAACCGGGTAAGAAATCAGTTGCATATGAAAGAATTTTGAAAATTCAAACCATTGTGACCTAAATCATAATTTTCGTTTTCAGATATTGTGTAAAAACATACACAGGTCACCGAGAATGGGTACGCATGGTACGAGTGCATATTGACGGCAGTATCTTTGCTACATGCTCAAATGATCATTCAATTCGAGTTTGGTTGACGAATTCGAAAGACTGCAAGGTAAAAAATCGTTTAACACTTACAGTTTAAGATATGCCTACGCAAATAATAATGTTTGTCGTTACAGGTTGAATTACGCGATCATGATCACACCGTAGAATGCATCTCATGGGCACCTGAAACTGCTGCATCTGCCATTAACGAAGCTGCTGGTGTTGACAATAAAAAAGGTCACCACCAAGGACCATTTTTGGCATCTGGCTCAAGAGATAAAACTATTCGTATTTGGGACATCAGTGTCGGATTATGTCTACTCACCTTAACGGGTCATGATAATTGGGTTCGGGGACTTGCATTCCATCCAGGTGGCAAATATTTAATTTCTGCTAGTGATGATAAAACTATTCGAGTATGGGATATGCGCAATAAAAGATGCATGAAAACCCTTTATGCTCATCAACACTTTTGCACTTCAGTTGGTCAGTAAATTTATTTAAACCATTGAAATATTTTAACATTGTATTCTTTTTACAGATTTTCATAAATCACATCCTTATGTAATTTCTGGCAGTGTAGATCAAACAGTTAAAATTTGGGAATGTCGTTAAGCTTGAGTCAATACAGTCTCAGTCACTCTGCCTGTCAGTGTCAGCGCAGGTGCAATATTTGAAAAAATAATAAAATTATAAACAGCTACATATAAAGTTATTATTAAACAAATTATTTATTAATCCAGTCGATAAAATCATTTTATATCCATATTAAACTAATCGCTTTACAAATTGCTGTCAGAGTTATAATCTAAAGATCTTTCGAATCCAAACTTCAATATTGCCATGAGTACGAACAACCTAACTCTGCAGGTTTGGTTAAAAAAAAACAAAACTCGAATTCAAAGTGCATGAAAGTGTGCTGTTGGCTTTTCTGATCCTTCATATGAAGCTAAGTAATCATTATTGTATAAAATTAGCAAGAGTACGCCGTTAATAAATGTATTAAAAAATATATATATAAATTTATCAATTGTATTGAACAAATTTGAGGCAGTTTATTGAAACTATTACAAATAAGCTTTAATGCAAAAGAAAACCATATTTGTTTGCACAAGTTTTATAACAACTCTCTTAAATTCAGAGAGTCAATTCAATCTAAAATCTAGCAACCATCTGTAGTTAATTCCAAGGGATATTACAATTATCAATTTATTGCATAAGAGAAAGACAAAAATATTTTTATTTAAGATTTTTAGTTCCGCTTTACATGTGAAAAACTACCATATGTAGTCTAAATATTATAAATTACATTTTAATATAAACGCTTTTACATTAAATAAGAAAATTATAAAAGCTTCATTTAATTGCTTATTGAAAAAGATTGAGTACACTAGTTGTATTGGTGAATAAATGTCCTTAAATAAATATCACTTTAAACCCAACATTGACGCTTTAGTATTTTTATACCCTGTACAATAAAAGAAACATTCTTCGCAAGTTACATTGGTGTGTTGAAATATTAAAATGCATGTATTATAATGAACGAATCTTATGAGATCCTATAAAGTGCTTATATATGTGACATGCTGACACTATTTGGTTTATCATTATCGTTAAAAAATGTCGCAGAATATGGGACAGAGAAAATAAATTCGTGGAGTAAATCTCTATATCATTCATTACTAAAAGTTTATCCAAATTTCAACCGTATCACTGCAGTTGTGAAAAACATATTAATTGAACATGCATTAAAATTAGATTTCTCATTTTATAAAATGTCGACTCGTTTCAAAATTGCACTTTCCGATTTTTGGAGTCTTTTTTGTAACATACATTGTTTATTTTTTATTCATATTCAGATTCTACAATATTGCTTTAAATCGACTTTTTTTTTGCCATTTACAGTAATACATTTTGTTATTAATTTCAGGTTTATTACTTATTAAAATATTTTGATTCATTCGTCAACTTTATGAGTTATCGGATTCACTAGATTTGGCCTTTAAATTTTGTGATTCTAATTGTGTCGAAGATCGGGACAATTTAGCTCGCTGTTTCTTTTTTAATCGTTTAGCTCGTTTTTTCTCTGTTTTCTCCTGAGCAATTCGTCGATTGTCCTCCAATTTACGTTGATAATCTTCGTCTGCTATCTCTCGATCGCTTTTAGACTGAATAATTTTTTGACGAGCATATTCTTTACGTCGCAAATGTCTGTAAACGTGGAATTCTCCGGAACCTGCTCCAGCACTGGATCCCATAACGTTTCGCACAAATGTGGGAACCGATGTGAAATGATCTTTCTCCTTCCGTGATTCGGCAATTATAACAGGCTTCTCCTGCAATGGAAACTTAGTTTTAGTTCGAGTCAAAGGTGTATACTTCAAAAAATTTAATATCATTGCATACAGAAGATGCTGATTAGCTAAATGGTGCAACGGGTCTCTAGTAAAAGGATGCATATTCAATGAGCTTACAGCATCATACTTATCTGTACACATACTTATATATGCACTGAATTATTTTTAAATATTTTGCCTAAAAAAACATAAGTATGTAGTTTAAATTACTTACTGGATTTTTCATCAATTTCTCCAGTTTTCGTCTCTGCAGATCTAACGCAGTTTTAACAGGACGTACTGTCATGGGTGCGTTTAAATTATCTGGAGATTGTTTTTCGGGCTCTTTTACCAAATTTTTTATTAGCGACATAACTACCAAACTGTAAGCTATTTAAATTGAGTCTTTGTTTTTATGTTGCAAACCCGATATGGTTTTTAATATTTATTGTTGCTTATTGGAAAATACCTTTTTCCCTTATAACTTCTCAACAGATACTGCATTAAATTTTGCTTAGCATTATCTTTCATTCGCTTTTTCTATTTTGTTTGACAATTAGGCCGTTCACTGAGATTGACAAAAGTGATTGTCCAATTTATACACATGTACTATATATGTATATGTATGAAATTCAGCTGCTATGCACGTGTTGGTAGTGGTGGTCGATATTTAAGTATAAAGAATACTTAAAGAATCTAAAATCAAACAACAAATTCTATGAGAAATTTTGCCTGAATAACTTCTTCAAATTTCTTAACTCGTATCTTTATTATCTGAAAATTTGAAAAAAAAAAAAAAAAAAAAAAAACATAATCATTAAACATTTATTAAAAATCGTTTAACATATTTTATAGTATGCTTTGAAATGCCTAACCACTATTTGGTTATTATTTTTTAGTTTACTTTATAACATAGTTTGCAGCAAGAAATATTAGAAGTAAATTAAAGGCTACTGTGTATAAAATGGTAAGTGTTGGGTTTACAAAAATCCACATCTCTTATTTCAAAAAAAATATAAATACGAATTCAACACAACAGCTTTTAACATATATGCAATGTAGTTTTTCTTTCTGTTTGTGCACATAAATAAATGAGTTAACCTACAATTTTATTATTTTATAAATATCATCCAATTTCTATGTTTTAAAAAGGGGTGAAAAAAACAAATTTACGTTGTTTCAACTTAATCATATCAGCAAAGGCACTTTCATTACAGCTAGAGCTTCTTTCCATATATCAATCACTATTAATAAAACCAGACTGCACATCTCTAGTTTGTGTTCGGTCCATTTGGTCTCTTTCATTTGCACGTTCTCCGTAAAAATTAAATTTGTACGTTTAAAAACTCTGAAAGTAGTGATTTATTAAGAACATAGATAAATTGTATGTAACAATTCGGATTTAATTACAGTGCGTAGTTTTTATGAGCGGGGAACACAAATTAAACATACAAAATTTCTGATATCTTACAAATCAACTGACAGTGCGAGCATAAGTTGTGTTGTGTAACATTTTCTTTCAACGAAATAGTTGCGTTGCTGCATAATGGTTAATGAAAATTCGAATGAAAATGTTACAAAGTCTATTGAATCCCAGGAAGGGAGTGCAGTTACGGACGAAACTGAATCCGGCTCTAATGGTTTAAATGCAACAAAGAAAAAAGGTATATAAACGGGTTTAAACCATTGTGCGTAGTTATATTTATATGTTCAAATTTATCTTTATAAATTAACAAACTGCTCTTGGCGTTCTTTATGCGATGATTTTTAAAAAACTTCAAATTTAATATGTTATGTGATTTGCGTGCCTGTTACGTAACTTTTTACATTCTTTAAAACACGATGCGGCGTTTGTTGGTTTTAAAACATAATAAGAGAATGTATTACATATCATGTGATGTTTTTAATCATATATATATATATTGTAAAAAACTACATAATAATTTCATTTTGTTCATACAAATGTGTTTATTTTACATTTTTTTAAATTTTGTTTTTAGGAAAAAAGAATGCTACTAAAAATGTTATGATCAACGGGCACGAAGAACAGAATGTTATTAATGAGATGAATGGTACGGCCGACAACAACGCAAATGTTGTTAATGCCGCACATAAAAAACCAGATGAAGGTGCTGAAGCAAACAATGATGGTGAAGGAGAACAACTTCAGGATACTGATTTTGTTAGTCCAAGCGAAGAAGTCAATGAGATCGATTTGGAGACGTTGCATGATGCTGGAATAACGATTAATATTCACAGCCCAGGTGTGGAGCTATTGTCAGTACAGCTTTCAAGTATGGAACTTGTTCAGGAAATTCATCAACTTTTAATGGATAGAGAAGAAACTTGTCATCGCACTTGCTTCTCCTTGCAACTGGATGGTGTGACTCTTGATAACTTTGCTGAATTAAAAACGATAGAAACTCTTAAACAAGGCTCTACAATTAAAGTAGTTGAAGATCCATATACTATGCGTGAAGCCCGTATTCACGTCCGTCATGTACGGGATTTGTTGAAAAATTTAGACCCTGCTGACGCCTACAATGGAATGGACTGCAACTCACTAACTTTCTTGAATACAATAACACAGGGTGATTTATTGGATAAGAAAAAAACCCGACCAGATTCTGTCGACTGTACTCCACCAGATTACGTTACTCCAGATGTAAAAGACCCACCACTTCTTCCTTTACATCCAAATGTGAAAAATTCGAAAGGACCACAAGCTCTTAAAGTTTTAACAACGTCTGCATGGAATCCACCTCCTGGTCCCCGGAAATTGCACGGTGACCTGATGTACTTATATATACTGACAATGGAAGATAAGCGATTCCATATTTCTGCTTGTTCTAAAGGCTTTTTCATTAACCAGTCGACGGATGAAGTTTTTAATCCAAAAGCGGACAATCCAAGTCATCTGAGTCATTCATTAATAGAGCTACTATCACAAATATCACCTTCATTTAGACGTGGCTTTCAACAGATTCAAAAAAAAAGAACTATGCGACATGCGTTTGAGCGTGTGGCCACACCTTACCAAGTGTATCAATGGGCTGCGCCTCATTTGGAACATACAATTGACGCAATCCGAGCTGAAGACGCCTTTTCATCAAAATTAGGGTAAGTTTAACAAGCAAGAGTTAATTTTTTTTTTTTGGAAGGGGGGGGGGGTCTGGGGAGTTTGGTTACTTTTGACAACATCCGTATACATATAGCTCGGTAAACTATACACTGACGGTAGAAATGAAGATGTCAAAACTATATGTGTATATTATACAAAGCGTCAGATGAATAAATCTATTGTATCATTACACATACGAGGAACATATACCAGGATAAACCCGTGACTGGAACGAAGAACTTCAAACTACACGCGAGCTTCCAAGAAAATCTCTGCCTGAACGCTTACTGCGTGAACGAGCAATATTTAAGGTACATGGAGATTTTGTTACCGCTGCCACTCGTGGTGCTATGGCCTTAATTGACGGCAATGTTTTAGCAATAAATCCTGGAAAAGACCCAAAAATGCAAATGTTTATTTGGAATAACATATTCTTCTCACTTGGATTTGACGAGATCATTAGAAGGAGTTTGGAGAAGATTATGCAGCGTTCGTTGCACCTCGGTATGATGTACACGGAGTGCGGGTTTATAATGCTGTTGACGTCGATGGACTTTACACTCTTCGAACCGTTGTCATTGATTATCGAGGTTATCGTGTAACTGCACAATCGATTATACCCGGAATATTGGAACGCGAACAGGAACAATCGGTGGTCTATGGGATCATTGATTTTGGGAAGACCATACTGAGTCACCCCAAATATTTAGAATTGCTTCGTCAAGCAAGTAAACATCTTAAAATATTGACACATATGGTGCTTAATGAACGTGAAGAACCTGTCGAACTCTGCTCTTCGGTGGAATGCAACGATATAATTGGTAACGATCGAAGACATTATATACTAGACCTACTAAGAACATTTCCACCCGACGTTAATTTTTTTAAGTTAGATGATATTAAACTTAGTTCTGACTTAGTAGACATGGGCTTCCCAATTGAACATAGACATAAATTATGTTGTCTTCGACAGGAGCTATTAGAAGCATTTATTGAAGATCGATATGTGTGTTTCATACGCAATGCAGCTCAGCAACTGCAGCAACTGAATGCAAACAAAAAATCATCGAAAGAAATAACAGACATTGAAGATAGTAGTAGCAGCGTATCGAAAGTAACATCGAAAGGAGCAAATAATAATGAAGATAAAGATAAACCTACACCGGCCGGCGAAACAGACTGCAGAAGCTGTTGTAAATGCGATTAAAGAAGCACAGTCAAATGTAGCTAGTGCCGATGAAAAACAGGCAGCAGAAGTGGTTCGAAGTGCATGTGCCGCCGTAGGTTCTCTTAAAGAAAAAGAATTTGATTTCCGTTTTAACCCCGACGTATTTTCACCTGGTATTCGGCAAGTAGACGACCCCAATGGACACAACACCATTGAAAAACAAAAGAAATTGGTAGTGGATGCAGCTGAATTCATGGTCATTAAACAGATACCTGCTTTTATGAAGGAGCACATGGGCCATTCGTCGCCTCCTATGGATGGTAATAGTCTAACAGAATCTTAACACGGCCATGGTATCAATATGCGATATTTAGGAAAAGTAATTAAACAATTAAGTCAAGTGCCCCGTATGGAATACTTTCATCGTATTGCTATTATGGAACTTTTAGTTCAAGCTACTAAGCATATATATTTCAGCTATATGCAAAATACAGAGCCTGTTCAACTCTCCATTGCTATAAGTCATTTTCTAAATTGCTTTTTAGCTGCTGGACCAACGAACACTCAGGCATATACTGAAGAATTCTATAAACAAACTAAACGGAGCGGCAAAAACAAAAACAAAGGATCCAAAAATATCAAATCAATTCAATTCGGTTCTAATAATGCTAATGAATGGTCTCTATACACGCCTAATTTAATGTGGTTGTTGCCAAAAAGAAGTAAAGTCATATTGGGACTTTGAACTTGAATGTGATTCAATTGAAACTGCGGTAAACGTGTATGGTATTTTACGAATAAGCTTATTACGTTCGTTCTTATTAAAAGAAGGCATTCAAGTACTTTTACGCGAATATAATTTTGACTCGCGTAACAAACTAACTTTTGTCGATGACGATATTCTTAATGTCTTTCCTGTAGTGAAGCACATTAGTCCACGTGCAACAGATGCATACAATTTTTACACAACAGGGCAAACTAAAATTCAACAAGGTCTTTTTAAAGAAGGTTACGAGCTTATAAGTGAGGCACTTAATTTACAAAATAATGTTTTTGGAGCAATGCACACTGAAAATGGGTCCTGCCTTCGAATGTTGGCTCGCCTAAGCTACTTGTTAGGTGATGCTCAAGACGCCCTGGCAATACAGCAACGTGCAGTCATTATGAGTGAGCGCGTAAATGGCATTGCTCATCCTTGCACGATTCTAGAATACGTAAGAAATTGTTAATTTGTCACAAATGTTAAAAAATTTGAATCCAAACTATATTTTCAGACGCATCTTTCTCTTTACTCATTTGCTAATGGCCAGGTTAGCATGTCATTGAAATTACTTTACCGTGCACGATATTTGCTCGTATTAATATGTGGAGAAGATCAACCGGAAGTAGCTCTAATAGATGTAGGCTTTCGAATTTAAAAAGGAACATTCTCTTTTTTTAACGTATCTATTTTAACTTTTTACAGAGCAACATCAGTTTAATATTACATGCGGTTGGAGAATATGAATTATCATTACGATTCATTGAACATGCTCTAAAACTTAATCTGAAATATTTTGGAAATAAATCGATGCATGTTGCCGTGAGTTATCACTTAGTTGCTCGAAGTCAATCCTGCATGGGCGATTTCCGTTCCGCCCTTAACAACGAAAAAGAAACGTATTCTATATATAAGTCGCAAGTAATTTAAATAGAAATATTTTAAAACGATTAATTGTATTTATCAAACATTTTTTAATTACAGTTAGGCGAAACACATGAGAAAACTAGAGATTCCGCGGAATGTCTAAGATTGCTAACCCAACAGGCTGTACTACTTCAGCGAAAAATGAATGACATATATTCCAATGGAAAACTTACAAGCGATCTACCGCCCACACATGTTCAACCACCATCAATGGGCTCCGTACTTGATATGTTGAATACAATCAATGGCATATTGTTTGTTCAGATAAGGTACTGTAACTAAATTACTCACATAATTTAAAAGTATATGACTTACAGTTGTTAATAATGCGTTGGTTTATTTATTTATTTATTTCTCAGCCAAAAGGATATTGCCAAAGTAAGAACAGAAATAGAAAAGCATTTGAAAACTTCGAACGATTATCATGAAAAAATCGAAGCTTCACAGAAACTTGACGTCGGTAGCTCAAAAACGAGACTGAGAACGGGGATATTGATGCCGAATCGAACTCCTTAAATATTAAAAGTCACAACAATAACGCTCCTGCAGCTGAATCTACAAATAGTTGAACTTTTACATAAATTAATTAAGCAAGAAAATTTAATTCAAATGTCTTATGTGCATCTAAAACTTTTTTAATAAAAGTACATCACTCTTATTGTTACTACTAACCACAATAAAAAGTGTTAAAATATAGTATAAATCTAATCAATATGAAAATATTAGTATCAATAGTTAATAGCTTTTTTCAGATCTGGAATAGCGTTCCGTGTATGAATCAAAAAATTGTTAATCAAATAACCTTTTATTTGTAAAAAATATTTCTACCCGAAAAGCATATTTTAAATCCATATGTATATAAAAACAGGGCATATTTTGCTATTAACAATAAAAACCGTTAAAACATAGTACATATAAATATAAACATTATTAAAATATCAGTTCCAATCGTTTATAGCTTGTTCGTATATACAGTTTTTAAGATAGGAAATGTCTTTTGTGTATGAATCATTGAAAAGTGAATAACAATACGAATTACATACATACAACATATATTTTAACCCTAACCCAGCACGTATATATGTACTTACGTTCATATGAATGTGCAAAGACGATAAACATTTTTTTGGATTTTAAAATATAAGTATAGTAGTGAAAAGCCAATAAGTATATACAAACCAATTATTACAATGTCACAATGCGGAATAGATTTTGTATTAAGAAAAGGATGCTTTATGAGGAATATATTGTAATAAACAGTTGTTTTTTCATAGCGTGTTTGCGAGTTACACATTTTTTACATATTTGGGTGCTCTTGTTACAAAAGTTCTATTCTTATTTTTAAAATTTATTTATTTTTAATTTTAATGTATTTGTAACAATTAAAGTTTTAGTGAGCAAATTAGAGTCTCATTTGGCGATTACCAACTTACAATACTATACGTAATACTTATAAAATATATTTTAAATAAGAACGCCTGTACTTACACTCATATGTATGCGAAATTCACGGAAATATTTTTGTTGGATTTCAAAATATAAGTTATGTAGTGTAAATAAAGTTATTATTTAAATACAAAACTATATCTACAATTACAATTGTAAACTTATCATACTTACTGGTTTTTCCTTAGTCTAGCCTAAAATTAATTGAGTTTTTGGTGGAATTGCAATAATTGCTATTCTGTTTTTTTTTTTTGTTGGATTCCTGGAAGTCATTATTACTGTCGCCGAAATCGCTATTATTGCTGTCTCTGAAGCTGCTGTTACCGACAGTAAGGAAAAACCAAAATCTCTAACATGAAACCTGCAGCAGTGCACATGTGTTCACCAAAAAATTTATCATAACTGCACAAGTACAGTACTACTAGTCTAGCCTATAATTAATTGAATTTTGGTGCAGTTGCAAAAATTGCTATGCTGTTTTTTTTTTTTTTTTTGGATTCCTGGAAGTCATTATTACTATCGCCGAAATCGTTGTTGTTGCTGTATCTGAAGGTGCTATTACCGTTGCCGATTTGGTTTTTCCTAATTAACGCAGAAATCGTTGTTGTTGCTGTCTATGAAGCAGCTGTTACCGTTGCTGATATGGTTTTTCCTACGCTGTTACAACGATTTCGGCGACAGTAATAATGACTTCCAGGAATAAAAAAAAAAAAAAACAGCAGAGCAATGGTTTCATGTTAGAGAGATTTTGGTTATGAAGCAGTCTCGATTGTGGTGTAAAACCGAACGGGTGTTGTCGTACTAATTCAATTAATTGTTTAAATTTAAAAAAAGATGTAAATTGATTATTTGACATATTTTAAAATAAATTATAAATAATTTCATTTAAATTAAAAAAAACCTATTCATTGTGAAAGTAAATTTAAAATCATTGAAAAAGGATGCCAAGAAAACCGATACAAGAAAACAAAGCAAAAACATTTAAGGCAAAGTCTGGTGCAGCCAAACCAAAGGCACCAAAAACGAAAACTGCAAGTGCCAAGCCAAAGATGGTAGCTTCTGCTCCAACGATAATTTATACATATGACGAATGAACAAAAAAAAAATGGTACGTAAATATCAGTGATTAATATTTTTAAAATCAATTTAAAGTTAAAAGTTTTTGTTGTTTTTTTGTTTTTTTTTATTTCCCTGGATGTTTACAATCTGTTTTTTTAAACAATAAGTAACTTTTTTTACTATAATGGGCATATAGTACGCTCAATGACCAATGTCATTAATGTATTTCTAACTTAAAGTAATAATTGTAATTATCATAAT